>JAQLOL010000025.1:18460603-18483472 GCA_029783665.1 Naso thynnoides
TCTGTTTTTAGCTATATATATAGATATATATATATATATATATATATATATATATATATATATATATGAGAGGAAAAAAATGAGTTGTCCGTTCGTGAGGGGCTACTCCAGTTTAGTATTGCACATTGCACCTCTATAAAGTTTTATAAACCAAGGGTCGAAATACACACAATAAAAACTACGATATCCTGGCTTTCAGTCCCTAGCATAGGTCAAACCCCAAAACATCCTTGATTTTTTGTGATACAGCTCCATCCAGCTGTTCATCTATCCATCCATGCAGGATGAGAAGTGCTAGACCAGTGTGAGGATCTCACAAGCCCCAAACTGAGCATTGGCATTCAGCAGTTTCCCCAGACAACAAGAGGTCACCCCTATACAACTGCAAGTTTCAAGGAAAAGGCTCGAATTGTTGTTTGTGTTTGAGTACCAAATGGCAGAGGTTGCTGAGGTAGTCAAGAAGCTCTTTAAAGGCAAGGTACCAGGAGTGGATGACACTCACCCTGAGATGCTGGAGGCTTTGTGAGCCTACATTGTTGGGCTGTCTTTGATGAGACACCTTTCCAGTGTTGCATGAAAGTAGAGGACAGTACCTATGAAGAGACATACCATAATGGTGTTTCCCATTTTCTTCCACTGACTTTCAAACCTCGGATCTAGCAGGAACAATGTCAATTCTGTCTTAGTCGTGGAACAGCGGATATCCTTAAGACCCCTGTCCCTGTCCCTGTCCTGCGGAAGTAAGAGGTACTAGAGCTGAGCTTAAAGCCATCCTGTGTCTATATACCAAAGTGAGAGCTGTCTGCTTGTATTCAGCACAAAGTCAAACACATTTTCATTGTGTGTTGGGCTTCGCTGAGGTTGCCCATTATCTCTGAACCTGAAATTAATGAAAAGGATTTCAATGGGCAGCCAGTATGTGGAGTGTGTCCGGTACGAGAATCTCAGAAACGTTTCCCTACTCTTTGCAGATGACAACATTCTGTTTGTGTCTTCAGTCTGTGACCTCCAGCAGGCAGTGAGTGTGAAGTGGCCGGGATGAGAGACAGCATCTCCGAGTCTGAAGACACGGATTCTATGCTGGATAGCAGTGATTTTCCCCCTCTTGGTTGGGGGTGAGCTGCTCACCCCTAGTGAAGGAATTTAAAATATTTGTTTTAAATAAGTGACAGGAAAATTGAGAATGAGATGAACAGGAGGTCTGGTACATCACAGCAGTCACACATGCATTGTACTAGACCTTGGTGGTGTAGAGCAGTGATTCTTAACCATAGGGCCGCGGCCCACTGAGCGCCAACTAGTGGGCCGCAAAAAACTTTCAGTTCTGCACCTGTGGGCCGCAAGGCCACAGGGTTGCAATGCAGCTTCCCACCACTTGGTGGCAGTGAGGCGTCAGCCAGTTGTTTAACACACTCCAATAAGCAGCAGGAACAAGAAAACAAAAAAAGGAAGATGAAAGTGAAGCCAATCCCTCCTCAACGGCTAAAGTTGTGCACAAGTATAACCCTGACTTCATTAAGTTCAGCTTTGTGAATGGAGGTTGTGAGGCAGAGCCAAGAGCCCAGTGTGTTGAGTGTGGGCTAACGCTATCCAACGAAGCACTGAAGCCTTCAAAATTAAGGCGCCACATAAAGACCAAACACGCACAACTAGTTGGAAAACCGCTGGATTATTTCAAGAGAAAAGAGCTAGGGCTACAGATACAGAAGCGATCTATCGTATCACTGACTGGCAACGCTAAATGTGCTTGAAAGAGGTGAACAGAAGATGGGAGTAGTAACATGTTAAAAATGGACTGTTGTGACTGTTGTTATTGTTCATTTGTCACATATTTGATGAGTAACTTCTAGTTCCTCCATACAAAAATGAAAATTGTTAAATTGTCAAATACATTAGCAGGTTATAAGGCAGTATTTTAGTTTGCACTTTATTTTTTATTTGCAGTTTATTTATTTAATTTGAAACTTTTATTATTATGAATGTATTTATTTTATTACCACAGAATTTTATTTTTCAGAATTTCTCTTCGGTTTGAGTATCTAAATCAGTGTTGTTGTATGTACAGGTTCACATACAAACAAAATATAAATAAATGTCTTTGAGATGATCACAGTGTATCACATCATTTATTTCACAAAGTTTTAGTTTGTTAAACGATGAGTGGACTTTGATTTAGTTATTGATTACAAATCAAACCAAGACTCGGATCAATTAAAGTGAAAGTGCTAATATTTGAATGGGCCCCGTACCACTTTGTCCTTGGAAAATTGGGTCCCGAGGTCAAAAAGGTTAAGAACCCCTGGTGTAGATGGAGCTGAGCATGAAGGCAAAGCTGTCCATTTACCAGTCAGTTCGTGTTCCAATAGTCTCCCATGGCCATGAGGAGGTATGTCTGGAATACCCTGCTTAGTTGACTGCCACTGTGACCCAACCCCAGATAAATAGAAGGCAATAGATGCTATGGCTATGTGCCAACCTACCTCATTAATTTCTCCCTCTATAATAGATACTAAGCAGTTTGTTTAGTAGCAGTAAAATAGGATTACAACTCAGCATCATTTACATTGCACAACAGTAATTTTCTAATCAATAGCTTTGTGGGATTGCTTGCAGAAAGTTGTGAAAATGCCATAGAGACATGGACTTGTGGATCTGGGCCAATCCATGACACATAATGTAAAAAGGTCAGTGGGAGTTGAATTTCTTGGCATCAGAACTATGAAGTTGTTTAAGAAGACTGATGTCTCTCAGCGGACATTAAAAGAGAGGTTCTGATGAAATATTTCATCTGGAATCAAATATAAAGCAATTAATCAATGTGAATTCATAATCCC
Source organism: Naso thynnoides (assembly GCA_029783665.1). NCBI lineage: Eukaryota > Metazoa > Chordata > Actinopteri > Acanthuriformes > Acanthuridae > Naso > Naso thynnoides. The sequence continues at coordinate 18,463,438 of JAQLOL010000025.1, forward strand.
TTGTTGTCTTTATCACTCTGTATATCATTACTGCTGCCATTATTTCGGTGAAATTCTTCAGTTGAGTTACAAAGATTCATTTTCAGAAACAGACAGCTTTGGGTTTTTTTTTAATTTAATTTCCTGAATCACTTCTTATGTGAATTCCAGGAAATATTAAAAATATGGTTTAGGGTTGTCATGAAAAGATATTTTTAGTTTCATTTATTTATTTATTTTAATAAGTACTTTTTTTATTGTAAAAAGAACTATCAATCAATCAGTATCAATCAATAATCAGTTTTGGTTTATTCATTTAAAAAATTGCTTTAATCTAATTTTGCATACGTTATACACAGTAGTTTTCTGAAACTCTAGAGTAAGATTTGATCAAAATAAAAACTGCGACAATAGTCCCAGCTCCACTGAACTATAAAACCAAACTCCACCATAAAACTAAGAACATTTGAACACATTTTGTTTGTATAATTCATTTAGGGTCAAATGCATAAATAAAAGTCTAACTTTCATGGTAAAATTTATTAGGTAGGCTTTTTATTTCATTTGCTTAGTCTTTTAATGTGTGTACTTATAAGATTTGGTTACAGGAGTAGTTGACCCAGATGTGATGATGATGTGGTATTTCACGCAAATGACAGAATGACAACACTAACGTGTTATGAGCACATTGCAGCATCCTCTGCTCTCAGCAAACACTGTGCTGGGTAACCATTTCAGATTATCCAAATCCCTTCATCTGTGTTTTTTAAACATTTAAACTGTTACTCTTTTGGCTGCTGTTCTCAACACTGTTTAGAAACTTGATTTTGAACTTATTATATGCTTCAAAAGTCCACTGCAGACAGTCATTAATTACATCTCTTTGAGTCTTAAAGACCAGCTGTAATAGGCCAGACACAACGCAGGCAGCAGTGGACGTGGCTCTGCTGTCTCAGGAGGGCCAATCACTAATAAAGAACACGTGCATTAAATTCACAATATTAAATCTTACCAGTACACTCTCACCCTAGTGGACGAAGCTGCTCTAATGCCCCTTGTCCTCTTCTGCAGATGGATAAGGTGCTACATAAACATCTGTGTGAAACTCATAAAGCCTTCCTGCCATGTTCTTTTTAAACATGTGGTCAACAGTGTGAAACAGTAACAGATTAGCACTAAAACTGCCTGGTTAATTTTAGGAAAAGGTCATTGGTTTACACTTTAGATTTCTCCTCTGGGTTGACATGAGTCCCCACCCTTGATTTCCTGAGTGAAAGTCACATGTGAGAACCACCACTCAGTCATACACTACACCTGTACAAAACTGTGGGTTTTGCAGGGGTCTCAAACTCTGTTCCCCCGTGCAACCTCCATCCCTGTGGGACTTTTTTTCTGCTGCACTGGGTGGAACAGCTGCTGTAAGTGTCTAATATCAATGCATAAATGAGACCAGGCAGATCTTACGTAAATGCAGCTATGTAAACTCTGCTGCATGATGTCTCTCTACCAAAACAATTTAATACACACATATGATGTCACCAAGTAGCATGGCATCATGGAATCAGTATCATTGGTTTTTTTTTAGTGTTCAACAGTCACAACTGCAGTTGAAAAATCTATCTGACTAAGAAATGTTCACAGATCAGGTAATGTAATAAGCGTTATTTCTGACATTTTAGTCACGTTTGCTAACTTGTGTCACCTTGGAAGTTCACAACAGGCAAACAAATGAAATGCACCTTGAATAAAATCAGATTTTTCTCCACGTCTGAACTTGAAAGTTGAACTTTGAAATATTTGGGAAAATGAAAGTACACAACTCAACAAACTTTATAACAATGATATAGTCATTTTAGATAACGTAAAATGTGAAAATGTTACAAAGTTTAAGTTTAAAGCAAGCATACCAAAGGTGGAGGTTGAGTGTTGGAGGGGTCAATACAGCATTGTGATGCTCATCAGAGAGACAGGGACAGATCTGAGGTTATAATTTACTTATTCTTATTTTTCTGAGAAACAGACAACCATACGAATAAGTAATGAGTAATTTATAAGTTAGGACTTCAAATCATGGTTATAAGGTCTGAGCTGTACACTTGGATGAATGTAATTGGATGTTGCTAACCATGTAACTGTGAATGAGCCAGTCAATGTGAAGCATAATGTGAACAGCTGATGCAAATCAGTCAATACAAGTGTGACTCCAGTGCTCCGCCTCAACTAACGCTAAGCTTCCTTCATGCTTTCAAGGAACTGACATACTGAATATATTAGAACTATCATCACTATTATAATACTGTAAATATAAAGACATTAAGATTGATGGGTTTTGATATTAAAAAGAAACTTAATAGAAAGAGAGAACGACCTCGACAAGGCAAAATGGTAAATTATTGGTAAATTACTAAAAATAGCCACACTATACCTGTTTTGGGTTTTTTTTTCGTCTCAGAAGAAATGTGTCTGATTTTGTGTGGCACACATCTGAACTAACTGTCATCACAGAAATTGTAAGCACACAATAGCACCATATGGACGAATGAAGCCAGCAATGTTACATGCTCCATGCTTGAAATGGGCTTTAAAGACTCTGTTAATCTCTGCTGAAACTTGCTTTCACCAGAAACTCTGTTGTAAGTCACAAATTACAGTATACACTTGTCAAACACATTTGGCACACATGTACATGTGAGTACTTTTTGGCGTGTAATATTATAATCTCTCTGTGCCGCCATGTTGCAAACATATGGAGCTGATGTTAAATGCTGCTCATTGTCCTATGAGGGGGGGATGATGATTGAATACATGTCAACTGTAATTCTCACAGGCTGTGGCCCTGAGGTCTGCGTGACCTCAAATACCACCAAGCAGAGACTGAGACGTCAGACTCAGGAGGACAGGGGCCATTGCTGGAGGATGGGTGGAGGTGAAACAGCATGGAGAAATAAAGCAAGAAGGATGGACAGGACTGAGACAGACAGGCAGAGTGAAGTGTAAAGAGTTTTCCTTTAAAATATATAAATCACTCCTCTAATTCTGTAAGGTGGTCTGGTCTTAGAAATCACTGTGGTAACAATACCACAACAAGATGGGTGGGGTATCCATGTCCAGACTCTCTTTCCCCACTCTTTCTGTGTCTCAACATGAACAAAGTTTCTCCTTTGCCAGGCATTCATGTTCTACCACAACTCCCTAATGAGTGTGCCCACTCACTCTGAGCAAATCAAGACAAGTACCATCCTGATTGCTTCAATCTTCTGCTCTTTCCCTCTTTTTCCCAAAAATCAACTCTCTCGCTTGCTCATTGTTTGTCATTCTGTAAAAGTGCCGCGCTCTGGTCAAGTTAACGTCCGTTTGTGTGTGTGTGTGTGTGTGTGTGTGTGTGTGTGTGTGTGTGCGTCTGACAATAGGTTCCATCCACAGGCGATGGCAGCTGAACAGGTCATCGTGGCATGACTGGAAACTCTGATCCAACACTCAGAAGAAGGAGGGAGGAGGAGGAAGACGAGGAAGGTGCTTTCCTCTTAGGGTTCAAAGGTTCTTTTTATCCATTACCAATGCTGCTCCACCTTAAACTGACTGTCTGTGTGGAGGAAGAGATTAAAGTGTGTATGTGCATGTGTGTGTATCCCTGCCTGATCAGGCTCATTGAAGGTTGCAGAAAGCTTCTCTCAGTCTCAGTTTTTAAAATTTAGCAACTACAAGTTAGTCAGAATTGCATCACTTTTGAAGGAATTACACTGAGAATATTATATTAAGATGCACTTAAACTGTATGACTTTGAAGGCGTCTGTTAATCATCTTGGCTTTATATTACTGTAATTGTTTGACTTCATCAGAGAGTCTAAAAATATTTCATTTGCACACATATGTTAAAAAATAATGATAATAAGTCAATTCAGTTGAACAAAGACACTAAAGTTCAGGGGAGTTGCTTTTAAAATGAGTGCATCCAGCTGTGCAGTCCAATTAAAATTTGAACAAGGCTGACAAACCCTCTACTCTCAGTAACATAACAACCCACAACCTTCCCATCACCCACGCAAACACCCAAACAAACATCTTCGGACTGACGCCTATGCGCAGCTCAAAAAAATATATAATGATTTGATGAATTTGTTTTTATACCAGACATTAACAAACCTCTTGGGTGATTTGATCACAAGTACACAGCTCTAAGTACATCAGTTCCCATCTGACATTATAATGTGTCTCTAAATGCTTCTCAAGTGACCAGTTGTGATCAGATATCAACCAGCCTCTGTATGCAAATAAACATGAACATCTTTCCTTATTTATAACATTTTATACCAATTTTACAGGAAGGTACAAATTATTAGGAATTGGTCATCGCCTTTTCTCAAAGTTTACAAAGTTTCTCCAAACTCAAGAACTTTCAAAATTGTGCCATTTTTAAGGGCGTGTGGGATAATTGTAGGTAATACTCGATGACAAAATAAATGGCAACAGTCAATGTGTTCCAAACATCTGCTGTTTATCTAGACAGGTAAGAGAGTACAAACATGTGTGTGTAGTGTACTTGCATAGTTAAGTAGGCGGTCTATCAATATGGCCAAGGATACACTCACATACACACTGTGATTGTGTCCAGGGAGAAACTTCCACATGTTAATACCGGGGACAAAGTTTCAGTTTTTTCCTATATTCTGCACTGTAACTCTATCCACATGCTTTTTTTCATTTTGTGAGATTGAGAGACAGTTGGAAAGACCGACATAGGTCATAATATGTGATTTGTGCATAAATTTGTCATAAATATGATGCACTGTAACAGAGTGGTGATTGTGGTGCGCTCAAGCTTCGCATTAGTAGTTACTGTGGCTTTGTTAAAAGTTTGTTTCTGAATGAAGAAGGTAACTAATCCTTTTTTCAGTTAGCTTTCCGTCAATTTCACCCTCAAAAATCTCTCCCAGCATCTGAAACTTGTAAAATAACCAGTTGACCAGTCACAGTTTTGCCAACCTCCACGCAGTATCTCAATGGTCGTCTTTAGAATGTAGTTTAAGGGGCAGTTCAATGGAAGAAATGTGAACACTGACCTGTTTAGTGCCATTACAGCCCCTCTGTTTATACACAAAACTGGCACAGTGTAAATATTTCTACAAATATATATATGTCATTCATTTCCAAATGCATTGCCTTTCCCTGTCTGTTATCACTCTCTATTTCTATCGAAAAATGTCTTTGCACATTAAGTAATGGTTCCAGACTCTTTAGATGATGGTGGATGGTGCATTTAAGGAATCTAATATCAACAAGGATCACTGATGTTTGCCTGTTCTTGGTTTACATTTGTGCAATGAATCAATAAATCTTGATTGGTGAAAGTAAAAATCTATCTTTGATTAACAACCTCTAGAATTAATCTGGGTACAAAAGGGTCAACCTCTTTTTTTCAATCATGGCTGTAGCCTTGTAAAAACACTGAAGTTTAAACCATTCTGCAGCCCTCTCCTCTGAATGTATTTGTCTGTGCATAACATACCTATTTTAAGTGGAATATTACGGTCAAGTTTAATGTTTTCTGGAGAGAAAAGGTCACTGTTTGACTTGTGCCCTTCCTAAATATTATTCCTTCCTGATGACTGATTGTGCTTTTGGGTAGGACAGCCAAGAAGATTTCCCCCATTTTCCTAAATTTGTGAAAATCACGGCTTAACATACAGCCCTCCAGAGAGACCTGAGGAAATCATAGACTGAAGGTTGTGACGTATTTAAGAGCAGAGACACATGGTACCAATCTGACCTAGACTGCTGGAGTAACACTCTTTATGTCAGGAGACGAAGGTAACCCAACATACCCTTTTCTGTGTGTGTATCTGTGTATGTGTATTGGATATGAGTCTATGACTATGTCACACCCGGTTCAATCCATTCTGTGTGTGTGTGTGTGTGTGTGTGTGTGTGTGTATGTATGTGTGTATGTCTGTGCTTGTGTCTCTGTCTCTGACATAATCCTACCAGTTACAAGACCTGATGTCAACATCCAATCAGTATTGGATCTGTATTTAGTGGTTTTCTGATTGAGCTGACTAACTGCACTTACACCCTAAAGCCACACCTTAAGACACTGCTGATTTGTGACTGCGGTTAAACTACACTGAGCTCTGATTTATACCACCCATCCATAAAACTCTACTCAATCAAACTTTTAGCTTTTCAAGGCCAATCCATTGGCCAAGGAGTCTGTTTTTTTAAACCTCTGAGCATGACCTGAGCAGGGTTGCTGAGGGGACAACAGCACAACCAACAATCTGGCATAGTTCATCAAAATTTTAAATTTGTAATGACTTTTTTCAGGGGTTTACATCTAATAACCTAGTGATGTGTCACATCTCTCACTAGCATCCATACACCCTTGCACTTCCTCTTTCTCTCCGTGCACATCTCATGCTTTGGTGTTCGTGCCTTCCTGTGTAGCTGCTGTTACTGTAACAATATCGCTACAGAGTTGGTGGTCAAGTTTGCCGTGTACTGTAGAAGTGTAAAGTGTTGTAAAATTGTTCGAAAAATGCTAATGTAACTATAAAAACTGCAAAATCAAGAATGTAGCTCAATATGTAGGATGGTGTCATTCAGTCTCTCACCACCCTCAACTTCGACTGACATCCAGCATCCCAGGATCTGACCTGGCTTGACCCCATGCCTCCTACAAAAAGTCACTATGTTTGTACAACAAGCACAATGAAACTGTTCATTAGCAGCAAATGGATAGAATCTGGTGGTTAAACAAAATGGAAAGAAATGGATCTATTTGCATTACAAATTAACTTTTGAATAATTCTGAAAGCAAGGATGAACCACCATGTGTTATCAGTGCTTCAGGTGCTTTATTTGTGTGACACACTGAAAGCAGGTAAAAGAAGTGAAGAAATTGCCATGGATTCAATCAATAGAGCCGTATAAGGAACTAAAGGCATCCTGGCCTGATGACTTTATCGTGCCACACACATAGCCCTCAATTATGTCTTATTCTAGTGGTTTAAACAGCCGCCTCCCTAGTTAAATGAATTATAGATGTGAACATCAGCAGTATCTCCCAGTATTTTTGATTCAGTGTAGAAATTCAGAATTTGCTGATACAGGTTGATACACTCGCCAGCGAGCCTGGGAACCAGATGAATGTGAGCTCATACTTTATTCACTCCGGCAGAAGGGTGTGGACCCCTTCTCATTCAGACAGATCTCCCCCCGACCTGCGTGACCTGGTTTTAATGTGAGGCAGGTTTGATATGATGAGTGACAGGGGAGTGTTAACAGTGAAGATTTGAAGTTCCAAGTTCTCCTGCTCTTTTTGTTTTCTGTGTCCAGTCTGCAGCTCCTAAAACTGAGATTAAATTATAAAACACAGCAGTGCTGATCAAATCTGAATCGAGATTCATATTACAGCAGGCCAGTTTGAGGCCCCACATTGCTTTGAAATAAAAATAGATAAATGGTTCAAATGCTCCTGCCACTTTAAGTGGTGGAAGTGCAATTTGCCTGACCTTTGCTACTTCCATTAACAGAAAAGGGTTCTATCATTATCCAGGTTTTATAGTACAATATTTTACATACATCCAGTTTAAAATTAGTTCAAGGAACACATTAGAAACACAATGAGTTGTGCTGATAAAAGGGCCCGTTGATTCACCTGACAGGTGTGTCATGTTCATTCAAACGCTGCATCGCTTAAAGTGGAGATGAAAGACGATGAAGTCTTGGGTTCAAAGAACGTCACTTCAAAAAGGTCACTGAAAGATGAGTAAAACAGTACACACAAACAAGAGAAGACAGTTAGCAAAGGTGTTTTCAGCACCATTTCACACCTGCATCCTTTCATCCCTAGAGCTGAAGATAAAACAGTTAGGGATGAAGAAGTTGTGCTATTGTTTGAAACACCTGAAAGTAGATTCTGTGATCTGAGCTTGGTGGGGAGTAACTTCTATTCAAGTTTTGCATTGTTGTCATCAATAATATCTTTGTTCTGAAGGGACCAGTGGACTTTCCCCGGATTTGAGACTAAATGCTTTCCCTCACCCTTAAAAATGAGATATCCATATTCTGAAAAAAAGCTCAAAACAAGATAATAAATGCATTACCCCACCTTCACATCTTGGAAATGCAAAACCTCTTGGATCACAAAGTCTCATGGCAAAACTTTTGCAGTCCTAATTGTTCAAATCAAGCAATCAAAAACTTTGCAGCATGGAATGGATTCCCAAAAAGACTATGGCAAAAAATTACGATGAAAATGTGTTTGGAAAAAACTTGAAGTTATACCATGACAGCTTAAAATATGGATCCATCTTTCACTCAGGGGAAAAAAAATCAAAGACTCCTGGCAAAAGCTCTGTCAAAACAAGAATTTTCCCCACAGATTTTTATTTCTGCTAAAAATGACACACCTTAAGTATTCAAAAGTTCAGTTTCAAATTACTTAAATGTCCTGGTTTTATGACTGAATACGTCAGTCTCTCTGAAAGCTGCATTTTTAGATTAAGTTTCATGCAAGAGGACTCAACAGTGCTGTGTATGAACATTTAACATCGTGTAGTTGATTAAGCCATCAGGCTTGAAACCCGGAACCGAGAGGGAGACAGCTCATTTAAAAAAAAAAAAAAAAAAAAAAGTTTAAAGTCTAAAAGTTTCTCAGAGTATAAAGTGTTTACAAGATGCTTAACACTGGATGTTTTTGTTCATGTTCAAACAGCAGGAGTGTGACATCTTTAGCTTCATTAAAGCACCTGAGCATCAGCTGACACGTCTGGTATTTATTTGCCAAGATCTAAACACCTTTATCTGCTCCTCATGACTGTTTTGATGCCAAAGCAAAGCAAGATGCCCTTTTTGGGTGTGACTCGACTCTTATATATCTGTTTTTGTCCTTGGCATTTTGCCAGAGGTGCGGCAACAGATATTCATCATTTTCAGCAGGAGTATGACAGCTATAACGTTCACGGGAAAGCACCGTGCAGAGTGTGTGCAGATCATGACAAAACTAAACCTTTATTTATTTTTCTCTGCTAAAAAATGTTGTTAAATGCTTCATTCAAAGAGCTACTGACAGCAGTTCACATGGGAAGAGCATCACTCATCCAGTCCAGCCCCATTGAGTTTGTCTCAGCTGATTTGAATCGGGTGTATAATATTTTGCTCAAAATGTTGCTCCTCTAACGTTTAAACTACACTTTGGTTTAGGAGTAGTTGTGTCAGTGTGGGGGATTTGTGTTCAGTCTCAGGCTGCCATACTGAATAAGGCAAAAGTAAAACAAACCTCAGACTGACAGTGTGACATGTTTTGTGAACACAGGCCCAATGCTAGCTATACCCCCCAGAATAATTGCTCAATATATTCCCCAATGATCTGCTGTTTTTTCCTGCCTGTAGAGTCTCAGTAGTAGACATAGAACACATAGATTATGACTATAAAAGAGGTGTGTGAGGCAGTTGGTTAATCTCTATGGAAATTTGATAAACAAAAGACACTTTTCAGTCTCCGCCCCCATTCTGGTTTAGCTGCTGTGGGCCTAAAAGTACCGACAGCAGCATGACACAAGCACAACTTCTCACTGCTCAGCATGTTCAGACCGAGCAGCAACCTCGGAGGCTGACAAATTAAGCAAACACAAAGTGTCAGAAATTGCAGTTTCTGGAAGGGCCACCTGAGGCTGGCTCAGGAAAAAAAAAGATACGTGATGTCACTATGACTCAATCCAAAATCTACTATACTGCCTATGTGTGGGCCATTACCATTTTTCTTTCATTAGCCCTTGCTGTGTTCCAAGTAAAATGTCCTGTTCATCGAACAAGCAGTAAAAGAAACCTTCCAAATCATTCACTTCCTGAAGAGGCACCTATGTTCTGTTATAATGAAACTTACTCTTTTTTAAAGCTCTAGTTGTTAACTTTGGGGTAAATGACAACACTATGATTTTAGTGACAGGAGATGTTGGTACCAGCTGATTCGCCCTTTATGCCTTATGCTCCGGCTCTGCTAACAGTGGAGTGTCTGCAAGTGACAGCGCCAGTTGGCTCAAGCTCGAATGGAGACGACTAGTTTGCTCCGCTGCAATTTTTCCTGCAACCATTTTGTCTCAGTTCAAACTGGACTTAAAAGAAAGAGGGACAACAAACCGAATAAAACATGAGTCGGCACAAACAGCAGCGGATAACGTTAGCTTTTTAGCTCATTAGTAGATGTTACCCACCGCAACTTTAGGCAGAAATAACTCTGCAACTCCAACAGAGGCTCAACAAAATGTGCACTTCCAAAATTTAATACTAAAAGGTTAAAAAAGAACACACAGAACTTCAAGACAAAATTATCCATTTCAAAGAACAGACTGAAGTTTTTGCCCACTGGCATTCACTTGAGCATCAGGTCTGTGTGTGCGCTACCTTTGAGTATCAAACATTGGATCATGTGACATCATGTGACTTTGAGTTCACACCACAAACAAAATACTAAGAATGCACAATCTTCTAACTTTTCCATAAATGTTTCATTACAGCATCGTGGCATACATAATGGGAAAATGACAAATAATTAAAATAAAAACAAAGAAAAACACGAGGAAAACTGAATTGCCAAAAATGAAAAGTACCTTAAAATACTCACTGAGGCTCCCATTTGGAAAGTTGCCCGTGACGTCAGTGACATCACTCCTCTACACTGTGTTAACTCTACACCGTCCTCCAGGAAGCCCTTAGGTCTGCATGTGATCCTGTATTTCCTTGTTTAAATAAATATTTGAGCAAATGAGCCTGTACAAAAGTTTAAAAAGCAGAGAGCTGAGGACTAATTTGGCCCCAGTGACAATAATGCCACTCACTGACTGGTACAGTCAGAGATAGACCCACTGGAGCTTGGAAACTGTGTGTTTTCACAGCACTATACATAAACAATGCAGGTCTACTGAGGGTTTCTTACCACAGGCCCCACTCCTATTCATCGCCTTGCCTCATACGGGCTCAGGTTCTGAATATGATGTTTTACGAAAAAAGGATGCTTACGGTGTCAGTTTGGATCATTTAAAAATATTCCAGAGTTGGCACAAAAGATGACATCATTATGAGCAAAAACCTTTTTGGTTTTCATGTCAGCATTGTCAAGATCACTCAGTTTTATTTATAAACCCCAAAGTCACAAATCACAGTTTCGCCTCAGAGGGTCTCATAAGACACACAAGACCCTCAATCTGGATAATTTTATTCAGAAATCATGATCACTAGCCCAACAAAATGAGACACACTGACCTGGTTAAACGTATCCATGTTGCTTCAATTAATACTGATTCACTTAAAATGTGCCATACGGAAAATTTTCTGGCAATTCCTCACTTGGTCTCTTATGAATTTGTTGGCTGTGGCTTCAAAAATGCCATAAAATGTGCCGCAGATCATATGAACCAACCTTAACTGATAATTGACAGTATAAAGTGTTAATAATTGTACACTCTAGGGATTAGGATTCCTGGTTTTGCCCTGCTTTACCTACTGGAGCAGTTTCAGGCAACATTCATCATACTGCCATACACTCATACTCCTGCACTCGGACTTGTGCTTCCAAAGCGCAGTTTATTAATAGCAATTTAACATCTTTATTGAATTGTAATTAGTGCCAAAATGTTAGATTTAGCACCTTTAAAGGAAATTTGTTCGAAACTTTAAAGTATCCCACAGACATCAGCTTTTCATGGACCAAGGAAATCACTTGTTTTCAGCTTTGTGGCAATACATTTTTTTAGAATGATTTTTTTTCCAACTCATACAGGAACATTTACGTTGAGATGAGTCAAATATTTCAGTCACCACATTTCCAACCATAGGGATTTACAGGTAATATGAAAGAGTTCCCGATGATGATGGCTAACACTTCTTGACTCATGGTTGTAGGAGTAACACGAGTCTTGATTTTGGTTGGATTTTCCCTTTAGATTGCCTTTTAGAGGAGCTACTGTGCATTTCAGTCCCCTGCCTCTCTGTTCTGCATTAAACAGCACTGCCTGCTGGTCAAAGCAGAGAACTGCACTCTGATGAATCAAAAAAAATGACTGAAATTCCATAACATCCAAACTGCAGCTTCCACGTGCATATGAGCGCCTCTAACACAGATGACTGGATTGTTATACTGCTTCCAGCTGTTCGCTGAGTGTGTAACTTCTGGGATGATTTCTTTCTGATTATACGCATCATTTTCAATGTCAGGCAAGACATCCCGGCTCAATATGAAGCTCAGGACTTGATTTTGGGCTGTTACAGTTATCACACTATGTACAATGGGCAATTAAAGATGAAACTTGTAGGTTTAGCTGCCTCTCAGGGACATACTATAATCCTGCTCTGTTCTGGGGTTTGAATGGGGGCTTGGACAGCCAATGCAAGTGACTCTCTCTCTCTCTCTCTCTCTCTCTCTCTCTCGCTACCTCAGGAGTTTGAATGAGTTTGGATGAGTGACTCTCTCACTCTTCTCCTCTCCGCCCCCCAAACCATCCCCTCTTATTAAAACAACACGCCAATCTGTTGTAGCCTGGTAAAAGGAGTTTGGGAGCCGCAGCAGCCATAAAGAAGGCTCCACATACAGCCGTCTGGAAGGCATTAGACAGCACTGGCAGAGACACTTTTAGCCACTTCTCTACGCTCTGTGTAACCTGGATGCCTGCGGGAACCACATCAATATCTACCTGCATGCCCCTTAAGAGAGCAAAATACAAATCTGACTCATATTTTACAGGCAGAGTCATTGCTGGAAACCCTTTTTTTCCTCCTGTGTCAATATGATTGACGCTGCCAAAGCTGATGGCTTTTTTTTGTAACTTTTAAATAACTTTCAAAGTATGAATGAAACTGTCAGAAGTTTATGGAGAAAAATATTTATCATTTTTGCACAGTCTACTTTTTATTTATACTTTTTTACATGAATGATGCCAAAGTTGATTGACATAATGTGTGTGTTCGTAGGCTACACCTAAGATGCATGCAGCGCATAGTTAATGACTGTAGACAGACTGTTGAAAACTAGAGAACACAGTCGTGGCCAGTTTTGAGCATCCAGCTGAGCAAATTTAGAGGAGCGTGCGTGAGTCTTATTCGCTTTTCTCTTTATTGAGGATTAATTTCAGCGGATTCATGAGACTCGTTACTGCCCAAGTGTCCTCTGAAACTTTGTCGAGACTTTTTCTCCCTGTGTAGCGGGAGCAGAGCCGCCGGAGCTGACCGCATCCTTTCTCAAGGACGAACGAGAGGACAGCAGCTGCTTCAAGGTAAGCAAGAGCCCCAGTGATCATTTGGTCTGGTGACCGTGCAGCCCGCTGACAGACAAATGAAAGTCGTGCTTATACAGAAGTGGTCTGAAACTGACTCTATCAAAATTATTCTTTTGGAGATGATGTTTTAAATTCTTATTTTAACATAGGTAAAATATTTTGATGAGTTTTTTTTATCACCATTTTTAAATAATAAGAATATTGTCTAACATTTAAAAGCAATAAGGAGAGTGATGTCTTAAATTGGCTGCATGCCAGCTGACACAGAAGTATCTTTTTCTCTTCATGCGCCTAAAACGCGATGGAAGATTTTTTTTTTTTTTAAGGGGGGGGGGAGTTGCTTGTAGCTATATTTAAAGTGTCATCACATTAAGACTGATAAAATTACTTTCTCAGAAGTTTAATGTGTCCAAACTGGCAGGAACATTCCTCCTCTGCCAGCTTTGAAAACTGTGCCAGTTATATCTACCCAATTAAGTCCTCTTGAGTACTAAGACTGTCTCTTCTTTGCCAGTTATTCCCTTAGAATGAACATAATGCACATGTCACAAGCCGTACGTCATTCCCCGAGGTTAGTGAACCAATAGAGAGGCTGGATTTGGACACTGTCAGCATGCCTCGTGGGCTGCGCGCGTAATTTGACGCCCATTGAGAAAGAAGGCGTTTGCGCACACTTTAACAATGCATGGTCCTCACAATTTCAACCGTTATTTAATAATTATTGATCATGGCTGTGAGATGCAGAGTAATAGTGATAGACATTTGCCTTGCTGAAAAGCTGAACAGTTAGTGCCTCCCCTCGCAGCTGCAGACCAGTCCTGTGTGGAGATCGGAAATGTATAGATGCATGCCAACACCACTGAGAGCAGGTGCCACCTCAGCACAAAATGTTTGCAAATTTCTCGCTTGCCATTAGCATTGTTTTTTTTTCCCCACGCACCCACCACACACATTGCACACATTACACACATGTGAACATCTGCGATACTCCAGACATACTCTCTTTCTCCATCCACCTACTCGGACCTCTCAATGTACAGATACCAGTGCTATAAAACCCACACAAGGAATGCCCATCTGTGAGTTGGATGTGGAAGCATTCCTGTCAGTCTCAATGATGTGCTTTATCATTTTTTTTATCCAACACATGGAATCTACTTCCCACTGACCTGGGTTATCTTCCGATGAGGCTTCTTACTCAGTGCGAGCTGGAACCGTAGTGATATCCACCTGTAAGGAGTGAAGCAGTTCTCTGCCAGTGTCAATATATCAGGCTCCATATAGGGGCGTAAACTTGCTGCAGTTCCCAACAGTATCTTAAACATAGATACATTATAATTTATTACATCTTTATCTTGGCATACTAATGTAGAAACAGCTGCAAAGTTCCCCTTTTTTCATTTTTGCAGCACTATTAACCCACCTTCAAGTGCATACTGGAAATATGTCCAGTATTTACAAACTCTCAGGGTTGTTAGTACAAAATGCACATGCAGATTTAAGAATTACAGTTTTAGGGCACAAGTTCTTTGTATAATCACTGAATGTTTGGACCCTCTGTCAATGCACACATGTATACAGACTAATACCAACATACTGTGTCTAATCTCAGCCCTCAAGGGAGTTCCTCTGCTGAGTGAGGGGCTCAGTCTGCCACAGCAAAGAAGGCAATCCATCTCTGGTGCTTGTTAGTGAAACATTAAACTCTACAACAAAGATTTAACTCTTGTGTGCAGCGATGAGGGTTGCCTGAGAATGTGACAGTTTTCTACTTTAGGTGGCGATGGCCAAAAAAAGGAAGAAAAGTAACTTTTTTGACTCTTTTGTGAGTGACACAGTGATACACTTTACTGCAGACTCATTGCTGCAGGATGTTCTTCCACACAGTGCACAGAGCAGTTTACTGCCAAACAGAGGAAGGCATTCCATGACTGGTCTCCATTAGGGCTCACATCAAGTCTCACGTGCCATTACTGCTCACAGCAAGGGTCCGTCAGTCTATAAGGCCAAGGGGCTGGCAAGGTATAGCTACTGAAGTTTGGATAGCATGTGTGTAGCCCCTCCCAAACACACAACCCCACCTCCACCACCACATACCTCATCTAGTCTGCATTAATTGCCACAGTTTTTTCCAGGTTCCCTTGGTAAAGAAGCCGTGAAGCGGTGCTATAGCCAAGCAATAAAAGTAAAAATTTGGATGGCACTGAGGTACTGATTTCCTGTAGATTCCCACTACCTCATACTGAGTCACAGTCTCACGGGGAAAGTTGATGCCAGTGCTAATGCATAGACCCAGGCATTACACCCAGGAGCTGTGTAAAGTAAGCTGTTTGTGTGGCTGTGCAGCAGATATTGTAACGTTCTGTCCTTTCTTCTTAGTACCCTTAAGCGTCTTTTAATTCATTCAGGCTGGATCTGGCATTCTGTCTCTCATGTTATCTCTTAGCCACAAATAACTGTGATAATACAGAGGGCTAGAACAGAATTTTTTTTACCATGTAAGGAAGACGCCAATTGTTTTAGAGCTCTATTGATAGCTGCCTGTAGTCAGATAAGGAAGAGTGTCGAATTGTTTCAGGAAAGAGACTGGCTGGGTTAAAAAAAGAGAAAGAATTTGAGTCGTTTTGTAGCAGAAATTTGATCCTCACAAACGGGAGGAACAAAAAAGAAGCCTTTAGTGGAAATGACTAAAAAATATCTCCTTTGGTGTCTGTGAATACGCAGCATAGGGAAGAGAGCCAAACAAATAATCTGTCAGAGACTGCAGAGGGAGGCATTCTCAGCTGAGCCACATCTGTGACTTGGCAGAAAGTCTTGGAGTCTGCCACAGTGGAGTTAATCCAGTGCCTCAGCTGGAAGTGAACCGAGCCAAGTCAACCACGTCCTCCAGTCTCTTTCCCTCCTCCCTTTTTTGGTGTCTGCCATCTCTCCCACTTCCTTCCAACCCACTTTCTCTCTTTTCTCAGTGAGTATGGTCCTCCAGCTCACCAAGTCCCTTCCTCTCCCCATATTCCTCTCTGTAGTAGAGTTGCACCACTTACTACAGCTCATTCACAAGAAAATAGAGCTATAGATGAGTCAAGGGGGAGAGCATGTGCCAAAAAATACCAAACTGCATGGTTTGGCTATGAACTAGAGTATGGATTTACCACAGTGTTTAATTAAATGATGAATTAAAGCTTTGCTGACCACCTTCCCTCAAAATAAAACTAAAGTGATCCAGCCAAACTATTGTGGTAAAAGAACAAGACAGACCAATGTAGAGTCACACAAAACCCTCTTTATGGGATGTTGTAATCTCTTTTCCTCTGCCAGTAAAGGCCTTATCACACCTGATTCTAATAGCTCACAGAGGGAAATAAGAGACAGTGGAGGATGGAGGAAAAGGGGGATGTAAAAGTCAACTCCCTTGTAACATTGTAACATTGTACCTTTGCCAGTTATGACCCTGTCCACCTGACTCCAATCATATGAGGAGGTAGTGCAGTGGGGCACAGTGGGTGGTGTTACTGTTTAGCTCTGGTTCTTATAATGACAGCGCTCCCACAACAACAGGACCCTGTGACCACATGGGGGGTTTATGAGGGGAAGGAGGAAGGGGAGGAGAAAGAGAGGGAGTGAGGAGGGTCAGTGGCTTCATGGCGGTGCCTTTGAAAATGACCTTTCAGACCAATTAGAGTGCTCAAGTTAATTTATACGCATGCAAATTGTCAGTACAATGCAGAACAGTTTAACTGCAGAAATATCATAATATCAAATAACGTGCCAGTTGTTGATTTTATGTCCACGTTGCATGTATGTCTAATTTTTGCCATCTAATTTTTCATTCACATTATCATTAGAGACGCATTGCGCTGAGAATTGATTATTTTTTGTAAGTCTGAAATATAAAAGAACAAATTTCCATCATGCACACAGTATGTCCCAAGTGCTGAACAAAGTGGGGAAGGAAGTCAAGAGCCAGCCTTGAGTGTGTTGTACATGTTCAGCCAAAGTCAGCGGCCAACTCTCTAGTCTTTCCCAGCTGCTCTCTCTCCTCTGCCTCATCATCTGCCGAGAAACATGTGAGCCTTTCCTGCATCCTGCTACAACCGCTGTCATGAGGGCCATCTCCACATTTAATGCTTTTAAAATGCATCCTGGCCCTTTCCAGCTCTGCCCAGCTCACACACACGCACACACACACACACACACACACACACACACACACACGCACACACACACACACATTTCATGCACAAGTTCACCATGTGCATTATTTGTTCAGTTTCCAGACTGTATATCTCTCCATTTTCGCATGTGTGTGTTTTCTTTAGGCAGAACATCGTGCCTTTGAGATTTCATAGGTGTATATGGCCTCGGGCAGATCTGGATTTCCAATAACGTCTTGGTGGTGGTATACTTCTCTGGCTTGACACAGAGCGACTCTTAGCAAACCATAAATTTAATTAATTTATCTTTATACTGTATGCCTTTCTGTATTGTAAATTAATAGATGTAATGGTATTCACTTTGCCTTCAGTTTATTGAATTTTACCGCTTTCTCAGACTTATACTGCTTTAATGCCCAAAGTATAAAAGTCACAGGTGTGTGCTAGTTTACTCTTAATAGCAACAGTAACATTTGAACTGTGAGCAAGACTCATCTGGTCCGAGCTGCTGATTTGTGAATGCTACACACCCTGCTAGTGACTGCTGAGTCACAAAGATGCAAGCTTTATGTTATCTCAGCTCCACTCAGACCAGAAAAACTGTCTTTTTTGGCCCTGCTGTAGATTTATACTGCCTCTGCAGAGAATACAGTAATGACACATATGAAAAATGCACATACACATACGTTACACACGCGCGCGCACACAGTCTGGCGAGTCTTGTTAGATTTCCATCACATGCCTTGGAACTGGGACCCTGCTGACAGGGACTCCACTGCTCTCCTGTGAGTTGAGTCAATCCACCTCTTCCTCTCTGCAGTGGACGTACTGTACGCTCTCACATCGCCTCCACTGTGCATGTATGCACACTGGCTGAACACACAACTGTGCATATTATGCTTAGCTCGCACATTTTAACATACACGTACACACACAAACACATGGCTAGATTTCAGCAGCAACAGCGAGACTAAATGGAACTCACATTTTCCCAGACAAACCACATATATATCTGGCAGCTATCCAATGTTACGCAACAAACATAAGGGTTATTACAGCATGTGCTGTTTCAACTGACTGTAGGCCACTAAAACACTTATTAAATTCACAATATATAACATTTCTACATTGTTAAGTCTAAAAACATACTAATACAGAACATAAACATATATATTTATTATATATTTTATTAAGATGTGTACTTACGTTATCCCAAATGTTTCTAACAATTTTCAAACTTATAGAAATCCATAATTTTAATTAAGGTAACAGTGTGTTTCATTTTGTCTCATTACTAAAATCCAAAATAACACCAGTCGGAGTGACAAATGGAAGCTTGCAAATGTGACTAAAAATAAGGTGAATAGAACTTGAATACAAAAATTAAATTTAATATATAAATTTAATATACAAACCCATCTGGGGGCATTTCTTCATTGAACAATAAAGTTAAATCTTATGAGGCCACATGAATTTTAGACATCATTAAATTGTGTCTTTGGGTTCTATTTTTTGGATAGAGAGACATCTAGTGACAGAGATTACTTAACTGTGCACTGCTGAGAAATAGTCTCTTTAATGGAATTTATTTGATTGGCCCACCACTTTGTCCAGATCTCACCAACTATTGGAAGGACTGCTGTGACATATTGTACTAACATTCATCGTCCTCGCGGGACGACTACAATTCATTTCAGTGATCCACTGACTTTACATCCTGCACCAACATGAAGTTAGATTTGTGGAAATCCCTGTTAAGTCGATTGCAATAAAGTTAAGATCTTTTAACCCTTCATCCTTCACCATCATCATCATCTTCAAATCATGGGAACAGAGCAGATGCAGATTGAATCGCACCTTTACCAACACACCCTTTGTTGCGTTGCTCCACCCACCCAGCAACTTGGCACAGGCGTGGAAAAAAGCCACTTGCATCGTACCAAATTACCAACACACCTTGACCTGCTGCTCTTAGAGCAGCTTTGTGCCCGTACGAAAATAGAGCCCCAAATGTTTCATTTGTCCAATACTTTGAAATCTGACAAATTGCAAAACTGTATTCTAATCATTCTCAGTTGTGCTTTGTGATTAGTGCAAATTGTGCAAGCTAAACGAGAATGCACAAATTTTATGGTACTATCACATACAGCTATGAAGTAAAGACCTAGGCTAGACAGCTGAGTTTAAATCATATCACTCAAATGAATGAGGCATGTCAAGTAATTTTTATAGTCTTCAAAGATGTCTCGCATCACACTGACACAGTAACAGTGGGAGGTACAATTCTAAACCTTTAGTTCATGTTGCAGTTAGAGGGTTCAGTTCCATACTCAGTGTTGCCCAGCCACATAAATATTTTCTCAATTATTCCAAATATTGAAAACAGTTAGATTTACCCCAGTGAACACTGTTAACATCAATGATGCTGTCACTTGTAGCACTATCTTTCTTTGCATCCTCATATCTTTGTTTTGACAGTTAATTTTCATTATCTGTTATTTGAAATGGAGCCAAATTAAGTTTGTAAGACAACTTACTCATTCATTCATTTGTAGCTTCATCCCTCTGCTAATCCAGGATCTATTCCCCATTCATGCAAGTCTGAACATTATTGTAATATTATCTCTTTGACAGAGC
>JAQLOL010000025.1:18527186-18547341 GCA_029783665.1 Naso thynnoides
CATTTTGTCACTTTTGCTAATCCTGTTCTACTAAAGTACACACTAGATGGCGGTTGTGACTGGTCAAATGAGCTCATTCTCAAAGCTGGGTTTCATTGTAGTAAACTGGTTGTCCTTAATTGAACCAAGCCCAATCCCAGTATTACTTTTTATTAGGTGCTAAATCTACATCTGCAAATACAAACAGGTTGAGGCCTTGTAGGAGAAAGAAGGCATGACTCACTACATGCACCTAAATAAAGAGGAGGGGCAATATCAGTTGTTAACGTCACCAAAATACATACAATAACAAATCACATAGTGCATATCAAAGGTACAGTATCAGTTAACAGTCTGTACATGCCTTGGTCAGTCATGTTTCTTTATGTTCATTTTTGCTCTGCTAATTGTAACTTAAGACATCAAAACTATAAAAGAACACATATGGATTATGTTCACAGGGTGGAAATTTTAGATCAGATACATAACCAGATAATACCACATAACCATAACCAGATACATAAGGTCACGTGAAATGCTTTTCCATCCGTCCTAAATGACCTTATGCCGAGCCCTTGTTGGCTGCGGTGTCTGTGTTTGTTGTTTGTTCCTTCAGTCTGCAGCCCAAGTCGTCCCAAACCAAACCAAACCATTACACATCCTCCTCCATGCTTCATGATGAGAATCGGGCATGCAAAATCTGTCCTTTGACCTGTGATATAAAACTGAATATCTGAACAAGTCTGATCAAAGATTTCCAGTGGTCTATTATCTGTTACTTGTGGGTTTTTTTGCCCCCCAATTTTTTTTTTTCCATCTTCTTGAGTTGTTTCAATGGAAACCTGACTCACACACACTCTCCTCTAAACAGTTAATGTTGAGATGTGAATCCTGCCTGAACCCTCTGAAACATTGATTCGTGCTCTGATCTAATGTGATATTCCAAATGACACAGTACAATTAATTAAAAGAGCAAAAACCATATTAAAAAAAAAAAAAAAAAGGTCAAATGCTTTTCAAATCAAATTCTTTAAACTGCAGGTTTATGAGGACTCATATAGTGAAATTCACCATGAAAACTCTTTAAATATTTAAAAAATCTTTAACAAATCAAGTGCACAGCAGTGCATACTGAACTACTGGTAAATAGATTTCTCTACATGAATTAAACGTGGATTAGGGATGGAAGTCCAATCTTCATATCTTAAAGTAATGATGGAAGTTACTTTCTCTTTGCTTAATTAAAGAGTTCTTTAATCATCTCGATCACTACAATAATTGAATGGGGCCTTTTATTGTGTACTTGTTGCTATCTCTGCATAACAACACAACACAACTAATATTCTTGAATGCATTAAAGAGGCAACAAATTTTACCTACTACGTTATAGTGAAATTTTTGTAGATTGAGAACCATTTCAGGTGACCACCGCGTGAAACTGGCTATGATAATATCAGTAGAGTGCAAAGCTGTCGTCAAAGCAAGCAGAATTCAAAGAATCTAAAATATAGAACATGTTAATTGAACCCTTCTTTAATTAATATTAGTATTGATCTCTAATGTAAAGTAATAAAAAGAAAAATCATTTGATAAGGTGGTGTCTCTAAAAGCTTGACTGGTACTGTACGTACAAGAAAAACCTTTAAAACTTTCCAACACTGAACACAAAGATCATGACAGTTGACAAAAACATAATGCCCGTTGCTCAAGGTGTCCACTATTTTTTTTTCGGTAACTGTTATGTATGGTTGTGGAGAAACCGGCAAGTAAGTCAAACTCTGGCCAATTAGGAAACATATTCGATATTTTGACCCATATGCGCTAAAATGATGCCAATACAAAAAGTAAAGCAAATATAAAAAACACTCGTTGCAGAGCTTTAAGCTGTCTCAGCCACCTTAAAGTGACATCATTGCCACATAAAATATGGCTATTCAGAATTCACTGTTCAGCTTTACTTAATATACAGATACTGAGTAATACTAATTGTGGCACTGACTGCACCTCTGCTGAATTATGTCTGCAAGCATTTAGCGATAAATCTTAGCCCAGCAATGACATGTATGTCATATTAAATGTCTATGGCTTGAGTGTGTGTGTGTGTGTTTTTTTTTATTTAATTTGCAGCGACAGCAGGCTCTAATGCTGGCATGTTTTTTACAGCAGTTTGTGTCTGTAAGCACTAGATGGCGACATTTACTTGTGTAAAGTCAAATAGTTTTGTCAGAGGACTGATCTTGTTCCAGAGGCTTGTGGTTAGTTAGACAATGTGTGCTGAATGATGTTTACATGTTTACAGAATGTTTTTTGAATTTACTCAGTTGTATTAAAGATAAAGATGCCAAACAGATTCTGTGTTCTTTTTTCCAGGAGTTTGATTCAGCGCTGATGCTTGCAACCAAATTCACTGTGATATAATAATAGCAGAATATGATATGGATGAAACACTGATATCAGAAAAGGAGAGGGGTGGGGACAAAGTGCCTGAAAATGACACCAGTGGGAAGGTGCAGCCAAGTGATGTGGAAATGGAGGAAACTAAAAGGGATTCACCCAGTCGGACTGCCAAGACTAATGCAGATGCTGAAGCAGATGAGGAACTCACTGAGAGACTGCGGTCAAACTCTGCACCTGAAGATGGGGATAATCTCTGCACAATTTGTGGCTTCTCAGCCAAATGTCCAAGATCACTGAAGATTCACTATGCAAGAAAGCATGGACATAACACAAATAATACTCATAAAACTGCAAAGCCAGTTGAAAAAAGTGAAGACATCTCTGACACGAGTCCAGTCGCAATCCAGCAGGAAGAAGACATGGACACAGAAGGTGCTACTGAAATGAGACAAAAGCAGGAGTCTGAGCTTGATGAGCTGAGATTGGAAGACAGTGACAATGACGTGAACATAAAGAGTTTAACTAGAAAGGAAACTGTGCTAGACAAAAAGCAGGCAGATCAAGAGAAGGCAGTTCATACCCAAGAGAGAAGAGTAAGCAAGCGAACCCCAAAACCTAAGATAATCCATTCCTGCAACTACTGTGGGCAAGAGTTCAGAGACAAGTCCCCTCTAGATGTGCATATCAAGAGATACCACACCAAAGACAACCCATTCACATGTGAGTATGCGCTTCTCCAGTTTCAATCAAAGTCGTAATCAAGCGTTACGCTTAGTTGTGTCTACTTTTCACTTGCTGTTGGCCTAAGATTGGTCTGAGGTCCTAGATTTAAAAATGCAGAAACATGAAGTAGTAATTTTTTTTAGGATTTCAGCATTTTTTACGTGTTATGCCAGTGGCTCTCATACTTTGGGGCATGGACCCTCTGCTTTGTTTGTTTGGCACATAGGAACGGGAATAAATATGATAAATGAACATGATTTATTTTAAGAAAATAAACAGGATTTTGCTGATTTTATTTATTTTGTCAATTTATTGAACATTTTAAAATAATGCAAACAAAATAAAACTAAGAAGCACTAAAAAACAACCAAAGGCATCCTCAACAACATATAAATGACAAATGAGCAACTCACTTAAATGGGTAGGAGGAAGTTAAAGACTTTAGTAGTCTTACCCTTTCTTATCTTTTATGCATTAATCAAAGAAAATAAAAGTTCAATTTACAGCCATCAGTGTTCATACTATTTAATTCAGTCGACTAAGACAAAGTAAACCTTTTGAAAAAAACGAACAAAATAGAGCAGATGCATCAAAAGGATCAGTTTACAGACAAGAAATAACTAAACAGAAAATCGCTGGTCAAGCTCATCACCATTTAATATTTTTGTTTCTGAAGAGGTTTTTTTTTTTTTTTTTAAATTTGGATAAAGTCTTACATTTTTCAGCTCATCATTACAGTTATTCCACAGACTAACACAAGGTTTTGCATTTGTTTCTAATGGTGCTGATGCTGTGGTGCCAACCTTTACTTCATCAGAATTCAATCTGGATTTCTGGATCTGGATTTTTATTAGTTGTTTCCTTTATAATTATTGACAATGGCAAAAAAAATTGTGAGTCAGGCACTTTTTACTGATGAGGGGAATGCCAAAAATGTTTGAGAACCGCTAAGTTAATCTACAAGTTGAGACTGCACCCAGTTTGTTTTAATTGATGGTTGGCAAGAGACCTGAAAAAGTGTACCTTTGAAATGTCTTTCAGTTAATGGTGATGAGAACATGAACAAAGAAGAGGAGGCTGAGGATCCTAGCAGCACTCTGAAAGCCACTCCGACACGAGCGGCAGCGAAACGGCCACTCAGCAGGTTCTTGCTGAAGTGTAAAAACTGTGACTTCAGGGTTAGCACCCCTGCACTGCTGGAGAGCCATGCCCGAGTAAAACACCTGGACCAGGAGTGGTACCGCTGCAAACTGTGTAATTTTTTCTCTGCCACATCTCAGTGGATGGACGTTCACCTGTCCTCGGATAGGCACGTGCAGCTGGAGAAAGGGGAGAAAAGCAGTGATTCTTCCTCCTTTGAACTCTACGTTGAGAGTATGAACAGAGAGAGTGCTGGAGATGGTGCTGTTATAGAAGATGTTCAGGGAGCTGGAGGAGAAGGGGGAGCTACTGTAAAAGAAAGAGATCATGAAGCTGAAGAGGCAGCGGAGGCTGCGGTTGAGGAGAAGGATTTAGAGCTTGAACCTCCAAAAAAGAAAAAAGGAAGACCAAATCAAGGGTCAACAACCACTTGTGGATACTGTGGCCTAGTAGTATCTAACGCTACTAACCTCAGTGTCCATGTTCGCCGCAGACACAGCAAGGAGTATGGCTACAGCTGTACTCTGTGCAACTACAGCTGTGTGACCAAAGGAGACATGGATCGTCACTGTATTACAAAGAAGCATGTTAGGCGTGCACAAGAGTGTGCTAATAAAAGCCCAGCTAACAACCACACAAATGCATCACAGCAGGAACCCACAGCTACACAAGCCCAGGAACCAACTGCATCCCCACAGACAGTGGAGAAAGAGCAGGAACCTGACAACACGGCATCAAAAGAACACAGTGGAGAAGAGCAAACTCAGTCAGACACAGACCAGAAAAAAAGCAAATACGACTCGGTTAATGCTTGCAGCCATTGCGATTTTGTAGCTCAATCAATTCCTTCACTGCATCTTCACATCAAGAGAAAGCACACCAAAGACTTTGAGTATGTCTGCCTAGCATGTAGCTACTATGCCGTAACAAGCAGGGAAATGTCTCGCCATGCCAACACAGAAAAGCACAAACAGAAAAGCCAGAAATACCTGGAGCCTCTAGAAAGTGAGGGGCAGAGAGCGTTGGCACTCCCACTGAATCTGAAGGAGGTCATTGAGCTTGTGGGGGCAAACTCTGAATGTGAACCTTCTAGCCCCACAGAAGAATCTGAATCTTGTTCTGATGAAAACCAAGCTCTGGAAAGTCAGAATACAATGACACCCTCCATCACAGCAAAGCCAGTCCATGCTGAGGCTTGTGTGTCTGGCAGTGTAGATGAGAAGCAAGCAGAGACTCTTACATCTTCCAGTGGTGGGGAACCAGATCCGACTAACCAAACAGTTGGACTTACAGCACTGTCTAAACCCCAGCAGGCTCCAGGAGAAATTCAGCCTGCGGTGGATCAGTCCACGCCACAAGAGAGCCAAGAGGGAGGGGATAAAAAAGGAAAAGATGAACACTTGGATGAAGATGTGAGAGTTTTAGATGCTAAAAGTGACAGCTGTCATTCAGATGCACAACTGTCCAAAGCTTTTTTCTCTGATGCCTGCATTATATCAATGAAGGCCATGGCTGAGCATGAGCAGGCGCTGCAAGAAGGTCTGGCTCTAGAAGGCGAGGCTGCTGTGATATGTCTGACTGGAGGATCACCGGTGCCCTCCAGCTTCCAGCCATCCAGTACTGCATATGTCAAAAAACTCAAACGCAAGGAAGTTAAGATGAGGGAAGAAGCCAAAGGAAGCAGCTCTCGCATACGCTGCGAGGACTGCGGCTTTATGGCCGACGGCATTAGCGGCCTCAACGTCCACATGTCAATGAAGCATCCGTCCAAGGATAAGCATTTCCATTGTTTGGTGTGTGGAAAGTCATTTTACTCTGAGAGCAATTTGCACCAACACCTGACCAGCGCCGCCCACATCCGCAACGAGCAGAACAGCGTGGAGGAGTTGCCAGAGGGCGGCCCATGCTTTAAGTGTGTGAAATGCACAGACCGCTTTGAATCGGAGCAAGATCTTTTTATCCACATAAAAGAGAAACACGAGGAGCTTCTGAGGGAAGTCAACAAGTACGTGCTGGAGGACACAGAGCAGATCAACCGCGAACGCGAGGAAAACCAGGGCAGTGTGTGCAAGTACTGTGGGAAGGTGTGCAAGAGCAGCAACTCCATGGCCTTCCTGGCACACATTCGTACACACACTGGTATGTATCCAGGTTCAGTTTACTCATTAGGTCTTTCTTTTTCCTCCTCTTTCCATGTCTCTCACACATATTTTATATACAATACATGTTGATGCATGTGCACTCTGTAAAAGCAGGTCAGAGCTATCATCCTGTATTTTACATGTTGAATATAGTAAGAATCAAAGGAGCACAAATGTTACGGGACACCACGACTTTGCTAAAACAATACATGACTCCTCAGCATTGGGAAGGTGTTGGCTTTATACTTTATCCCCTGCAAGCATTTAAATAAGTTACTTGATGTATATTTTTAAAAAAAATGACTGGAGAGAAGTTTTTGAACAGAAACATATAAAAATACTTTTACACAGAAGGGAATTTTACAACTTTGTAATTGCAAAATGTGCATATGACATTATTCATCCTCCTGTGACTGAGGGTGCATTCACACCTGTGTTGTTAAGTTCAGATGTATCGAATTCAGGTTCGTTTCCCCACTTGGTGCAGATCTTTTGAGCAAGCATGAATACAGCAGTCGCTCTCGTTTGCGGACCAAACAACCGTACTGAGACCCAGATGAGGAGGCAGTCTCGGTCCACGTGACCCATCTGCAGAAAGTATATATTACAGCAGCTAGGGGGGACGCATAAAAATGCTGATGTGTTCTGCGTGTTCAGTGAACTGTGAACTGTGCCTCGTTAAGGTAACAAAACTTTTGGAAATCTACGTGAAGGTGTAAGATGCCCTAGGCAAGAGTGGCAGTTCCAGAGAAGCAAAAGACAAATGTTCAACATATGGCGAACTAGACAAAATCCTAGCAACAGAACACACAGTTCGTCCCATGGACATTGTAAAGCTCTGTGGCCCTACGGCCAAGCCAAAGGACTCCATCCTTTTCTAGCAGCTACTCTGGAGAAGTTAGGCTAGACAAAACAAAACTTTGTGCCTTACCTAATGTAATGTTAGCCTTCTTCTCCCCTGTACCTGGCCGTGGCGCAAACCATACTCCTTGTTAAAGTTATATCCACCAAGGTTTTCTGTTTATGCTATTTCTCTCTTGCTGATAGAAACAGCATGCAGGTTAACAGTTAATCCACCCTGCGTTTCCTCATCAAAAGTCCACTTTCTGTCAAGTTGACAAGTGAGAAATAAAACTCATTTAGAATCAGCTGTACAGTTTAAAGCATCAAACGTAATAAAAAGATCTTGGATTGTTTGCCCTTTTGAAATATAACAACAGTTCACTGCTGTTTACGTTAGCATTGCTAACTTGCTATCATCTGGTCTTACTTCTGCTCTCTTTGAACTCTGACGTTTCACCTTTTACTTCTCAGAGGCGCTACTCACTCAGGTCATTTGGTACCACCTTGTGGCCACAGACAGACCCTGCAGTTGGCCTGCTGTTGCACTAATAGGCCTACACACAAAAACATCCGCAGTAGGAGTGGTGTAACTCTGTGCTTCCTGCTTTTCCTTTTCCAAGAATTTTTTGTCCAGTGAATGAATGACCTTAGCACACAAGTGGTTTTGTTCAGAAATTCTGGTTCACTTGCAAAAAGGGCAATTGTAAAAGTGAACCGCACCAAACGAACAAACAAAAAAATCTGCGTGGTATTTGGTCTGAACAAAAGCAAGTGAAAAAGAGGACTTTTCTGGTCTGAATGTGCCCTGATACGGACTGGGTTTGAGGTTCTTTTGAGGCCTTTCGATGCCACGTCATGCTTTACCAAACTCATCATAGGGTAAATGGCAATCTCTTTGTGCAGTTGCTCAGCTATTAGTCATTTTGTTTTTAGGTACAATAGTATTGAGTGGGAACATACAGCCTCTTCTTTGGCAGCTCAAGCTAATGTTGAGGCTGCTATCTGCTGCAGCCAGGTAATAGCAGTTTCAGTAGAGGTGAAGGTAAAGACTGATTGAGCTTCAGACCAGCAGAGCAGACACTAATGGAGCCCAGATTGGGATTCCCTGAACAACGCTTGGTCAGAGACATGTGCGACTCATAATTGATGTGTCCATTACCAAGACTCAGTTGCAATTATAGTCAATAAGTCTCTGTAAATGTGTTAAAGCTTAGGCTAAAAGCATTGGAGGTCCAAAGAGAGGTGGGCTAATAATTTAAAATAATCAATGCAGACTTATTCAAAGCCCTTAATTTCCCTTGTGTCTGTACGTCCATGTTTGTGTATATGTATGTGAGCACTCGTACGGCTGGTGAATGTGTGTATATGTCAGCCTTCATGGCTAGCTGATTATGCTCAATCCATTAAGATTTATCTTGTCATTTATAATGCAAAGCAGTGCCGTGTTGGCCAGGGCTTCGGCTGGGAAGTGTCCGGCAGGTTAAGAACATAGGGCGCTCCATTACTTTTCCCTGACCGTGTGTATTAATTGCTTTTAAAATCAACTTAATGCAGGAACGAGATGTGAGGGCGCCATCAATAAGTGCCCTTCTCTGCCTCCTATGGTTCACCCCCCTCTCAGCCCAAACTTTAATGGGACTTTAATTGAAGTCCATGCTCTGTGCTTACAATGTGTGTACATGATTGTATTTGTCTTTGTGTGTGTTGGAGATGTCTGTTGAATGGAAGATAAAATGTGATTGTTGCCACTTTCAAACACAGTGACAGTGGATGGTTTGTGCAGGTATCGTAGCTTTGTCAGAGATAATTTTTCCCCTGTGTGCTCGCTGAATAGAGGCGAAGTAAACAGTGTGCTGATTTCACTCCATTATGTCATCATTGCACATAAATGCAATGAGTTGAAATGCTGCAGTAAAATGTCCTGATATTTTGTGACACTTCAGCTGGATAACCAGTGTGTTTGTTGGGGCAAAGGAATATTTTCATATGAAGGGAAACATTTGTTGTCCTTTCATCTAATGCGTATGCCAGTCACCTTGTGTGGCCAAAGTCAGATAGCTTGCTGCTAAAATCAGATTGCTTAAAGCTGTAAGATTAGAGGTTAAAATCCTGATGATTAATGTTGAGCCACCACTTTCTTCTTATTAACGATTAGTCTATATGTATTCATAATTCTGCCCTGTGTCATAATTCTTGAGTTTGAGGTCACTTACTTAGTGTTACTTAAGAAAATGAAAGCTGTGGCACCGAGGTCCCAACAGATGGCTTCAAGTCAAGGGCATATTCTGAGGTTTTAAATGATGAATACTTTATTTTTTTAGGTTTACCTCTTTTTATTTAACTGAGTTATGTTCTTGTTTATGAGATTACTTTTCCACTTTCATTTATGCTGTTCTTATTTGTGGAAGGCACCTATTTTTCTTCATTTGACAACATATGCCAGTTGTTATTATTGCTAAGTTCTCTCATTACAGTGAATTATTCACCTTTTATATGGCGGTCATTTATTCTGGGAGTTTGTTTGCGGCGCTGTGGAGCTGCACAGTGGGGGTCTGCCAGTTTCTGGGCTGGGAGCATGTCCAGATCCTTTTAATTAAGACCTAGTTTTTATTCACTTGATTAATCAGTGAAATCAAGAGACGGTAGTGGGAGGCTGCACACAGATTTGTCAATTTGTCCCTTAAAGGAACATGCATGCATTTTGCCAACGAGTGTTCAGCTGGAATTTGCATTTTGAGGTAAATTGGTCACTTTTTCACTGGAGAGAGCTGTCTGACCTCAGACTGGGCCTTAAAGTAATGGAGGCACGTGCCATGGATGCATGTTCACATACCGGGTTTGATGTTTCTGTACAGATAACTGCCTTATGTCAGGTTTTTTTTTTTAAAGTTCAACATATTAAACCTTGAGCTTTTGATACAAACTTTTCAAAATTCCTTAAAGTTGTGATATTATTTATTGTTTTCCCTCAGGGATTTTGTCACCTGCTAAGCACAGGGACATATTTAGAGCATAATGGAACATTAAAATGTCCACAGAAAGCCACATCTTCCTCCAGAGATGCTTATCAGTTGGACCTTATTTCAAATTCGGTGTGGATGGAACTTGTATTCCACATATTCTGGCTCTATTTATTTTATTTGTAGTCAAGTTCAACTCCCTTGTGAGACCAGAACCAGACGGGGTATACTAAAATGAGCAAAAAGAGTATAAATAAAATTGTTCATACAATGCCAAACGGGTTTGTAAGGATGAAAGATGAGATATTGATTTATATGCATGAGTTTTATACTACCTGTCACTGTCGCTCACCATGGAACTAATAAGAGCATGGAATTTTGATGATAAGAAAATGTAGAAGGACCAGATAAAGATAAAGCGTTAATAGGTGAAATCCCAGTCAAAGGAAACAAAGAAAACAGACTGGACTGAAGTTTTTACAGCCGTAGATTTAGTTGCTGTTTTTCCATGCCGGCTCCTCGTGCTCCAGTAGTCACGATGCAGTCAGTGGAGACACTAGTGTAGCAGTGTGTGCAGAGGGAAGTCGCTTGGCTTCAGAAGGCTTTGAATGAGCTGGCATGGGACCACAAGAAGGCACTGGAGGACAATTTGTCTCTTAGGAGAATTGTAAGGGAGCTGGCACAGGGGCTGGCCAAACTTTGTGAGTACAACAATTCCTTCTGACTGAATCTGCTAAGGATGGTGGAGATGAGATACTCCACTGGTAAAGGTGGTGACCATTACTGTGCCCAGTGGCATGAACAGTTCTCCATCTTCGCATTTCACTCTCTCCTAGACCCCCATGGACACTGGGCTGTAAGTCCAATTGAAGCTGTATGCAGCCACAATTTTCACCTCAGCTGTGAGAAAGGGTATCCCGTTGTAACTTTACACCAGTTGTATAAACACTGTCAATACCTTAAGTCATACCAAACATGTTGCAGACCTTGGATCTGTAGGTGAATGACAGTTTTTAGGTTCACAAAACAGAGACATGGGCTTCTCCACATAAAGTTAAACAAATTTCTTCAGCACTGCTATACACAATATACTTGACCAAGAATGGGAAGACATTTGAGACTGTGTTATTGAAATATTGAGAACTCCCAGGAAGTTGGATCTGGGGACAAAAAAAAAGGTCTGTGATTGACAAAACACATCTGTGTACATCTCACCTTGTCTTTGGGATAATGGCAGGGACATAGCTGAACAATAAATAGTTTTGGAGGTACCTGCTGTATTTTAAGCAACATAATTGTGTATCATATGAAGTATATAAACTGAAATTGAAGGGTGTAGGTCTATACAAATATTACATGCAGATTTATACTGTTTATGTTGTAAAATGGCAAATCCCAGTGATTCATTATTATTTTCTGCTCTTATTAAACATGTTCAACTCTTTATTTTTTTTACCTGAGAAAAGAGGGCCAGAGTTGTCTTCAGTCATTTGAAAAAACAATTTCTGCTCCTTATACTGTGCCACAGTCAAGCAGAAGTACCCATAGTAATCCTGCAGAAAAATATATTCCATTATTTTACTAACTGACCAGCAGTGTGACTGTGATGTTCTCACAAGTAATAAGGACACCCACCCCCCACGAATCGGCTATGCATAAGTTCCCATGTGATAATTTACAAACAGGTGTGACCTTACGTCTGTCCCATTTGTATGAACTCTATCTCAAGAATGCCTGGAGGCATTTTAATTGAATCTGGCTCAAACATCCTCTTGGACTGAAGGATAAACTGATTTGAATTTGGTGGTTGAAGGTCAAAAGACAAGATCGCTGTGGCCTCATAAAACATGTTTTTGGCCATAACTCAAGAAATCATACAGTAAATATGACAAGATTTCATGCGAATATTTAATAGGATAAAAGGATGAACTGATGACATTTTATATTCAAAAGGTCAAAGATCATCTTCACAATGACATCATTATGGTCTGGCCGTTACTCAGTGCCGTAACTCAGAAACAGAAACAGAGATCAATACGACCATATTTTACATTCGCTCAAATACTGAATACTGAATACTGAATTCTGAATCGGTGACACTTATTTTGGATGCTCACTTTGGGAACAAACATGT
Organism: Naso thynnoides; assembly: GCA_029783665.1. NCBI lineage: Eukaryota > Metazoa > Chordata > Actinopteri > Acanthuriformes > Acanthuridae > Naso > Naso thynnoides. The sequence continues at coordinate 18,539,504 of JAQLOL010000025.1, forward strand.
TTAGATTTTCTGCGATGCCGGGCTCAAAAAGTGTGTGCGAAGCATCTGTGGTTTAGAGTTTGTAGCTTTGCAGTGACATCCGTTTTTGAAGCGATGTCCGTTGGGATGGCTTGTGTTTTGTCAGAATTGGCTTTTTTGGCCAAGCATAGGAACACATAAAAGGAATTGGACTTGTTTTTTGTTTCTCCCAATGAACCTGCATACACATAGAAATCATTTGGATAAATGTCTGTTAAGTCACTATCCACCACAGACTGAGGTAAAACAAAGTTGAGTTAGCCTATGGCCCACTGATGACAGTACTTGTATTTGCAGCATTATCCAGGACTACGATCTGGGTCCCTGTGCCAACATACCCTCGCTAAATCAGTTGCAGCCCTCAGTCAATGACACTTTTAACATCTGTCAGCAGGAGTTGGTTTGCCCAGAGGCAGAGGGTAGGTGGAGCTAATGCTACTGACTTGCTCGTAGTTGTGTCTGACTAGGTGCTTTTTATTTCCTATGAGTTACAGTGGCAGATCAACGCAAAGAAAATACAGCATCCAGGCGAAAACAATTGAAATAGAAGTACAGGTCCAAAATAAAAGAAAACTGAGCGTTTGGAAAAAGGGTAATAGGCTATCTACCAACATCATATAGTCAACTCTTCCGTTTCAACATGAACTCAGGGAAATGAGGTACAAAAGCGCACCTGCAATCACAGCTTCTTGCCAAAGGTGCCTTTAGAAACGATATTGCTCAAATTTTTAAGATTATCACTTAAAGAATGCAAAACCAAAACAATTTTGTATCCTGAGTCTCCCTCACAGTCTGCGGTGTCCCCGTGTGCCTCAGTGTTCTGGGTCTAGTCCAGTTTTTTTTAATTGATTTGAACAGCAAGATATTTGTGTGAGTCAACCCTTTTTTCCTTCCTCTCCCTAAATGGCAACAAGTCAGGGAGGCTGTTCTTTTGATAGTTCACCACAAGCTCAGTGGTTTGCTGACATTGCGTATCAGGTGTTGTTGTTGCCAACTTATGTGACAAAGCTCTCGATTAGTCCTGTGTAAAAATAGTCTCCAAGTGAAGACAGCATGTGTCTCATTAGAAATAAAGTGATAACTTTCATTTTGCCCCAAAATACACTTGATTCCTTTTTTGAAAATTCTTTTAAAGTCTGTATCACATGTATTAGTCTGGGCGGGCATGGCTATAAACTGCAGCCTGACTAATTCGTGGTGGGATACAATTGCAAGGCAGTAATCCTGATTATTTACTGAAGAGTGTTTACAGCCACCATCATCAACTTTGTTTGCTTTTGAAGAGACTGTCTCACATTTATTGGGTGAAATTCCCCCACATAGGATAATATTTAGTATTCTGTCACTTTTGGCACCACATTATCAACATTTTAGAAAGAACTTGGGACTGGATATGTGCAACCCTCTGTTTGACAGATTATGATAACTTACAGTGCTCTTAAGGCAGAATGAAAGAGACCTAACTATGCAAACATTTATTTACATGAAATAATCGTGTCTTATTCCTCCTCCAAACCTGAAGATTAAAGCCCATGTAATACGAGTGTGTGGCATGTGCAGGGCTTCAAACATCACCTTGTGTGTGTGTGTGAGTGTAATAAAACATTGCATGAGGTTCTCTTCTCCTCTCAGGAAATGAATTAGTCATTCCCTGTCTCATCTGGGATGTGAGGGAGCCACATCGCCCCTGTGTGGATGGCAATATTAATTTAACATGACACTGCATTGATGGTCAATTTCAGTTTCACCGAGGCTGTTTAAGTGGAGTGGTGGAGTATTAATGTGATAAGATGTGAGAACTGAGGGACGTTACATCTCTCTCCTTTCTGCCATGTCTCATACTCAGCCAGCCATCTGGACAAATCAGCTCCCCACACGCCTCCCTCTCACCTCAACTTTAGGTTGTGTGTGTGTTTGAGTGTGTGTGAGTGAGAAGGAGGGAGAATGATTGTCTCTCCTTCTGTTTGTCCGTGGGTGATAATGTCTTGTGAATTTAATGTGTGCGTTTGTATGCACATGCATAGGTGTAAGGTGGGGTTCTGCATCTAGATGTAGGTACGTGTTTGGTGTGATTGTGGGTGTGGTGTGAGTGTGTGTGTCAGTCTTTTTGTTTTTTTATGGGTGTTGATGAATGTGTTGTGTGATTTTTTTTTTTTTTAAGTGTGTGTGTGAAAGTGTCTGCACATTTAGGTGTGAAGTGTGTTGTTATGTATAGGGTTTTTTGTGTGTTTGTCTGCCTTTGTTTGTTCTTTTGTATGTGATATGTGTGTGTGTGTGTATGTGTGTAGTATACTGTAGGGACATGTGAAATCAAAAGGCTGGCTTTGCTGTTGCCATGTGTGGACCCCCCCGCCCCCTGTGTTTATGGGCCTTGTTAGCACAGGCTTGCCTTTCAATCTTCGTTACTGGCTTAAAATTCGATGTGTCGTACTTCCAGCTCACAGCAAGTGAACCGTATATGAACGAATTAGTAATCCACACAAAGTGCTTAATCAAATCAGCAGCTGCCCCTGGAATAAATATTGTAGAACGTCTTGGGATATTCACTGCGAGAGGGTGAAGGTTTGCTCAAAGATGCGTATGTGTGGATATCATGTCATACCAGCCTGCCACTTAGATTGCAGTGTCGCGCTGTGTGATTCTGGCCTTAATCTGGCTTAGCTTGCCAAACAAAATACCCATTTTGTTTTGCTAAATGCATGTTTAATTTTTGTGAACCAGTGTCGGCTTAAGCAAATTATTTAGCTGAATTTAGACTCGAGTGTGGTAAACTGTATGAGTACCTTTTTGCCAAACATAAAGAACTATTAATATATGCCTCTTCCTGAAGGACCCAGCTCCCTGTTTCAACTCGAGCCAATGTATTTGTGCGTCACAGCAATAGCGGAGGCATCAGCCCTCGCAGCTTTGCTCTTAAATGACTGATTACAGGCAGAAGCTCTGCCACTCTTTCAAACACTACCCCGCCCTCTGGACTTATTAATGACAATAATTAGGGAGAAACCTCTCCACGAAGCCCGCCAGAGTGATTAGTGCTTTAATGATGGAATGGAAGGTAGTGAGCGCACACAGAATTGATTTACGTATTCGCCCTGACCTTTGGAATCCAATTTACGCGTCCACAGGCAAAGGAAGAGTTGGTAAGAGATGAAGGAGAGTGACAAGGATAGATAGAGAGTGAAAGGAGAGACGCCTGGCACTCGGAGTGTGACTGTAGTTTTCAGGGGGACTGTACTAAAGGCATCCGTTTCTATAAATCTGAAGTCATTTAGTAGCTTTGAAGCACGTTGAAGTCCTAGCACAGAACTAATAACAGTCCTACATGCTTGGCATTGAAAAATGATCTGTAATGTAAAATCAAATTTCTGCTCAGCGGTTATTCAGTCATGTTTTATTAAAATGGCCACTTCTTTCCTTCAAACATAACATTATTGTTGGATATGAAGTCTCCATACGTTGTTTTGCAGGATCCAAGCCCTTCATGTGTAAAATCTGCAACTTTGCAACTGCTCAGCTGGGAGACGCCAGAAACCACGTGAAGAGGCACCTCGGCATGAGAGAGTACAAGTGCGACATCTGTGGGTGAGTTACATCTTCTCAAAAGGATAAATAAAACCTTCTTTAAAACAAGGACAGGACTGTAAACTGGAGAAAAGTGAAAGTCACATAGAAAAGGAGTTATCACTTATGTTTAGAGATGTTTGGAGAACTTAACATTTAAGCTGATACACTGGTAATTTTTCAGTCTTTAGTATAACCATATAATCCCTAGTTAGAAGGCTGGAAACAGCCATGTGAGAATTTAATTAGCCCGATCAGTTCAGGAGCAATGATGACATGCCCCCCTGCCTCTGTAAATGTTGAATAGTGACTGTATTTGTAGAGCAGAGTTGAGATTTGGGAGCAAACACAAGCAAGAGCCTGCAAATGGTCACGTTCCTCCGTCTGCTGTGGAAAGGTTTCATGTTGGTATCTAAGGAGCAATCTGCTATAATTGTCCATTGTACAGCCCACTTTAAATTGCATTTGTCTTAAGCTAATTCAAAATTCAATCCAATCGAACCCTGCCTGACCACAATAAGAGAAGTACTGCTAATCTGATGTAGATTCCTTTTCAAAAAATGAAAGATTTCAATCTGAGGAAAGTACATTAAAACCTTCCACATGCTGCCAAAACGAGCCGCTAATCCAAAGATCAAAAATCATTGCAGTGTCTGTGTGTGAATCTTGGTTTCCTTTCAGTTTGAATTCTCCTTGATGTGAGCGATTTATTTATTTATTTTTCTACCATGAACATTACAGTCAAACTTCAAATATTTTGGTAAATATAACATTGAAGCCTGCCATTCTTAAAAAGGCAAATGTGCTTCAGGTCAGTTTTTCTCAAGAATTAAAGGTGAGACAGAAAGAGTATATTTTACCCTCTTTTTCTTTTTAAGCTGTACAAATAATACTAATGGGAAGTTTCTGTTCAGTTGGTAACCACAAGCCTATAAATACCCAGTAGTGCAAGAGTACAGTTATTTTCCCACTACCTTCTACCCCCTACACGTAGACCATATGTTGTGTTCAGCTCATTTCAGTCCCGTGGTAGACCTCCTCACAGTCTTGCCATGTTCAAATGGACGTGTTAAGCTGTTTAACATGCAGTGGGGGAATAGAGTAAATTGTGGGATTTCCAGCTTTGTGCCATCGAGCTTCTGGGGCTACACACTCGCTAAGATGAAGACATATGTAGAGTTATTAGTTTCTCCCTCTGTGTAATTCTGTGTAAACCGTTCCATTTAGTTCAGTCGCAGGCCGATTTTGTTCCTCTGAAGCTCGAGCGGAGTGAATGTGTTTATTTGTTCCCGCTGATGTTCGCAAACATATTACAGCAGGAGCAAACAAGCTTTGGTTTAAACACAGCTTCTCCTTTAATGAGAGGAAAGGCTCATGTTTCACAAGCCCTCCAGCTGAAAACACTCTTCTCCCAAGTGCTGCAAATGTGTTGGGCTTTTGACCAAGCGTCTAGCTTTACATATTCGAACACACACACACACACACACACACACACACACACACACACACACACACACACACACACACACACACACACAAAAAGATAATTTTGTCATCAGACAGTGAAGTAAAACACAATTTTTTGTGATTCTGCAAAGTAAACTACGTCTCTCATCTTGGACAATATACATCACCAACGCTGACATGGCTGTAACTTTAGCGCAGTTTCTTTCTTTCCAGCACAATGAGGGGAGATGTATTAAAAGAGGTTTAACTCATTACAAAGATAAGCATGTTGAGAGCTGCAGCTAAGCAAACAGAGAGTTAGTCGGTTCTGTAAGAGATCATTGTTGAGACTACTGGGAATTTAGTCTTTCTAAATACGGATTTTCAAAGTCTTATACTTCAACAGTTGTGTGATAAATTGCAGCTGTCTTGACTTGCAAATTAACTTTTAAATTGACAAACATCATATTTTATGAGTTGCCGTTACAATTTAAATTATCAAAAAATAACCTGGGGGTGTGATGTAGCCACTCCATTATCTGCTTATAGGAAGGCATTTTCATTGGATGAAAGATTAGAAATGCCAAAGAGTGCTGGATGAGACATCAAAAATTTTAAAATATTTTATATTAAAAATATTATAGCTTCAGAGGCCGGATTTTGTTTTAAAATACTAGGGTTTTTTTGTGGTTTTTTTGTGTTTTTTTTTTTAGTTAAAAAACATATGTTAAGGTGCATGAACAATTAAGACATGGACACTGGATTCAAACTTGGAAAATGTATTTTTCATTTCATGCTGCAACTGTTATTATGCCAAACACAATATCTAATCTACCAGCTAGTCCAGCTTAGAAATGCCTTCCAAAAAAGAATTTAAAATAAGCAAAAACAAAAAATTAGAATTGCATATCAAACCCATTATTGTATACATTTTTACTTTAATTCTTTTTACTTTAAAATAATATTATGCTTTTTAGGCTGCGGTTCCATGGATTTGTAGTAATGCCTGTGTAGACCTAATAGTGCACAATGTTATGTGCCACCTTCAGAGTTGATGGGGTCCCCAGTCTCTGGTGCTGTTATTTTGGGCGTCGTGGGCTAAAAAGTTTAGGAACCACTGTGCTAGTCCAACTTTACAGCTCCTGTTTATACTAATGCTCTTACAAACTATTCTTAAATGAGTCATTAACTGACAAAGAAACACAGACAATACTTGTTCATTGTTGGTTTTTGTCTTCTTATACGACAAAAATACAGAAACATTACAGCATTACCCTTTAAATATGACACCAAATCAAGTTGCCTAATATACATTAATAATGTGGCTAAAATGTAAAAATGAAATAGGTATTAAAAAGCATGTCTAAATGTCACTGCATCACAGACATCTCTCTTGTACACAAAATTATATAATGCCTCAGGGAGAGATAGATTGAACTGTTTCCCTATTAATCAAATGGTACAACTGGGGGTTCATTTCATTTAAACAAAAAATCATTTAGAAATACATATAAATTATGTGTAGAGCATGCCAGTCCTAAATCTGTGTGCTTAAACTAGTACTTGTAGATAATTAAGTACATAAATATAAAAGGAAATGCTCAACTGAAACACCTGAAGCTCTTACCAGATGATTGCTCAGTGATCTTGTGTCTTTAAGGCCGTGCACATTAATTACAAACCTCAGTCAGAGGCTCTATAACACACCCAGTATTAACACAGCATGTCATTAATAAGGAAGAGAGAGTGACATGTGAAGGTCTCACATTGTGACTAATTGAAAAGGCATCAATCATCCAGGCCCATTTTCTTGCCTCAGCACCTGCTACTGTATGGAGGAGGTCACACTTTGAACAGGATCAAGACAACTTAATCTAGATAAATTAACACTGCAGACTGTGCCAGGAGGGTGTCTGTCGTGATCTCACTCTATTCTTTCACACACAGTTTGATCTCATGGGATCATGTTCACGTTGGTTTTTGTCCTTCATGAGTATTTCAGCAAAACATTATTTTTTTATTTCCCTCTTCTGATACTCTGCTAAAGTTACATGAAGATTGATTGGAAAACAGAATTCTCTGCCCTAAATCACACAAGAATCTTACCTGCTCATGCAAAAACACAGCGTTTTAGGATAAAATGGATATCTAGGTTAAACCAAACATTAGGGTTTTTAGGTCATGTCCTATTCGTTTTGCAACAGCTGTACTTTTTGACTGGCTGTTAAAGACCTTTTGAACTGTATCCCCAACATTAAAGGAATTATTCTCTCTTGTGTTTTCTGACCTATAAATGTTGTTACAATTAAGCAATATCACATGAGAGGGAGTGATATTGTACTGTAATATCGTCACAGCTGTGGTTCAGTCATAGCTGAGGACAGTCACAGCCGTGACGATATTACAGTACGACATTATGACCTCAAGTGTGATATTGCTTTTATACAACAGTTCGACAACAGTTTAAATAGCGATGCTGAGTAAGAAAATGTTGAAGAAAGGTGACAAAAAAGATTGAGTATTTTATTTGGCTCCGCCAACAAAAACAGTTCTTTCAGGATTAAACTCTTATTGTTGCCTTGGAAACGCAGTGCACACAGGCAGCCGCTGCGCCAGGCACTCACAGCAGGCACTATGCTACTTTGTATCAGTATACAAATCAATCTGCATGTTGCCGCTGATTGTGCAGCCAATGAAATAAGTGTCATGTGAAAGCATAGTTAATTTTTGCTTGACAGGCACAGCTGATTCTAAGGATTGATCTGACAGTATGTTGCTCCATCTTTTCCTGCCGTCCATGGATGGCTTCCAGT
>JAQLOL010000025.1:18547441-18563133 GCA_029783665.1 Naso thynnoides
ACACACACACACACACACACACACACACACACACACACACACACACACACACACACACACACACACACACAATACATACAGAACAGTTTTCCAATATGCCTTTAAATGGGACTACTAAATACAGCCCCTGGTTTCACAAATCATGCGGATGGAGGAGCTGTGTGCTGCCAGTGCCAGCCACCGGTGACAAATCGGCCCTGTGTGTGCTTTCAGTACTGACTGATCACCAGGCCATCCCTCCTCTTGACTAAAGAGCAGCAAACACAAAGAAAACCCCCAGGAACACCCTCATTAAGGCCAGAGCCATACATACACCAAGTCCGCTCCCCTTCCCAAACTTTTCACGTGTGATGATGTGTTCTTAACCTGAATCTAAACACGTTGCTAACAGATGGTCTTGTTTAGGAATATGTGTAAAGTGAGATTAGAGTGCGATTTGGTTCTCTATCCTCCTGCAGGTTCAAATGACAGGGCAACATTTTGCATAACAAAAAAAAAAAAAAAAAAGTTTTTATGGATATTTGTTGTAATCGCCATTAATCATTTTAGTTTGCACCAGACTGTGCTTGGGCTGCTTTTTTATTACAATAAAAAAAATTGCGTTTCATTTCTTTTTTTTCATGCTTGCAGATTCCTGAGCTTCCATGGGGCAGGGAGTTTTGTTGTCTTAGTTTATTGCCATTTTGTTTATAGCATCGCCTTAGCATATTGTTTTTTTTTTTTTCTGTCCTTTTCTTCTCCTAACACCCAACCAGTGCCATCGATTGCTGTGTTTCCCTTGCTAAACTTTCAGGCAGTGGGTAGAAAATTACCTCGGCTCTGACGCCGTGAGCGGATGGATGTGCTGCACGTTGGCTGTCCACTTCACTTTAGCTTCAGCTCACCGCCGCCGGTCTCGTCTCTGCAGCGGGGGGAACTTGTTGATAGTTAAAGATCATATTGTTGTGGCATTTAATTAACAAATGCAAATTCAAGGCCAGAGAAGATTGGAACCCTTGACCACGCTGCCAGTCAAACCTGAGTGGGCTGGTCAGTGCCTCGCTCAACATTGCAAACACTTTATAGGCTTTCTGTCTCAGCCTCACCGTTCTCCCACTTCCTCCAGACTTCTGTTCGTCCATGTTTCTACCAATCTGGTTGCTTACATGTGACTTTATTTTGAAACAGACTGATTTGTCTTAATTTGCCCATAAAGAACTCTTAAGATGCAAAAGCAGCAGAAAAACACAAATTGGCTGTTAGCATGTGAGATAAGATTTCTCATATTTAATTGGTTAAAAAAAAATCCTCCAGCATATGAGACGGCAGATTCTTGCGCTTCCTCCCGGCGTGTTTTGTCCACAGTGGGGCTTGGGCCACTTAATGAGCCTCCTCCTCCTCTCCTCCATCATCTAACAGAAAGGCCCTGGATTCAGCATTTCCACCCTCCCGCTCTCTCGTCCTCCCCAAAGATGCAATGGACATCCAGTGCTGTTGTAGGTGTTAAATTATGCATAAACAGTGTAAATGCTTTGAGGCATTGGTTTAATATCTCAGACCAGGCCTTAGAAGTATTAACACTATCATGGACACGGATTGTCCTCTTGTGGACTGCCGTTTTATGATTATGGGTCATAAGCTGCCCATTTCCTAGTGTCACTTAAGGAATTTGAAGCAAACTTAAAAACCTTTGCTTTCTCACAACACAAGAAGTTTGCAATGCGCTAAAGTTTGTCTTCTCTGTGGAGGAGGCTGCATTGTGTTTTTTTCCCCTCCCTTCCTTGTCTCAGTTTTCTTGACTTAGTGTTGGAGAGAGTATATATAGTCATGATTTCATGTTGGGTGTTGTGTGTGTGATTTGACTGTTAACAGGATGGGGCTGGCTCATGTCAGGGTTTTTATGTCCCCCCTGTCTTGTGAGATTGTCTGGTCTGTTCCCAGAATAGCCCATCAGTTCCGCCCTGCGTGGCTCATCCGCTGTAATGTGCCTTAATGCCCGGGCCTGTATGAGTAGTGTGAGGCCTGGCAGTGACAGTGGAGGAGCATCTTAGCTTGCTGCTTATCCAGAGAAAGCCGTCACTTAACTCAGCCCCTCTATTGTCTATCCACACCCCTCTCCTTCTCCCCTGACGTGATTCTCTATAATCCTCCAACAGATTCTGGTTAGAACTCCCTGAGAACTATTTTTATGTTTTTTTTCTCTCCTATTTAAACATTAATGGTTGTTGCAGATGAAGAGAGGGATCCCTATGAGGATGATTATAATGTCACTCCACTGATCTCCCGCCGCCCCGAAATAATTGTACATCATCGCTTCATAACGTGTCACAGGGACACGTTGGTGGCGTGCAATTAAAACCGCAGAATATAATACACCAAATTACTGCCTGTCAGGCCTATGAACAACACACTCGGTATTTGAGTTACACTTAATCATCACGTACATTAGCGATTTCGCTAAGATCCCCCACCCCACCCCCTCCTCTCATACAGCAAGGGCGTTGAAACTCACTGCTCCTTACAGGCTGAGGGATTGTGTCTGCGATACAACGGCTTTAGGGTAGCTACGTATGTCAGAGTTAGACCTTTTTAAAGCTCATAATGTCCTAAATGATTTAGCTGTGTGTGACCGAGTGCACGCGGCATGCGTTGGCAGCAACTGAACGCCAGAGTTCTGAATTCGTTAACACACAACAGATGTAAACATTGAATATTTTGCTCAGAGGACTTAGATTCAATAAGCCTGTTGTGTTTGCATATTTCATTAGTGCTTTTATCAACCTTCAGATGCCTGTAAATATGCAGTTGCAGGCATGTAAAGTGAAGAAATATAAAAATTTACCACCTCCAGGCAAACTACCCCCATTTTTTTGTATGTTTTATTTTTTTGGTCAGGCTTAAAGTTGGCAGACTAATCTTGACCCAAGGGTTGTGTTTTCCAGTGCATCCCTCAACTTTGTAAAGACAAAATTCTGTTTCAGCTACGTATTTACATGTGTAGTGTATACGCTCCTTGTGGTCCTTTTTGTACTTGTTTTGATCCACCTAATGTATCGGTGCTTATCAGACTCGGGGCCTGGCATTTATCCCCATCTGGAAGATGCATTGATGTTTACAGCTTTGCACACCTAAGAGTTTGTGTCTGAGAACATGGTCCTTGTCAGTCAGTGTAGTCCCCTTCACCAGAATAAACACATTTTGCTCTGATGCATTTAACTAAATTTAGTGTGCCATTATCGGAAATGAAATAAGTAACGCTAAAGGTCATTTGGAAAATAATGCAGAAAGGCTGGTCTGGAAAGGTTAAGTATGTGACGGAGCTGTTCTGATGATAACGAGCGCTGCGTATGGCTTGGAGAGCTCGGCATTCTGGTTTGACTCGGCACTCTGCGATCGCTCTTTATGACCGAGACAGCTTTACAGCCCGTTACCCCCCATAACACGATAAAGCGCAGCATAATGGATTGGATGTGTTTAGTAGCCTTGGGCTGATGTTTGTAAAATTAATGTTTTTTGCAATAGAAACACACTCATGCACAGGCACACATGCACACACAGAAAAAGGCAAGAGAGGAAAAACAGAGGAGAGAGAGAAATCAATTTTAGACAGCATCGATGTATCAGTATAAATCCACCAGAGTACAGTTTTACACTTTTTATGCTTGTTTTGGAGCTGATTTAAAACTTTTCTTCCCCTCATAAGTGACATTTCCTTGCAGATATCTCTCCGCTGAAGAGATGACAGCAAACACATGGCTTCATTAGTTGACTTTGTTTTGAAGGTCCATTATCCAGCAGAAAGGTGATGAATGCTATTAAATTTTGTGTTTGAAATTACACAGCACAATTGCTTAAGGGAGATCAAGTCTGTTTGCTCAGTCAGTCTCTCGTTGGTGAAAAGATGCTTTTGAAGAGTTTCAATAGGATCCCACTCAGCATTTCTGAGCATGAGAGACAAAGGGAGAAATCTCTGTCAGCAGATCAGTTCTATTAGGTTTTAATAACAATCTCATATTCTTTAGTGGGCACGGAACAGGGGCCTGGGGGCTTCATAATCAGAGCATTTCACTTTAATCAAAGACAAGCAAAAACAAACATTGGGTCCCGATGCTAAACGGCAAGATCAGTAGTTTAGTGAGGAAGCCAACATAGCAGGTAGGCTTGTGATAGTAAGTTACATGACTCTGAGGACTGAGTTGAGAGCCTACTGTCTGCGCCATGTATGATCACGGTCTTTCCTTGAACCGTAAACCTTTTCCTGTATCAACCTTTTTTCATTTGTTGGTTTTTGTAAAATCTCAACTTGCAGGACTTGCAGAACAAAACTGAAGTAGTAATAATCAGAAAAGAGCGTGAACACTTTTTTTTTGCCTGTAAAACCTATCTTGAAAGCATTTACACACTTTGAATTTATCCTCTAAAGATTAACATCAGCTAACAAAGGCGATTATCGTCCATTTGATTAAGAAACATGAGAAAAATTTGCACCCTCCACCCCATACCAGGTCTCCACAAAAGAAGTACAAACTTTATCCTTTAAAGTAGTTGAATTATTAAGAAAATGTTGCTGAACAATCCATTCTATAGAGCTAATCGTGTCATAGGTATATTGTGGGAGAAAAAACTAGAAGAGGAGAAAGTTAATGAGTGATTAACAACAGCAATTAAAAGATGAAGAGGAAGGCAGATGAAAAAAGGGGTGTAATTAAAATATCAGTCCTCTCGTTGTCAGAAGTGCGAGTGTCATCCATTGTGCACTTATTAAAAAGCTGGGTGGAGGGGAAGGAGCAAACGGTGCTTAATTCCAGCAGCCCAAAGTGTCTGGTAATCTGCCCATGGATGGAGCTGGAAAAGGCTGTAACTCATGTTTAAGTGTTGGGGCCGTGTCATTGCAGGTTCACAGTCATGCATTTCTATGTTGACACCAATCCGGGCAGGGGATATTTGGCAGTCAGGAGTAATTTAACTTAATTAATGGGATGCATATTTGATGGAGGAATAAAATATCCCGGCTCAGCAAAGTGGAAAAGGGGAAAGATTTAGTGGGAGTTAAAGGTGGAGGGGAGAGTCATTTGTGCATTCAGTTACCGGCTGCGTGAGAGACAGAGAGGAAGAGAGAGCAAAGGAGAGAAGGAGGAGAGAGAGAGAGTCTGGGCTGATAAAGATGGCAAACAGGAGAGAGGAGGAAGTGGAGGGGAGGATGAGAGATGGATGGTTGACACAAAGCTGAGCTGATGTGTAGAGGGGAATGGGCTGTCCCTCCATTGAGAGGGCCATCAGACTGACAACGTTTGATTTAATTGATATCCGGACTGAGTCCTCTCCCAGCGCAAACAGACACATTACGCTGGTTTGCAAACTTGTAGCGGAGCTGCCGGCTGCCAGAAGCCTATTTAATATTCATGAGGGGGCTTTTAAGGGTGTTCGGCAACGGTCTCCTCCCTCCACCTCCGCCGCCACCCGCTTTGCAACACGTCTTTTACTACCAACACACACACTTTACCTTTCACACACTCACAGCGGAGACACGACACGCTGGTTCTCCCAGACGAACCCGTGGCCTGACGAAAAGCTGTCACGCTGCTCTTAATCTCCCCTGGCACTTTTTAATTGACTTCCTGTAGGTATAGATTATTTTCATAGTGAGTCTGCCACCGAGATGTTTGATACCGTCCCGGAGACTGGCATCTGGGATGTTTGGAGCTCACCGGAGATGACGCTGCTATCTCGGTCTCTGTCTCTTTCTACCTCTCCTCTCTCTCTGTGTGTGATGGCCAGACTTATTGGGGAACAGGGGAGAGGTAAAATGCAATCAGTCATTGCCATCATCATAATTGAGCTGATGTACCTGCTGGGAGTGCTGGGGAAATGTTGGCTTGGGTGGAGGAGAGGCTCTATGTGTCTGACTGAAGCTGTTAGTGGCATCAGACTGATATACAGGGCAGGTATTGGCCTTGTGTTAAAAATTGGATGTCAGCCAGTCTGTGCTGTCCAATTGATATGATGGATATGATGTAGTTTGTTTGATTACATACTGCATTTATTGTAGAATTAATCAACACTACGCTGCTTGTTAGAGGTAAGCTCTCAAGGCTAATCAAACAATTTGATCAGATTCCAAACAATTAGGCATGGATTATGATTATGATGAGGAGGGAGGTCAAGTTGTGTGGCCCAGTATTAAATATGGTGTCTCACTGAGCTTTACAGGCCCACATCAGTGCATTCTAACCAAGCAAGATGGCGGGGACACATATAATTACGAAAGTGGTTAAACTACAAGGCAACATTGACTAGAAATTCAAAGAGGACTGTAAACCAATGGTAAGATGCTAATATGTACCACACTAGGGTCCATTGTCCCAGTTCTGCATCCATAACTCTGATTAAAATCTGAGCGAAACACTGGGCCTTTGTAAGTTTGCGGATATTTTGGCCTTGAAAGTGGTGACATTTCAAGTTATGAAATACTGGCACAAACTGTCTGCTGTCAGTGGCTTGAGTCCAGAAAACATTGTTAGTGCTAGAAGCCTTCATATTTACTGGTATGCCAAATACCGCTCTCACTTTGTGTGTCACATGTGGTCTGGCCCACACACACTCATACGAGGCACACAAGCAGACAGGGCCTCCTACACACTACCATCTATTTACACACTTCACATGTAGACACACAGACACAGACACAGACACACACAACCACAGACTTATCCTTTCTAATATGATAAAAGCCTTTACTTTAGATGATGCATTGTGGTTTGACCAGGCAGGTTATCTAATGTCATGTTCGTGGAGTCTGAGTTCATTTAATGGATATTTTTTTCTACCCATTTTGATCAATTAGACAGAAAATTTAAGTTTCTTTTGCTCAACTCGTAGCAGGATTACAGTGTAAGTACAGTAACATGATTTGTATACCGCAAGCAAACTACATATAAGGACAAAATCACTCTCTGTTCATGTTTTTTAGTTGTAATCGTCACCGAAAGGTTTCATTTTCTATTGCTGATGTTACATAAAATATGTGCTTGTTATTTAATATGTCACACCATGTTTGCATGCTTTAGTAGGATTGTTAAATATGACGCTCATTCTCTGCTTTTCGTCATTTTGTGGCATCCTTCAGGCTTAATATCAGAAAATCCGGATGATTCTCAGCTTTATGAAGTGATATTGACTGTTGTCTATGCGAAACAGATAATAAGCCGTGATGAATGGGTGACATTAGTGATCAAATTACATCAACCTTAACAGGCTATTGTATTAACACACCTAGCCGATCCCCACTCCTTCCCACTGCCCGTTTAATTGATTAATTGCTGACATGGATGGATGAGGGGTTGTGGGTCCTGAATCGGTGGCTGATTGCTAGTCAACCATAAACAGGAGCAGCCACAGTGGGCCCTCAAGGGCAATATTCATGCTCCCCAACCTTATGGTGATTCCTTATCCAGCCCTGACAAGAGGAAAAATATTCGGCCATAAAAACGCTGGTATCACTGGGCTGACATATAAAGCCCTCCGTCACTCTCTCTCTCTCTCTCTCACTCTTTCCTTGCCTGTGTTGCATCTCCTTTAGCTCTCAGTTGCTCAGCACACCCGTCGGACTCTGAAATCACCCATCCTCCTCTGCATGTGTAGCTACAGTCCCCCAGGTAGCCCCAGCTTTAAATATGAGCGAATAATGGCGGTAGTGAGTGATGCTGCCTGTGTCCTTGACTCGGATCCTCTGTGTGCTATATCCACATCTCACTGTCTCCGAGCCCCATGGGACACATAAAACACCCCCGTAGAAAAACTCCCAAGGCTTGTTGGTGGCATCCGTAGGATAGATGCAGGGATGCAGAAAGCCAATGAAGTCTTTGTGCAAGTTTATGCAAGTGCGGAGGGGGGTAGATAATGTTTACACTGCTGTGTGTTTAATGAGAGGGACACTGTGTCCACTTTAATGTGTTTGCATTTCAGATGTGGTACAACAAAGTTATTAAAAACGTTATACGGCATATCACATCTCTTTTATGTCTTACGGTGTGTTTGCCCGCATCTTTGTGGCACTGGTAGCTGATACTTAGCTAAGCTGTAAAAGAGGTTAGGATCATGCTTTGGGGCTGCCGCTGAAATGTCCTCATCAGCACAGTTGCCACCAAATTGGGCTGAAGTTCCTGATGGGGGCAGATGGGGGTTAAATTTTGTAAGGAGGATAAAGTGTAAGGAGCAGGGTTAGGAAAGCGAAGCAGCTTTTTTTTTCCTGTCCGGTATCCACAAGTGTCAGGCCTGCAGGAGAGATAAGTGGACATGTGGCCAGAAAAGTAGAAGACCCCACTGTCAGCCACATTGTCTTTGCTCTCCCCAGTGTTGCGCCACGTTAACCCCCGCACCACTGAGCCCCGCCAGACTGAGGCACAGGTCTGAACCCCTGCAGCCGGCCGTGAAAACGCTGACACATCGATTACCCCGCGAGAAAAAAAGGTTGAGCGTGATGAGGAGGAGCGTGCCATGTGAAGAGGAAGCATTTATTCATTTATTCTGTTTATTCAGCAAAACAAACAGAGGTCAGGATTATGCTGCAACACTGATAGCTCTGTGTCTATTACAGTTAAATTTCAAATTAGGGAGTTTACTCTGCCCACTTTTATGGTCACTTCAAAGCCTGCCTGCTGCTTTCCAGGCCCCCCAGCAAAATTTGATTACTTAGACTTTTACAGGCTACATAAGATTCAAGTAGAGCCAAAAAACTAATTTGTTTCTGCGAGTCTAGTTTGAAGCTCCAAAAAACACTTGCTGGTGTTCTTGACTTGTTGTTTTTTTATTGGACATTAGATGGCGCCATTCAACTTGCTAGAAACCTCCAGTAACAGACTCGATCTGCACTGTGAGGCTGCCTGGTGTGTGGTACATGCGGGTCGCTTGCATGAATGAAATCCAATTAAGATTCTATTTGTTGGGTTTTTTAAAGGTTTGTCCAAATGTTTTCCCCTTTATATTTATCTCAGTTGATATTTGTCGTAATAGAATGACATGTTTTGGGTATAATAGTGCAGGTTTATGTTAGAACTGATGTGAGACAGAGTATGAAGAAAAACTTTTTTTTTTGCTGGTTTGTGTAGCTGATTACAATGGAGGATGTCTCTTTTCGACGTATATTTGTATTCAGTGCTTGCCAAAGTCGTACTTGGCAAAAGTAGAACATTTGTGTAGGGGATTTTTTCCCCGTATCTTTGGTGAGACAGAAGACGACCACAGTGGGTGTTAGTGTAGTTGTAAATGAGCGGAGTTGGAGGCTGGGCTTGTGGCAGGGCAGACGTAGCGTTCAGAGGGGTGTCACTGCCGGTGCTGCTTTAACTAGGACAAGCCTCTCTATACCGGTGAACCTCAGGGGCCGATCAGCAGGTCTCAGGAGAGGCTCCACGCACCGCCGTCTAACCAGGCCTGTCACGAGGGGGCTGACGCTGGGCCGGCTGGGTGTGGGGCTGCTGTGATGGTGGGTGGCGGGTGGGTGTGGGCTGACATGCCGAGAGGGCAATTACAGCAAGGACAAAGACTACATGGTGATAAGTCCCCACAGCACCCTAATGAAGAGAGCAGGTTAGCCTGTTAAAAGGACCGGGGAAATGAGCTCAGTCTCTGTGCGTGTTTGTTTGTGTGCGAGTGTGTTTGTGTGTGTTTAACCTACCCGAGGAGGATACATTTTCTGAGGTCATGTTGCTACCACGCTCGCTAACCTCAGTGACTGATGCCTTCCCAAGCTGGTGTTTTCACCACCGTAGAGCAAAAGCAAACAACGACATGAAACTGGAAACCAGCGCATCTTCGGGGAATTATTTTCCTGTGGCTGTGTATAGTGAGAAAGAAAGTCCCAGTGCAAGCTATTAATGAAATGAAACCTTTAAAATATCGTGCCTTTGGTGGGTAATTGTTGCACATTAGCGGATCTACAATTTGTTTTTATCGCACCACTTAATGATTTTTTTTTAATAATATCCCACTTAAAAATTCAGTACATTATAGCCTGCATTTTGTATGTGAAATAAATTGATGAGTGTGTAAGTCAGCAGTTGTGGGAATCTCGTCTGGATAGGTAAAGTAGTTAAAAAAAGTAAAACAGAAAATAAAAACTAGAAAAGGAATCATTTCCAGAGAAGGATTAAGTGCTCTCCTCTTTTGGTCACTTTTGCATTTCCTGCCTGGATGTGATTATAGCCAGATCATGTTTATCAGGCAACCGATCCCAGATGCAACAACAACTCTCTTTTTCTCTACTTCTTCCTTAGTCTTTTTTTTTTTTCTAACCTTTTTTTTTTTTATTTTATTTTATTTTTTTTTGGCGGCAAAAAGAGATGGTGTGTACCTGATACTGCTGTGTTGGCACACCAGTCTGGGATCTGATAAGAGAGCCTCTGGAGCGGTGCTTATTCAAATCAGTGCATGTTCACAGTGAACAGGAGCAGGTAAAGGCAATAAGATACAATGCGATAACCTTTCTGGAGAGGAGAGAGAATAGTTTTACACTGTTTCACAGCCCTGGTACACTAGATGAGGGATTTTCAACAGCCTAATTGATTTGCAGTATCCTGATTAAACTACAAAACAAAAACCTTCCTTCCACTATTAAAGGAGTTTATACAGTTTTGCGATGCATTACAGTGATTTTATCATTAGGCTTATCATTAGGCTTTTTTATGTGCTTGGTAAATTGATCAGCTCTTAACCTCAATATTGACCACGTTTGACTGCTGTTTAATGCTACTTGTAAGCGTGTTTGTGGACTCGTCTCTGTATGAAAGCGCTTGTTTAAATGTGAACGAACATTACTGTGTTGATATTAAATACCTATTCAAATGTCACATAACACCCACCCTCTGTAAACCCTTTTAAGATCCAACTAGTAGATAAAAGCCAGAATACACTCAGGAGGGTCGGTGCTTGAGAGTGTGTTTGACTCTGTGATGTGTGTGAGTGTATGTCTGCATATATGTCACAAATGTAAACGTCGGACTAAATTAATTTAACTTAATGACGCCGATCCACAGTGATCAGTTTTAGAGCCACTGTGCAGAAATCTGAAGCGAGGCTTAAAGCTTATTTGTGGAGTGGAGGGTGATGTGCCAGGAGTCTCTGGGGGTTGGGGGGGATTGTAACATATGTTCCATGCACTCAGTGCAAGACTCAGCAGTGATAGTGAAACATTGGGGTGAAATGCATTCTCCAAGGGCCCCCGTGTTAATATGTTTGGCTTGCACTGAACTCAGTCTCTCTACATTCCTGCATTTGAAACGATTGCACATTAAAACCATCGCCCACACTCAGTGTATTTTGATGACACAAATTATCAAGAAAATTGAAAAATTATTACAGTGACAACAGTAATTACTGTGGCTAATAATTATGACGTTGGTGTAATATACAAATAATATTTTTTCATTAATTTACCACTCAGGGTTTAAGTATAATTTGGGAAATTATTTATGTTTACCATGTAAATTTTTAATCGGCCATTCACATTAAGAGGAGACAGTATGTTGGATTTCATGATCACGTTTGAAAAATGTGTTTGTGCTTTGTTATTATTTTGTGTGTGTGTGTGTGTGCATGTGCGTGTGTGTGTGAGGGAAGAAAATGAGAAAATGTGCAGACTTGTGCTTGTGAGACATTTTTGCGGTCAGAAATGATGAGGTGATATTTGGTTAGAAAACTGCAATGCAAAAGAAATATATATGTTTTATTGCTACGGTATTTAATGTTTAGTCCAAAATACAATTAAAGATTTTTACCATTATAATATTCAGTTTAAATGTAGTTTTTTTAGATTTTGTAGCCATTGATGTTGCAGATTTCTGCCATGCATTTTGATGATACTATAATTTCCAGTATAGTAGGCTATTGTGTAGCTCATTTGGGTCAGAGGTCTAACGTGCAGTCTCTTGCTAAATTAATCTCTTCCATATTTTCATATTGACTCTCACAGTATGCAGCCTACCAACTGCACAGGATAATGAAACACCCCCTTTTCCCCTTTGCAACCAAACACCACTAATCTAATATATTAGTCACCCATGCTCGTGTACGGGTGAGCAATTATTCTAAAAAGTTTCCACGCCGTGCCGAGGTGACAAAGGGAATATGGGCAAGGAGTACTGCAGACACATTTGACGGCTGCTCCGTGATGCTGATAGGCCAAACGGTGGTGGGAACCCGCCACTTTTAATCATGCGGAGGGTGACGGCTTTCATAAGAGCATGCGGCGACTCTGACAATTCTAATAAGGAGAGGTGACAGAGAAACTTTCTGTGTTAGCGGCAAAACAGGGGGAAGGTCTCCTTGTTTTTTTATGCATGTGGGCTTTTTTTTTTGGTTGTTTTTGGTTGAGTATAAGAGACGAATTTCACAATCTGAGACTGGATTTGTAGTGAAAGAATGTCAGCATTAATAAAGGGCTTTGGGGACAAGGTCACGCGGGTCCCTGTACAGCAGAGCACCCCGAGTCTGTTTGTGGCTTCTGAGATAGGCAAAACATGCTAAGACGTCTCCCCGTGCATAAGGTAGCCGACTGGAGTTTTGCCCGTCAATGTCTCATCGCACAATCTAATTTATGATTCTTCAGCCTTTTTTATTCAAAGACAATCTCAGCTCTGGAAGAAAAGAAGCAAAAAGGAATGATGCTTTGAGGATATAATTAAAGATATCGTTCAAAGAACAACTTTTTGCATATTTGAATTATTACTGTCGTTAAAAACCACACAAAATATGGAAATATGATTGCCGGAAGCACATAAATCAATGATCAGCAAGGCCTCAGAGCCCAATAAATATGGGGAGTTAAATACTTTAAAATGCAAATCACATCTTAAAATTTGCATATGGGTGAATTTAAAGGAAGTGTGCCTCCTTAAGACCCTCTGAGGTAGAAAGGATCGGATCTGGAGGGGGGTTTGGTGGGGGGAGGCAGACAGGCAGTCGGAGCGCTGCTTTTTTTTTTTTTTTTTTTTTTTTTTAAAGTTTTCATTGGTCAAGTTGTTGGATCGTTCTAAATGATAGCAGCTGAAGTGGGCTGACAGACACGACTGCATCTCTTTTGTGGATCCAGAAAGTGCCTTAAGTGATCTGAATAATTAGGAGTTAATTATTCTTCATCCATCTAAATCAGAAAGGGACAGATATGGGAATGGAATTTATAATTTTAGCCCGACGTCCTGTCTTGTTCTAATGTGGTAAACTAAAGTGACTGTGAATAATACCTACTGACCTTCGAGTAATTACGCCTCGCCTGGCAATTTGCTTGCTGTTGCTAATTGAGGGTATTGATTCAGTGAGATTCATATTAAAAATACATATGTTTTATGGCTGGGATTTTTTTTTTCTCCTGGTTGTCTTTAATGTATTATTAATCCGTATTATTTTATTTTTTTTTAACAATAATTAGCAGACAGGATGTGCTGCACCAGAGGGTTGGAATACTTTTCTTTGTCCTACTCGTACCCACTAGTGCAGGTACTGTATATTTTACCAAACTTTTTGCTGAATCTAAATGAGTTCTTGTGTTGTAAGAAGCTCTGCATCTGACAGCAGCTGTTTTTGAGAAGTTTAGCACTCAGTGTAGAAGTAAAACAATGAAAACTACAACATTACGCTGATCCTTTTTTTCTGTCAAATGAAAATAACTACAGTCACATATTTTGATGAATGTTTGTAAATGTTCAACAAGGTTTCCGCACGAAGGCTGTGATGCCACCAGTTTAGCATAAAGCCACTGTGTTGTTTCCCCCCTCAGACGTTTAAAGATGCTGTGGCGGCACCGCACGATCAATGGACATGATGTCTCTTTGTGCATTAACACTCAGGTTAGAGTGTTAGGTTAAAAACCTGCCCAGCACCTCCCTTGAAAAAAAAAAAAAAAAAGACGAGAGAGAAAAATCAATTTTCCCTGCAGAGTCAGAGAGGCAATCTTTTGGTTCTGAAGGCATCCCTTCACCAATGTGTATGTACGCTTGTGTGAGTAACGTGTGTGTGGGGGGACGCGACTGTCACCTGTGAGTGTTTGCATGTGCAAATGCCCTTTCTGTGGCGCCTGCAGGTATTGACCAGTAAAGGGGACGAGGTGATTTGCTTCAAACACATCTCTCCTCCCTCTTCAGCCTGTAATATTTAAAGCCTGTTCGACCAGCCGAGCTCCAGTGGCAGCTCCCAGCCTCGTAATAACCCAGATAGGGATCGATGGCGCTGGATTTAGGCACTTACCCCTGCTAAAACTGGTAAACTCATTTGTCTTTCCTGAGCAGCGTTCTCTTCGTTGTTTAAGGAGACACTTAAAAGAATCCCTTGAATTAAGATAATGTGACTGTTGGTGTGTGATCAGGCAGGCTCAGCTGAAAGGACAAGCAGCTTTAGCTCTTTTATTAGCTCTCTGTTTAAGGGGCCATACATGTTTTGACGGAGTCCAACTCTCTTTATTTTATTTCTGTCATGCCGATTAGCGTGCCAGGGAACACCCGCTCTGCCCCCACACCTCCTCCCCACTGGACGAGTGTGAGCGTGTGTGTGTGTGTGTGTGAGGGAGAGAGACTGCGTTAAGCATGCTAGCTCTAAATGAGATGGACCAAAGTGTGATGGCCCTGCTGCTCCTCATGTGCAAGCCTACATGAATGCCTCAACACAAATTCTTGGTGAAGGACTCAATGGATGCCGTGAAATCATATTTGCTGTACAGCTAATGGCATAGGACTGGTGCTGCTACAGTGTTCCTCAGAGCAAGAGAACACGTCATTTGGCCATAATGCACACTGACCATTTACACTCTAACACGCGCAGACCATACTGTATGGATGTTGTAGTGCCATGCATGTACACATGACACAGAAGCAGCCATGTTTTCTAGAATTTGGACACAAATATTTTTGAAACTAAATAAACTATATTTTAAATTTTTAATTCAAGAATTTTAAAGAGATTAATGTTACCACAAACCATTGGATTACTATGTGAAAGTGTAGTTAAAAAAAACAAAAGAAAACAAAAAACAAAAAAAACAGTAAACCAAACGATATAAACACACTGTACAGCACCCACACGGCAGTGTTTAGCACAGGGGAAAAGAGCCCAATGAAGTCTTAAGAGCTGCTGTTAAAGGTGCCTTGGTTGGAGAAAGTCGCACAAAGTGTCAAGTTCAGTTGTGGGAAGAGAAAAAGATATTGTTAAAGAAAAAAGGAAAGAAAGAAAGGAAGAGGTGTTTTGATGAGTCAGAAAAGTGACTCCTCTAAGACAAAAAATTTAAAAAAAGGCCAAAACTTCCAAACTTCAAACAGACCTCACATTCATTTTAGCCCACCTCCCAACACGCGCACATTCACCCCCCTGGCGTCATATGGGCTCTCTCTCTCTCTCTCTCTCTCTCTCTCTCTCTCTCTTCTTCCCTCTGCGTGTGAAACTACAAAGGGCCATCCGTCCGAAGGAGCCGCTGTGCTGAGGGTGCCGCTGGGCACTGCTGCTGGTGGTAATTAGGCGTCACAACACTTAGGCCGGGTGTCTTGCGCGGTGTTGAATTCCTCCTGACGTGATGGAGGGATGGAGGAGTTATTCAGCTCTGCAGTTTCTTCTGCTCTGCTGGTCATCTGTCCTCTTCAGGGCCCATCAGGCTAAACAGCTCATCCAACACACACACACACACACACACACACACACACACACACACACACATATACTGACATGCACACACCCTC
>JAQLOL010000025.1:18590001-18608719 GCA_029783665.1 Naso thynnoides
ACACCTCCTGGTCCCTGAAGGAGCAAAAAGGGAGCAGAGGGGGAGCAGAGGTGTGTGTGTGTGTGTGTGTTGGGGGGGGGGGGGGTAGTCTGTTTGCCGTCAATTAAACTCTTTAACAGGGGATGAGGTCCTGCCGATGTTCTCGCCTGTTAAAATGATGCCAACCTTAATGACGGTGGTCAACTGGACAAAAAAACAACAACAACAAAATGGTCACCCTTAGAGCAATACATCAGTTTGACTGGCTGATTAAAAATATAATGCTGACATCAGCAGTGTTGTCTACCTCTGATATAATGCAGCAACCTTTCTTACCGCAAATAATCTGTTTTTATTCTGTTTTAGAGCTTCAAAGAAATCATTCCAGGGCAGCAAGGATGGATTTTATGTAACAGCTTTAATAGTATCAGTGTGTAAATCTTGAAATGAAAGCAAACACCTCTTCCTTTAAGCAGCTTTCTAAATCAATTATATCAGTGTGTCCTTCAGCCGCATCCCGTGATGGCCTAAGAGCTGTTTCAAAAGTGTTTCCAACCTGCCAAGAACACTAACACCTCAGAAAGTGTTTTTTTTTCCCCTTAATATTAATGGTGAAATTGAGTGCTGTTCATTGCCTCAAAATACCAGTTTAGGGGCATTTTTACACAACACGCAGTTCTGACCTTCAATCCAGTCAGTTTCAATACAGGCTTTCAAATGTTCACAAGAAATCCCCTGTTGGCAATGGTTAGATTTTGCTATCTTAGTAATATTATGTACTTAACAAAACTATATTTGGAGATGTATAAACATTTTTTGCTTAAAGTCGATTTAGATCCAAAACAAGCCTAATAATATTGAAAATATAAAGAACACAATAGGCAGTTTTTTTGTATCTCACTCCCCACCCTTCACCTCCTCTTCCAGCAAACACCACACACACCTGAGGAGACCTTACAAACATAAGGAAACCTGCATTACAAATTACTGCACATCATAGAAATTGTGCAGCAAGCTTTTTAAAATACCAGCGCTGCCAGTGAGGCGCTTTGTAATTTATCCCTTCACGGCTGTTAGCTGCGCCGCGCAACGGTGATTTATTTGGTTTAAGAGAAGTTTTGTTTAGAGAGATAATGAGCAGGACTTCTCTTTAATGATTTAACACAGCGCGGAGGAAAGGAGAGAGGGAAAAAAAGCACATATATTTTTCATATCTTTAACTGCACTGCAGAGAGGAAGGGAAGGAAGGAGAAAGATGTATTAGCAAGAGAAGCTAACAGCCTTTAACAACCAGTACTTTTGATTCATTTTGTTTTGTTGTGTAAAATGAGCCTTTCTCACCTCCTCGTAACGCAGCAGTATTTTAGTATGTTATATGTATTTCATTAGAAATGTTTCTCAGGACATGGCCTGTCTTCATAGCAGATAGTGTTTTGTCTTTTTTTTTTTCTGTCCATAAAAGTGAATCGTTTTTGTGCTGATTCCACACAATATGCCAGCTTCTAAAGTCTATTCTGAAAAAGTGCTCCAGCCTTTTGTGTAACTGCCTGTACCTTGTTCCACATACACCTCCCCTTTCATCTTTACACCAAATACAATATTATTCCTTCTTGTTTAGCATTTTTAGGTCCCCCCCCACCACACTTAAGATTTAAATCCCAAATTAAAGCAGTTAATTAGAAAATATAATAATGCTGAGTAGCATAATCTGCAAACCTTGCAATGACGCTCAGAGCTGGGGGCTCCGTAACACTGAAACTGCCATCGGCGCATAACAATGATGATATCAATAATAGATTACTTCATCAATCGCTGTTCTCTTGAAGATGGAAATGCGCTGTTGGGAAGAGACGGAATTTTTTGTTTTCTCTGTTATAATTTTTTTGGGGTCCTCCCTCCCTTTCCCGTAGCTTGAAAATGTCTGTTTCATCTCGCATTAGGCTGTGCTCTGCATAAGTGCAGGTGGAACTTGCTCTCCCTCTAAATGATCCTTTAATGGAACAGTGTGCACTGGAGCTGGGAACTCTATGGGGCGCTGCCACTGTCGATGAGAACTTTGCCTCAATCAATCCGTCAAGCCCCATCACCTGCCTCAGCAGATGATCCAAAAACCCCTTTGGAGAGGCAAAGTGAGCTTTTTATGTACCTCCTCTAAGACTAGAGGACACACATGTGCACACACATGCACATGCACACAAACACACACCGGCACACGCTCAAGCGGCGGCATCATAAGTGAGAGGTGTCTGTTTCATTGAGGGGCTTGACGTTGATCAGTCGTCAGAGAAACACTTTGCCTGTCTTTTATTTTTATCAAGATCATCTTAGAATAGATCAAGTGCTCGCTTCGCTCTGGCACGGGCATGAAAACAAAATCAATTTGGATGTTTTATTTATTTATTTTTCCTTCCCAATATCTGTTACATTATGGGATGTTTCCATAAGCAGGTCTCTTAGAAGCCCAAGTAATATTGATGCGAAGTCGCCTCTTGCTTCTGTCAAACAAAGCGACAGCAGCGCAAACTGCATTTGCTTCTTGCTTCTCTCCCCAGTTCATGTTCACTCCGGCTTATCTAGGTACTCCATCATGATTTTTCATATTCCTTTATTTCTCTTCTTTCCCTCCTGTGGCTTTTCTTTCTCTATCCTTCCATCTCCATCTATCTCCACATCTGCAAATTTGACACCACATTTAGTTCGCCCCATCTACTGCGATAGGCCTGCTTGTAGAGCATCCATTAAACTCCAGCCAGTAGACTCAGCAGAATCCTTCCTTCCTCTGTTCTTATTCCTTACGTCTGCCTGTCTGTCTTTCTGTCTGTCGGGGAAGCAGTCGTTCTGTCTGTCAATAAATGTCTTATCTTCTGGCTTCTTGTTCCTGTCTGTTTATCTGTCTGTCTGACATGTCGGCAGCTGTCTCAACGCTCGGGGGTTGCTGTCAGCCAAGTGTTGGTTTCTGTTCTTCTGTCAGTTCACCTGCCTGTCAAAGCTTCTCAGATTAGACATGTCAACTTACCTCGTGGTTTTCCGCTTTTCTAGGATGGGTTTATTAAAAAAATAAACAAGGAGGAAAGACATTATGTTTACTCAGGAGAGTAAATTAGTTGTGGCATTTTGAAATGTTCTTTTTTATGCTATGCATCTGCCTCTTTAGTGGAAAATACAGTACATAGGGGCAGGATCCTTAGATAATAAGTGTGTTTATGTACTTTTAGCAATTCCTCTGTCAGTAGATCATCATCAAAGTAATTGTGACACCTTTAGAAAAAGAAAAGATAATGTGTGACTGACAAGTGTTTCTAAATTTAGACTCTATTTCCCAAAAACCTTGTAGCTCTTAACCTACCAAAAAAGAGGAAGAGGATGTAGAAAGTCATTGAAGAAAAGAGACAGAAAGGAAGGAAATTCTGAAAATGGATTATATGAGCTAAAGACAAGGAGAGTTGAAGGGAGGTAAGGCCGAAGCAATGTGAGACTTTGTTCTACAGGAAGGGAGTAGAAAAATGAGTGTCAGCGGATGGATGGGAGAAGGCAATGTTGATATGGGTGGTAGGAGAAACAGAAGATGGAAGTGAAAGGACATGGAGGAAGCTGAGATGGCAGAGGAGATGGAGAGGGGAGGGTGCAGAGGGGAGCTACCTGCTGCTGATGGCAGTCAGAGTCAGTGAGGGATAGAGGGCGATCCAGCTGTGACATTAAAGCAGCAGGTGGAGGCCATCATTAGGACTGGCACAGGAGGCTGAAAGAACCCACACACACTAATTTCTTTGGGGCCCAGTGGACCAATGGAGAGTGTTTGTGTGTGTGTTTGTGTTTGTGTGTGTGCGTCTCCTCAAAAAAAGCTAAAGCATAGTCCCATAACTTCAGAGCTCACCCATCTTCATCTTTCCCTCATGATATCCATGTTTTCATAAATTGTTGGTGACTTTGCTGGTTAATTTTTTGCTACCAGGTTTCTACATCTGGTAGCTCCCTTGAAGTAGTTTTTTTTAGTGTATTTTGACCCATAAAAGTAAAGTTGTTCGTACAATTTCCAGCTAAAGTTTTCACCTCATAGCTTTTCCTGTGTTGCTTTTATCTTATGGTGACGCACAGCAGGCAGCCAAATGGATGTGCCAACATTTGTCTTCGACAACTATTGTCAGGACACAGCTGTTAAACAAAAAGAAAAAACCCCAAAAAGAAATGTGTGCACTGCCTCTGTCTTCCTGCTTCTTTTCTGATTTAATCGTCTTTGTCTTTTATTGTAGTTCCTGTTTTGAAGAAAATGATTTTGGTTTGGCTTCATTTACCCCCTGTGGAGTTTGTCTTGGCTAACATCATGTATAACAGTGCGTTATACTATAATAGCATTGAAATGAACAGTCACATACATACAGATGTGTTTAAGTGTCCATGGACTTGTCATATTTTTTCATAATAAGAAACCCATTTGATGTTGAACCAGAGGTTCTTCTCCATCTGAACTATCACTGCCAATGTTAAGTACTACACAGTCATTTATTTTGTTTTGTTTTTTTAAAGATTTTTTGGGATTTCTGTGGCTTTATTGATAGGATTGCTGAAGGATTAGACAGGAAAGGGGGTGGGGGAGGTGGGTGCTATTGACATGCAGCAAAGGCCGACAGGGTGGAATCAAACCTGTGGATGCTGCAGTACGGACGCAGCCTCTGTACATAGGCCGCCTGCTCTACCAGCTGAGCTACTAGAGTGCCCCCATCCTGCCATTCTTGTACCTGATGTCATCTGGTATTCAACTACGTGAGTGCAGTGATGTCAGAACTTTGCATTCTCTTTTACCTTTTGTGGTTGATTGTCAAATCTCACAGAAACCAGCTGAAAGTAACTTGAGCAAAAGTTAGCAAAGTATGTCATGTCTGACCTGGCTCTATCCCAGCATGCCTTGTGCATTGCTCTGGGGAATGGGTGTGTGTGATTTGAGGAGTGGTGGGCTACGGTGTGTCTAAGCCGAGTCTTGCTCGAGGCCTTTTCTTAGATCTTCCATCCCTTCTGGACCTGTAGATGGGCCTATCCAGGAACACCATTAGGCAAATGAAGTTGTTTGTATCAAATATTGACATGTTATCTCTTCATCATCAGGCGGCAGGAAGAGAGAGAGAGCGATTGTAACTGTGGGTAATTGAGCCGTGTCTCCCCTGCTTATCGGTAAAGCTCCGGCACGTCACGGACCTAACGAGCTGTGGCGCGCCGATTAGTCTGAAGGGAAAGTCGAACGTGAAACACCAGAGCCTCTGTCTTTCTTTTTCTTTTTTTTTCATATCTGCAATGGATATTATGAGCCTCCCTGGAGGGCAGAGGCACAGCCTTATTAGTTCAATTCATGGGGGGGAAGAGAATTGATATGGATGAATGGCATGTTAAAGTATCTCTTTGTTACAATAACCATCAAGGCTGATGGTTCGGGCTTATGATGCAGCCCAAGGCAGCAGGACGACAAGCTGAGGCCTTGACCTGGATGGCAGAGGATGCACACACACCAAGGGCGGGGGGCTGATTACCCACTGTCTTAAACAAATGGATTTGCCCCTTTAACATTTAGATATGGGAAATTTCTGTGTCTCGGTGTGAGTATGTGTGTGTATGCATGAGAGACTGACTACTTGTGCATGTCTGTTTTGTGAGTAAGGACTGTCATTCGTTTGAATTTGTGTGTGTCTGAATTGTGTGTGTGTGACTGCTTCCTGCATTTTATCTCAACATTAGTATCTTTAGCAATAGTAATAGTTTGTGTGTATTAGAAAATCCTACGAATCATATGATAAATAGCAAATTGTGAATGTATTATCATTTCCTTTTGTGTGCTCACTTTGTCCTCTTGTTTTTCCCTTCATGCATGCTTATTTTTGGTTGTGCATGCCTATATTTTTGCATTTCTTTTAATATTAACAAACATTTATGTGCATGCATGTGTGCATGCAGCCTGTGCCAGGTGCCTCCACAGGGCATTACCCATCTTGCACTCGTGCCACTCCGAGAATAATCCAGTAAAAAATTGGTGAGATGAAAATCTCACAACATGCCAGTTTGATTTGTACCCCTCGCTATCAAAGAATGCTAATTAAAATCATATTTTGCATATGTCTTGTCTTTCATGCACATATGCAAATTGCCCCTGTTGCCTTTCAGCACTCTGTAATTAGGTTTATGAAGGACAGCTGTAATACATAATTAACAGAAATGTTTGCAAGCTCTTTTTTCTCCACGTCTAAACACGACGACTTAAATGAGCACACGAGTGTGTGTTCTAAGGCCGTGCTTTTCTCTCAGTTATATTGATTAATTCTTTTACCCCCACCCTCTTCAAAAATATCTTAATTATGCTGTTTGTTTATTTATAGATGATGCCGTCAGTCAGAGGCACTTCCAGTGGGCCAGTGGGGCTCAGCATTTTGATCTTGCCATTCTCCCTGATTGGAGTGTACAAGATGGAGTCATACACTTGCTCCCAGTTTAACTCCAAGGCAGTGCTTGGGACGGGTGGACGGATTGAATTAGAGAGGATTGAGAAAATGCAGAGTGATGAGAGCAAGGCAAAACTGGAATGTGTTTGAATATTTATATGGTGATCTTGGTTAGCCTCTGCCTTGGGGCCTCCACGACAGAAGTGTCTGTGGGGCCAATACGCGTGTGTGCGTCCAGACGGCCGACAAAGCGACATAAGTGGTGAAATAATTATGCTTTGATTTTATTTAAGACTGACTCCTAAAGTAAGAAGAAATGTCAAGGAAAGGCACAAACATGCTCCGCCCTCAAGAAAACAAAATAATGATCTCCTTGGAATATTTTTGTTGAAAAAAAAGTGGGAAGGAGTGACTCTGAGGAGGAACCACAGTGTGTGCGGCAACGGTGCCAACCACATGACTGTCGGTTCAACTCGCTCGGCCCCTCTCATGCAGCGCCATCCTCAGCTCTCAGATGTGGTCATTGTCTCTCTGTTGCACGATAATGGGAAGTGATGGGTGCTAAATGGAAAGGCCAGGAGATGAAAACACTGCTGAAGCAGCTTGGATGTCAGAGTAGTTAGTCCTGTCATCTGTTCATTATGTTTTCATATGCTGTTTAGGAGACACGGTAAACTCAGGGCTCTTGACAAAGTCAGGACATTGCGGTCACTGTTATGTTACGGAACTGTGGTATTTTTGACTGCATGTGCGTGCAACTGCATGCGCTGTAGATACATGTGCTGTTGAATCCTTGCGCGCGTATGTATTCGTTTGACACATTAAGTAAAGTACGAGGAACTCTTTGCTCAGACTCTCATTCTGCTGTCGGACCAGAATTGATGCGTGTACAACCAACATTTTCAAACTCTACTCCTCTTGTGGTGCAAAGTTTTTATATAAAATTCTGTCTGTTTTGCTTTTCTGTCCCCTGTTAACAGAACAATATATGTAACATCCAAAAACTTGTTTGTGGTAGATTTTATTTAATACTTCATTTCACATCAGATTTCTCAGTAAAAGTCAAGAAATGTCGGGTAAGGATGGGTTAGTAATGAATTTGATCATTTGACTTCCTGTCTCTCTCTTTTGTGAAGTGTTAATCATAAATGTGCTTTGGCAGTGCACACACTGTCATTCATTTGCATACATAAACATATACACTCAGGCATCTACACATACGCCCTCACTACACCATCACTTTCATGTGGGCTAGCTAATTCTACCCTTTTGATCCTATGTTTATTTGTGCTTATTTTTTTATATTTTAGGATTTTTTTTTTATTTGTCTGTGATGCTTTTTAAGGTGAGATTCCTCTTATAAACCTCAAGGGGCTGTCTGAATCACACCAGCACAATCTGCTTCTGTTTTGTTTGTTTTTTTTTCGGCTGTTATGTCTTGCTGTGCAAATAAAATGAATAAAAACAAAAAAAATTAAACGCATCTACCAGAGGAACCTGCTCTATATGTGAAACAATAAACAAATAAATAAATGGAGGCTCTATCTATTGTGTGTCACATCTTGTTGGAAAGAGTGACAAAAGAAAGATAGTTGTACGTTGTTTTTTCACTCTTTCTCGTATGATATTATTTAAAACTATGGGATCATTTATCCGTCTTGGTCTTACCCGTACAGAAGAAAATTGTCTAAAGTGTAGATAGCCTTTATCGTTATGATTATGAACCCATGCTGTTCAAACTTTTTTCTAAAACCTTTATCTGTTAAGCGCTAGCACAAACTTTATGTATCATATTGTAACTTGACGTTGCTCTGTGATTAACTCCGGCTCTGTGTGTGTTTTGTAGATGGGCCTTTGTGATGAAGAAACACCTGAGCACCCACCTGCTGGGGAAACACGGAGTGGGACAGCGTAAAGAGAGGTGAGCTCAACACATGCAACTGCATTTCTCACCACGTATCATAATTAGCTTTTCAGTCAAAAAGAACTTGTTGTAAATATTAATTCCACTGCATTTACATGTTAAAAAAAAAGAATTAGAATCACATTTGTTTCTCCTTGCTTTCTCTTGACTGTTGAGTATTTTAGCTTGTTTTCAGGAGACTAAAGCGAGAGATACAGCAGGCAATTAATTCTAGATTTTGAAGGATGACCCTTACAACCCCTATGGAGGCCTGAAAGCTTTTAAGCAAAAAGTTCCCACTAATTACAGTAAATTTCAAGTTAAATATAACTTGAGATCCTCCTTTTCCCTAATGAGTTAAATGGCTTTCACTCATTCCATCTGCCTCTGTCTCTTGCTCATATCCTTTTTTCTGTCAAACTTTATCTGGCTTCTTCCCTCATCTTACTTTCTGCTCTCCCTCTTGAATTAAGGATGAATGATGTTTCTTTTACCATTTTTGTCTGCGTACGGGAGTGTGTCTTTTCTGTGTATGTGTAATGTCTCCCGCTTGGCCCTGTCTATCAGAAGCAGAGCCCTGCTGTCAGTGTGTGCGTGTTTGTGTGTGTGTGTGTCTCGTCTATGTGTGTGAAAAAGAAAGATGAGGAGATGAAGTTGTGAAGTCCCCCCACCCCACCCCTCCCTCTCCTGACAAGCCAAAACGAGACGCTAAACACCTCTCAATCTGTCAAGCGAGCTGCTAAAATAGAAACAGACCCGCTTTTTCATAACTACGCAACCAAATTGATACTTTTGACAACGTGTGGTATTAGATATGACAAGTGGCTTCAGATATGGAAGTAAGCAGCCCGACCAGATGCCTCTCCATCTCCCAGACATTATCAGCTAAATTCCTACTGTCAGCTGTTCGTCTGGATTAGATGGAAACAAATCCTCAACTACTTCAAGTTTCTGCTACGTCCACATTTATCACATTTGTGACCTACCAAAGCCACAGTTTTCTGCCGTGTGCCACCAAGCTGACACTGACAAAGGACTTGAACTGATGACCTTCCAGTGCAACACCCCCACCAAAAAAAAAATATACAAGGAGACAAACTTTTTCTTTTTTTTTTTTGCCTTTTTGCCTTTTTGCTTTTCTAAAGATAACAGGCCAAAATTGTTTTTCCTCTGACAGAGCACTGGCCTCTCCTGTCATAAGTAGCTAAAAACATTAATGCAACTCTTATTCTTAACAAACTGTGAAGGAAAAAAGATGAACAAGATTGCAATCCAGAGAAATTAAAAGAAAGTAGTCATTGTACCACTTAATTAAAATGGAAACACAAGGCGATGCACAGAAATAGCATGCCAGGCCCGCTGCCATAACCTCTGGTAAAGGTGGTCTCTGTAGACAAATGCAGGTTGAAGTTGGAGGGTAATAAGCTGCCATTACTATGGTGGCATGTCATTCATGAACCTGCACAGTGGTAACACTGTAATTTATGTGAATGATTTTACTTTTAAACCACTTTTGTGAAGAATTTTTAAAACATGTTTCATATGGAAAATGTATTTTCAAATGTCATTAAAATGAAATTTTAATTGACAGCCTCCGCTCTTTTTCACTTACTAATTCTGGCACATGCTGGGCTGAATTCATCTGATTATCAAACAGTAAACTTCACCATGGATAGAAAAGTAAAATCCACAAGCCTCATTTTTATTAAATCGGTTAAACTTTAATTCATATCCATTAAATCTACTTTTTTGCATAATTAGCAACATGCATACAAACTGTGAAAAACCTGCAGCCTGCAGTGTCCCACTGGTCCCTCGCTAGCTGTCTGAGTGTGACTCCTGGGCCTAAATTCTCCTTAAGTATAACACAAGCTCCAGATTTTATTGAATGATATATTTCATCTGATTTTAATACAGATGTCATGGATTGCAAGTTTTGAGATTCAGTAACTTCTTAAAATAAGGCGTCCAATCTGTCAAATTAAACAATTTTCCACCATGATTACCCTCACCCTAGTCTGATTTCTCTGATGTAGACTGTGGATATAAGGCTGCCATTTGGCAACTATTTCAAGTCAAAGTAAAAAACCTGACACTTTTTCTGTGTCGACAAGATTTAGTTCTCTCAAATTTTGTTCACTCATTTCTTAAAACTCTCTTTGCCAAGATAATTCATCCACCTGACAGGTGTGGCTTGTTGTGATGCTGTTTCAGCAGCACAGTTATTGTACGTGTGCCTTTGGCTTATCACGATGCAGGGAAAGGACTCAAAAATGTGCAGATTTGTCACCACAAGACAATGTAACAGAAGTTGCAAGTTATGAGGGAGCATGCAGACTGTAGGAATGGCCCCCACATCTGTTGCTGTGCACTGAATGTTCATTTCACTAACGTTAGCCATCTCTAATGTGGTTTTCCAGAATATTACCATCATTCCAACTGACCTCACAACCTTAGGCCACGTATAAAATTTGAAGCCCTCGTCAGGTGAAGTCTACAAATTAGTCTTTTTTTTTTTTCAAGATGAAATTGCACATTGGAGAGGGGCCTTTATTGTGTGATCGGCCCAAGGCTCATCCGTATACAGTATACAATAATCATGCTGTTTAAAAAGCATCTTGATATGCCACACCTGCCAGGTGGACGGATTATATTTGCAAAGGAGAAGTGCTCCCTGATATTGATTTGAACACTATTTTGCTAAAAAAAAATTAGAGATATAATCCGTTTGTGTGTGCGGAAGATGTTTACCTCAGTTTACCTCAGTTCGTGAAAAATGAGGAGCAGAAGCAAGTTTTGAGATTATAATTTTGTTGAGCGTAATCTGAATGATTTAGCCCTTTTTTGACAGCTCAGACGATGCTTGAATTGAAACGACCAGTCGCTAAAATAATTTCCGTCACTGACTTCATCCCAAAGACCTTTTCTGCTCATTACTTTTCTAATAGAAGGTGGCAAAACTGCCAAGGTCATACAGGACACATTCACACACAGGGATACTGGTCACCAATGAAGCTGTACAGTCCGTGTGTTAATGTGTTGAGTGTTTAACTCAGTGTGTTTTTGCTAAAACAATTCATCACCCTTCTCAGCCAGTTATTATTATTCCATATAATATCATTTCATCAAACACACGCACACACACACACACACACAGAAAAATTATATGTAGAGTCACTACGTGTGAATGAACACCCATGTAAACTTGCATAGTTATGTTAAAACACAAACACACAAACTGTACACCTCCATTCCTGCAGACACTTATCAAAAGCTCATTCTTTCATCCCTTGTTTTCTCCTATTCTTTTTGTTACACTCATTCACACACACTCAAACACATTCCTACACACAGACAGACACACACTCTTGTGTGCACACTCATTGGGAGGACGGCCACAAGGTTTGTTCTATTTAAACCTGTAAAACATGGTGTCATCATTTTTCTGACAGTCCTGCAGACAGAATTTATCTCATCATTAATTAACCATCATATTTCCAACACAGTGCAGCTTAATTAGCACAAGGTCATTGGGGAGGGCTTATTAAGTGGAACAAATTTGGGCGAGTGCAAGAGAGGAGGCAGAGGACGGAGGAGAGAGAGAGAGAGATGTGGGATGACAAAGAGATAGGCAGAGAGGGAAGATGAAAGAAGGAAAGAAAGGGAGGAAGAGAGGAAGTGTGTGTGTGTGTGTGTGTGTGTTCATGTGTGTGTTCATGTGTGTGAGTGGTTTGGTCCAATGTGACAGTGCTGGCTCAGTGATTGATAACTGCACCGATTTTGAAAGCCCAGACCTGGAGACTAGGACGGGAGCTAAGGGAGTGAGAGAGACAGGGAGAGGGAAGGGATGGGGAAAGTTGTGTGTGTGTGTGTGTGTGTGTGTGTGTGTGTGTAGAGGGGGTGTCTGAACCAGCAACTGGGGACCAGTGAGGGAGGGAGTGGGTTGAGAGGCAATGGAGGTTGTTGGGGGGAGCCAATTGCAAACATATGCTGGCTGGCAGGCGGTGGAGAGATGGATTGCAGTGGGACAGTGTCAGAGAGGCAGTTTCATCACCATCTCGACGGTCCTGTTCACCTGGTATTTTTAGAACACTGGGGAGATCTGTTAGTCAAAGGAAGAGAGGAGGAGGAGCTGGAGGAGGAAGAGACCTGACTTAGTGTAGGTAACGCCAGGCTCCACTCAGCTGAATCCATCTGGGGCCTTAAACGCCAAGTTATTTTGGGTGGGTGTCTGTGAAGAGGAATGGTTAGAGTTTTAAAAGACTGATAGTGCTGATGGTTTTTGGCATAGGTGTCCAAACCTCGTTAATTCACATGGGGAAAACTGACCCTGTTTCGCTGTTGTCTTTAAGTAAAAAGGGCCAATGAGCAACTGTAGTCCAACACCTCTTAAAGTTCAACCTATAACCGATGTTTTTGATTGTAATGCAAAAAGCACCAGTTTACTTTGCCAAAACGATACTGGAAAAAAAAAAAAAAAAGCTAGCCAGCCTACTCACACTGCACTGCTTAAAGCAAGTGAGTCAACCTTTTGTTTTAAATCCACAATAATAATTCTAAGTCTACTTTTGGCTTAATTTAGTGCACAAAAACTACATTTATTTGTGTTTATTTTCTTCTCAGGAAAATCTGTATTTTCATCACCTTTTATGTAATTCAGTCACAATGTAATGTGATGATCAGTTCCCACTAATAAGCATAGTGGGTAATAATAGTCAACATTGGTCAGATCTGACGTTATATAGGGGCTAATATTAGCCCCATATACTGTATATCGTTAGAACCCCAGTGGGGAAGTAAAGAAGGGGGAAGCAGAGAGGAGGATGGGTGAGATGACAGACTCCAACTATCTGACAGGTTCTGGGTGAGAGAAAGAGAGAGAGAACAAGAGAGAGAGAGAGAGAGAGATGAACTGTTATAAAGTGACACAACTGGGTCTTCGTCTCAGTCACACCACCACTCCTCACTGCAGGCACTGAGCGGAGATGAGGGCTTTTTGTCCTTTTGTCTGCCTGCCTGCATGTATGTGCTTTCTCATAGATGCATCCTTATGAGGACCACATGTCCTCGCAAGCTGACATAGACTTAGCCGTGTGGTGTCTGATTGTAATGGCTTGCAGTGATCTCCAAAGATTTTTATTGTAACATTTTGCAGTACAGCTCAGAATTATAATAAGAAGTTGTCACGTTTGTTATCACCCACTTGTAATGTCATTCTCAGTTGAATTATCCCCTTTCCTCAGTGCATTTTCATCTGAATATATAATCTCCCTTATTTAGTTAATGGATGCACGGTCTGAGCCAGCCGGATGGGAAAATGCTTGTATAGTCGCCGGAATCTGCAAAAGTATTCCCTCTAGTTTGATTTTATTGATTTTGATTGAGTGTTGCACACGGGGAATGCTTTTTCCCCACTCATTCACAGGAGAACAATAGAGTTATTATAATCGTAAAAACAAAAAGAGGATACAGCCATCAGTTTTGAATGTGCGGCGTTAACTACAGCAAAGAATAACTGCCTCTGAGGAGGAACATGGAATATATAATATATCGCTTCTTGTGAGTAACAACCCAGAAACTTTTATATATGACTTAAAGTGCATGTGTGGGTGAGCATGTGTGTCAGTGTCATTTAAAATGTATTTTAATCCTATCTTTTATGTAAAAAAAAATCACATATTTCGCCACATAATTAGATTTTTTCACTTCTTTATTCTTCATTTTTGTTGTAATAAACTGTTTTAACCTTAGTGAGTGTCTCATTGTGTGTGTGTGTGTGTGTGTATGTGTGTGTGTATGTGTGTGTGTATGTGTGTTCTCTGCAGACAGTGGGTCTGCAAGCACCTAAACCAACACTTCAATTACTAGGGAGTGGTCTGAGAGCATGATTGACAGCAGAGACCTTCCCTCAATTGCTCGTAATTAGTTCTTTAAAAACAGGGCGCCAAAAGACAACTGACCTGTCTCGCATACCTGTTTTCATAGGTAATTGTTAAAACGCCTGCCATTTTCACGCTTGTAATAATAAACTCCTTGAGCTAATACACTCATCACTTTTTGAAACAGGAGTGCCGACAACCCAGAAGAAAGATGTATTTATTTAAGTGGCGAGGGGGGGGGTGTGATACAAGCAGCTGGAGAGAGTGTTTTCAGTGTTTAGGAGACCTCTAAAAATCTGTGCACAGTTTTGTAGTGCTGTTGCTGGTCGTTCTGCTGCTTTAATGTATGTCTGAGCCCAGTGAGCGGATGCTAAAATCCCTCTGATGAAAGAGAAAACCAGGTGAATAAGACAAGAATGCAGATCCAGAAATAGCTAGCATGATGCATGCAGTGCAGGTGTGATGACTCACAAAATGAAGACGGGGATATTCAGAGCATCAGTTATCACATGACTGTAGTGAAAGGACTGCAGAGATGGAGTGATTTTAGAAAGATGATTCTCATTTTGGATTAAATAATGTAATTCTTGCAATTAACACAAAGTTATATATCTTAGCTTGTGTAATACTTTTTCATTTTTTCATTTATACTCTGTTTTCTCAAGAACTTTAAATAAAACTCTATTTTATTTTGAATTCAAAACTTTGCTTTACACTTAAATGAAGCAGTATTCAATTTTAGCTTTAGAATAATCACCACCTTTATTGCTGCATGTTCACGCAGTAGAATTGATGTATATTTATACTGCGTACGTTGCTGCGGTCAGTTAC
This sequence comes from Naso thynnoides, assembly GCA_029783665.1. Lineage (NCBI taxonomy): Eukaryota > Metazoa > Chordata > Actinopteri > Acanthuriformes > Acanthuridae > Naso > Naso thynnoides. The sequence continues at coordinate 18,605,016 of JAQLOL010000025.1, forward strand.
ATCGCTGTGCCAGGGGCCGAGCACGGCTGAGCGGGCATCTGGCTCTGCAGCGCCAGGCTCTGGGCTTGCAGCCGCGTCCCAGCATGCCGTGCAGCACTGCCATATTGCCCCGACACAGAGGCTCGGGACCGTCCTGGCTTTACGGGTGGAGCAGGGGCGGAAGAGCCCTGCCTGGAGCCAGCATGGTGGCAATATGGACCACACGGAGCAGGCAGGGGTCAAGTCACACAAAAATTGCAAGCCAGTGTGTGTGTAGGGCGTGTGTGTGTGTGTGTGTGTGTGTGTGTGTGTATGTGTGAGGGAGAAAAAGGAGAGTTAGCAGTGTGATAGGGAGATAAAGAGTAGATAAAGACAACCCCTAATTCATTAGAATAAATCCTTTCCCTTAATTATTGATAATGAATCTGCTCTTTAATCTTTCTCTTTCTTCCTTCCCTTATCTGCCTGTGTCAGCACTTTGTCTCTCTGGCTTGGTGTTGGGTGGTAAGGCCTAGTTTTCAGCCACCCAAGGGCAGCAGTCAATAACATACAGTGCTGCTGTTACTGTAAGCCAGGATGTGATTCGCAGCATGAAAAAGCACTGAAAAGTCAGTTGGAAAGCATTCAGGTTGAATTTGGACTATTGACATTGTCTGAAATCTTACACAAAACAAAAACAAAACCAAAAAAAAAAGACTTTTCTTCTTTTTATTTTAAAAAGAAGCTCGAATTGATGTTGACTAAACCTACTGCAGCAACATAAAGTAAAAAACAGGGTCTGCTCACTACAACCGCTGACCAGCACACACTAGTGGTCAGTGTTGTGCGGTAATTTCTGTGTAACATCGGCAGACTGATTTTGTGTATTTGCTCTCATGAAGCAACATTTCCCAGAGGTCTGTGCTGCTCACGTAGTCCCTGCTTGGTACTGGCAGGGCCTCAGCGACCCCTAGCTCACCTTTGTGTTTGCTGGCTGCTTGTTTGAACAGGAGCCAGCGGACAGCGCCTCGCTGTTTACCCTCCTCAATATTTCATGGAGAATGAACACTCACAGAATGAGGGATTGCGTTAATATTGCTGTTAAAATTAAGCGATAATTAAAATTTGTTAGTTTAAAAGCCATTGCAGTCTATAAAAGTTTGATTACTGGAAAATTAGGTGCATTAAGTTTTTATGGGTTGGCCTGTGCTATCGCTTGGGAAAGATTTTTATGCACTTGTCATGGGCATATGGTGCAGAATCGTGTGAGTGTGTATGTGTGTGTGTTTTCTCGGTAGGGGGGCTGTAAGGGAAACATGTTGGTTCTCTGAAAAGCTGACACACTTTAATGCTAAAAAGTCCACCCCTGTGGTCTTACTCATCATTAGTTACAGCATAGTACTACAGCATCTTGGTAGCAGCAACTGTGACAAAATGCCAATTATAAATCTGAGCCTGTGTCTTGGAGCTGTAAGGTCAAAGGTCACGTGCGTCTTTGCTGCTTTATGGTCATGTCATTTGGCCAGTGATGTCACATTAGCTCTTTTACCGGGACTGCATGTTGTTGTGGCTCCTTGATGCGGGGTGCAGTAGGGTCCCATCGGCTCCTATTACTAATAATAATGTTGGTTAGCAGTCGACAGCTCGTCCCAGAGTTGGAAGCCACTTGTCATGTCAGAGCAACGTGACCTTGACTTGTGGAATAAATCTGCAGCAGTAGTTTGTCTTCTCGTAACAGTGTCTACCTCATCTCGGTAGTCCAGCTCCAACAGTCTCTCCATCTTTTGAAGTTTTTCTTTCCATGAGAATGATGTCACCCACTGTTGAAACCCAAGTGACATTACTCAACCAGACAAGAACGGAGAATGTGCACAGTTCACCTTCATATTCATTTCACATCCTGTGGCACAAAACCAGGCAGTTAAACAGTGACACAATTGTGCGGCTAACTGTTGACAGTGGTAGGACATTATGCACAGTGGGACTGTGGAAAAACTGGGCTTTTGCCAGCCTGTTTTTCTTTTTCTATTGAAACATCAGACTGTCATGGCAGAAATGGATGTTGCCAGGCATCACTAATGAGCCAATTAATCAATGAATTAGCTGAGCAGCGATTAAATTAATGCGAGCTGGACGGGCAAGCGGCAGTCGTGGATGTATCCTGGGGAAGGTGATTAACACACACAGAACAGGCAGCGATCAACAAGGCCAATATTAAGTTGGACAACTTCCTGAACTTTTCTCTTTTCAGCTAAATATAGAAGAGCTTAATTCATTTTATTTTATATGGACTCAAGAAATATTGTATCCTCCCATGTGGCCACTCTGCATTGCTAATGTTCTACGGAACAAAAGATTGAGATGTATTTTTCTTCATCCAGCTTCATTTCAGTTATTTCCTCCAGTCCTAACAGACAGTATCTTCTGAAATAAATATAACAATTTACCAATGAAAACACCTTGACACCGTTTTTTTATTTTTTTATTTTCATAGATCAACAGTGTAACATAATTCTCACCAATCTTTGATTTAAATGTTAAACCATTCATGTTGCACAAAAGAAATCTCCACTGACATCGATTACATGACATAATAAGAAAAATTCTCCTTTTAGGAATTCTTTCCTAAGCATCTGTATTTTTAATCATTTATTATTGTGTTAATGTATAATCCTTCACGAATGCGCATCTGTGAACTCGTCCGGTCGGGGGGACAGGGTAAGTGGTTTCATTCATACTGAAAACAAAAGTCAGCACCGGTCTGGCAATACGCGATACGTACTGTAGTGCGCAGATTGCAGCAGAATAAACAAAAGGTATCAGACAACGTTTAGTGGCTACACCTCTTTTCTTTTAGCTTTTTTCAGCCAGACTACTAATGTCACGGCTACATCTAAATCTGTGTCGACCTGGCAGTGACAGCAGGAGAAAAAAATTAAGCTTCTGCAGACATGAAAAGCTCATTCTTTCCTGAATGGGAAGATTTTTTTATTTTTTTTTGCTGAACAAAATGAGAAATCTCTCAGCTTGAAATAACACATGTTGTGAATCAGTGTTTCCACACTAAAATAAGTCAAGTCCAAATATTGCTTTATGTACACACGTGAAGGAGTTGCTTTGAGAGGCCGCAGCAGGGTGCAGTCCTGACCTAAAAAGGATTGTTGACAACAAAGACTGACAGGCGTCAAACTGAGTCAATCTGGGTAGGAAAACACTCATAAAAAAGACTTGAGAAAAGTCAGTGTTGCCATTGTAAGAATTGGACTGGAGTGTGGAGCAACCGATTACACACTAGAACTTGCGCAGTCGACAGGCTTTCCACGCTGACAGTCCGTGCCATCACAAATTTTGGAATGTGCCCGGATGTCAGTGGAGGGGTCTGTGCAGACCCTCGCAAACATGGACGGATGCCGATTTTTATGTCACGCATACCAAAGCAGACACCCGCAGACGTGGGAAGTATGAATAGGCCTCAAGGAGCACTTGCACTCGTGGGCACAGATAGCATTCATAATAGAAAAATCTCATATTCTTGCACACTCAAAAGTTTGCTCAAGGGAGATTGTTAAAATAACAAACTTTGGCAATCATACTTGCAACTGTTTTCTCTGATGTCACACTCATTTACTTTACAAAAAATATTCCAAATTAAATTATTTCTCTTTTTGTTTGGTCCTCCTGGAGCCTCCTCAAAAAAAAAAATTATATGTTCTCCAAACATAAAAAAATTAAACAATTTTATAAAT
>JAQLOL010000025.1:18616024-18627060 GCA_029783665.1 Naso thynnoides
CATCTTGTTTGATTTCTATTCAGAGCAAATTTAGGAAAGCTGCTAATTGGATTGCGGGAGTCTAGCCCCGGTTAAAGATGGTAAACAGCAGAGCAGACTTGTCCCTGCAACTCTCAGCCCCAAAGGCTTCGAAAACGCCAGCTCTCCTCAAGATCGCCACAATTTATGACACATTTTCTCTGTATTCTTAAAAGATAATTAGGTTTATCATCCATTTCTCCCCTCTCAGCCCCCCTTCGTTCTCTTTTGTGTACCTGAGAGCGCACAATCGCAGCATAAAAACATAAATATTTCTGCAGCACAGCAGCGCTGGCAGGTGAGCCTAATGAAATTCTAGGAGTGTAATTTGATTTACGAGGTGCTAATGCGGCCTGATATTAGAGAGAAAAAGCTCTGATATGGCTGCCTTGTGCTGTATTTAAGGCCCATCAGAAGCCTGATAAAGAGCATCCTGTCCTCAGCACGGCGGCTGAGTTATTGTTGCAGATATTCATATTGATAGTAATTCTTCCCGACGCAATTTAGTGCCGGCAATATATAAATATGGAGATAATAGTTAATTTTGGTGGCTGCTCAGATTGCGATGCTTTAAATTCAAACTTTTCAGAAAAAAAAGAAAAAAAAAACCTTTGAGCTGTGAAGCATCTGGACACTTTTTAAAGTGCCGTTTAAAGCGGGGGTTGGGGGGGGCGGGGGGGGTTTGTGAAGAGGCCTTTGACCGAACCATGTCACACAAATCAGATTCCCAGTACTTTTCAGCAGCCGCTAATTTCAGCAGGAAGCTTTTTGGAGCTCTTGATTTGCAGTTTTTGGGTTAAAACATTTTGATTAATAGTCTGTAATCCATAAAACCTATTAAGCTTTTAAATTAACTGAGTCTGGAATCAAGACATCACACCAGCAGGCGCATACACTCAGAGAAAGAGATCATTTTGGGCTGTTTCGTTCAGGATCATGTTGTTTCATTCTCTTGCAAAGAAAGACCTCTTGTAATTTAATGTTGCTTGTGTGTGTCTCTGTGTGTGTCTATGTGTGTGTGTGTGTGTGTGTGTGTGTGCGCGCACTTCCAAGGCTCAAATTTAGGTCTGTGTGCTTTAAAGTGTGTTTGGGACCATTGAGCTATGGCTCATAATAAAAACAGGCAATAACAAGGCCACCACAGAGGGACCTGGCCTTTGTGCCTCTGTGCTCCCCATCGCTCCCCTCTCCCCTCCATGCCACTTCCTTCTCCTTGTGGCCTCTCCCCACCCCCTAAGTTATGGCCTGAATAACAGCGCAACAATATTAAGATAACATTTCCTGATTGTTTGTCAGGCAGGAGGCTCCTTCACCCTGCTTTCATCACGTCCACCGTGTTCATTAAATTGACAATTTGTATTTGCCCTACAGCGGGATAAACAGGAGCTTATCTGATGGGCCTGGTCTTTTATTATTTATTTCATTATCTTTTCTCTCTCTTCCTTTCTCTCCCTCTCTCTCTCTCCCTCCCTCTCTCTCTCTCTGTCTCTCTCTCTCTCTCCTCCCCCTCTTCCTCCTGGGATTGAAGGTAAACATAAATCAGTAGCAGCATCTCTGTTGTGTGCTGTTGTTTATATTGCAGTCATATGCAGCAGCAGTCCTCTCAGAGGAGGTTCATCTACAATGCTCTGCAGACACATGTGGCCTCTTCGTGGAGGTTTTAGTTGTTGCTTCGTGTGACATGCTGGTTGTTCACTCCTGCGGGCCCAAGTATGAAATAACCAGATAGATATTTCATTTTAAAATGCCCTGCTGTTGGGATAATTCTCGGACTTGTTCCTGAGAGGTTCTGTTATTCTCCCTGCAGCAGAGTTTATACAGTTGTTGTATCCACTGCAGCCGGCCAGAGATGGTTGTCTGCGGTTTCTTGAATGCTAAACTAGCACCATCCAGCAAACTGATTTGAGTGCCCGCAGACCACATTGACTACAGCGCTCTCAAAAGCATGTCTTCTAAGCAACGTGAGCGATGATGTTGCCCGGTTCGATATCTTAGGCCGGGAACAAGCCTGTCGTCGGTCGACATTGTGAGGGCAAACGAAAAATAACGAAGCCAGCGTCCTTACTTAGGAAACACTTGTCCCAGAAATTTAATCTTTTCCCCATTTTTTACCCAACATCCCCCTCTAATCAGGTTTCAATTGACTGCCACTGAAGGAAGAGCCTCGCCTCAGACACATGTATAGGTCCAAGCCCAGTCAGCCACCATTTAAGGCTTACTCAGTCTTCCTCCCAATATCTTGGAGAGCTCAAGGCCAAATGATTTAATCTTCATTCAGCTAATTTAGTCTGGATTTAAGCTGCCGGGTTGTCGAAGTGCAGAGTGATGGAGTCTGAAAACAGGATGAGAGGGAAAGAGAGAGGAGGGGAAAACGGAAGGAAGGAGGGAGGGAAACAGAGAACGAGAGAGATAAAGATAGAGCGATGGAGGGAGAAAGAGAGAGGCGAGGCGAGGGAGGGGGGTGAAGATGATGATCCATCCTGACCCTAGTGAATGCTGTCATGTTCCTCCCTCTAGGTAATCTCTCTCACTCACTCGCTATTTTGCATGTGAAAATGCTCTCCTGACAGTTGCATATCAGATAAATTTTCTCTCTTTTTTCCCCTCTCTCCCCCCTTTCCCTTCACCAAATAAACAACAGTCTTCACTTTGAAGTTGTCTGTTTGTGTCAGTTTGGCTTGAGGCGAGAGTCGGCCTCTCCCTCTCTCCCTCTCTTTCTGTCTTTGTGTTGCAGTGTGAGTGCATCCGTGGATTATTTCCTCTCACCGACTGGCCAACACAACATGAAAAAACAGAGGGGGAATTCTTAGTTGTCCAAAAAGTCCAACACAATTAATCCAGTCAATTAAAATAAAAAATGCTTTATATTTATATTCCAATTGAATCTATGTGATGCATTACAGCTTAAAGTCAAACTTAGAGAGGAGCAGTGGTGTTAGCACAGCCCTCAGTTACAACGTTAGAGTCATAGTTTTCTTTCTGGTGCAGTGAATCAAGGGGAAACACTTGCATCCCTCTTTTTAAAAGTATTGTATTGTAGGAAAAGATCTCTTTTCAACACACTGTTGCTTAGTTTTTATTCAGAACCCATGATTATTGTTTGCACTTAAAACATGCTCTGCAAGATCCCTCTTAACAGGCACCACCTCACCACTTGGGGGCGATAGTGAGTGGATGGTAATGAGCCAGGTCTTTCCTTCAACCCCTTTTAGATACAATAAGTCTTCCTGGGGGATTTATATCACAGTTAAGGACAGTGTGGCCTATGATGTTCTGACAGTTGCCATATATGAGTGAACTGATGGCCGGATCACACCACAGTATAGATATGATAATGAGTGACAGTACAGACACAGTGGCAAGCCGCTTTCTGAACGTACAGGCAAGAGGCCCACCTGGGTCTTTGAATAAATCTGCACATGGTGTCAATCATGTTGCTTTGCTTTGTGATCAGAGGGAATGAGAGCGGGAGAGAGAAATAGAGATGGAGAGATGCAGGAGTAAGAAAAGCATAGATGTGTTGACTGAAAGTAGAACTTGCTCTCGGTTACAGTTTATTCCTGTTGTCACTTCTGCTGATCAGAGCTGGTCAAAAATGGAAAAAAATCAGCCAAATAATATGTTATTCTAATTAATGCTTCCTCCTTTTTCCCTTTTTTGTATATTTTGATGCATATTTTTGCCCTAAAATTAAAAAGTCATTTTTTGACTGTAGTTGTGTGGTGATTTCACTGCGAAAAAACGAACACTTTAAGCAGTGTCGATTTGAAAAATGGATGTGACTATCAGTGCTCATAATCTGTGCCTAAATACAATAGAAAGGTACATGCAAATTGAAATCAGAGCCCTTTTTTTTATGAGCAACATTTCAACCGAAGGCGTCACCCTCCTCTGGCAAACCCCCATGAGAAGGAAATGAGAGATATGTGTGATAAAATTGTGTAAGACGTCTCGAAATTATGCTTCATATTAATGTCTGTTATTTATTATTTGATTAGAGCACACATGAATGTAATTAAGTTATTGCGACATCAGCAGCCAGTCATAGATACGTTTACATAATATCCCTCACATGGCTTTTATTGCCCGAGGATACCTGTGATGAGTGAGAACACAGAGTGCAGGTGTCTCTCTTTCGCCGTTTTGTGTCCGAATCTCCATCAATACCAGCAGATTGATGTTCATATTTGTATGATGTAGGTCTGAAAGCAATAACAGGCCATTTCTTATTCCTCTACTTCATTGCATACAGTCAGAAACCACAGCTATGGACAAAATACTTGATGCTGGGCAGGTTGTACAAAAGCGCACCAAACACCTCGATAATCAATATTGCTGCAATACCAGAGGAAAGTCTATTGGTCCTTTCACATCAAGGTCTTTGATAATAATCCTCAGTAATATAAGAACAGCTAGAACAGTCTGTTAAGGTCAGAAAAGACTTCACTTTACTGTAATGCAGCCTTCAGAACCAGAACAAGGGAGCACTTATGCCGTATCATGATATGAATATTTAAGTTGCTTAAATCCTAAAAAAATCCATAGAACTTTCTTAGGCTATGTTGAATCTGAAATGCCTTGTTTGCATTTATAAATTGAATGTGGATGTTTTGTGTGTTAAATTGCAGCACTAGCAGGCATTATAAGTCTTCAATATTTTACATTGGCAGACCTCTCTTTCTGTCTCTCTTTGCCTTTCTCCCTCTTTTACACTCATGCATAACTACACATGCATACACAAAATCACTCAGCCTCTCTCTCTTTCTTGCTCTTTTTCTCTCTCTTTTCCCTCTACCTCCAATCTTTGGTGTATTTGCATGGTGCCTGGCTGTTTAGAGGCAGTATGCATATGTATGGGCGAGACGGTGGATCGTGACGGGATCTGACATGCGGGGACAAGATCAAAGCGCTCCATCTGATCCCATAAAAACAGACGCAAACCCTCCTCTCATCCTTACAAAACCCCCACTGATAGTCAACTCTGCCAACCCTGACTCCTCCATCTTCTCTCCTCTCCTCCTGCCTTTTTTTCTCCTCTCTCTCATTTTTCCCTCCATCCCAGCATGCCGCGTGCCCGCGTCAAGGCCTGCCTGCCTGCCTGCCTGACTTTGCGATTACGCCCTGTGATAAACAATGGCCCGTTTAGCTCATAAAGCAGGAGTGTTGTGCATAATGCTTACAATAAAAGATAGCATCTCTTCACTCATCTTATTTACCTCTCCCACGGTGGCATGGGCGACGAGCTGTTCTATAAATACCGCAGAGAGGAAGGAAGGGGAAGGAAATGCAGATGCACACATACATCTGTTGGTCAAATAAAGTCTCTGCCAAGTCAGTTGATGAGAACAAGAGGAAAACAGGGATGTTTAAATATGCATTTGAGCTTAGAGCCAGGTGATAAAGGCGCCATTTTAAAGCTGCTCCATCCTTCCTGGTAAGTGAGCTCAAAATGTCCTCTCAAGTAGCGCAGGATGACATCCATATCACATTAACATTCATCTTCATGGAACATATAGATTGATATGGAAGCCAGGACACATTTTCCTTTCTATCTCTCCCTCTCTCCACCTCCCCATCTTTAATTCCCTCCTTTCTCTCTTTCCCTCCCTCCTTCTCATTCTCCTTTGCCTCCCTTCTTCCAGTAAGGAAGATGTATGAGTTTGAATTATTGATTCAGACACATGCTACATGCTGCTTGGAGTCATTATTTGTTCAGGTGAGTGTCATGCTGCTCGCTATGAAACAGATACCGCGGGGATTAAGCGACACAATCAGGACTTAAAGACAGCCGCCCTCCCTAAAATAACATGGCCCTCGCTACAAGACGAATGCTCCCCAAAACTCGACTTCATTTGTTTATGACTCGCACATTAGTAATTCTGCACCTAAATTATAGCACAGGGGTAAAGATTAATTCAAGCCTCAGCTCTTTCTATTGTTTTTACTTGTGTGTGTGTTTTTCTTGAAGCCTAATAACACAGCAGATGAATAAAGGTGGAAACATCCTACACATTGATAAAAAAAAAACAAAAAAAAAAACCAAAAAAAAAAGCACAGCGTCTGTTGGGAGGTAGGCGTTTGCATGAGGAATAGACAGATGTCCACAGTAAAGAAAGAACAGCCTGCACAGTCACATTTTTGTCCTAAATATCAAAAGAGGCCTTGGAACAAAATGAAAAACACTACACGCAATAAGTGCTTTAAATATAAATTTGATTGATTGGGCGATCCGGCGCAGCAAGTGCTGATGTTGATCATGTGAGCAGGGATTGGAGGGAAGCGTCTGTAGAGAACTTAAGATGGAGGGAAGCTCTGATACAGGGGCCTTAAGAGAGAGCCAGGAGGTAAAATGTTGCTAACTGTTCATTTAGCCCTGGCTAAGTGGTCAGGGATGCTGGACAGGTGAACTCTATTCTCCCCACTGGCCCTGCGGGTGTGTGTGTGTGTGTGTGTTTGTGTGTGTGGACTGTAACAGAATTTCTCTGGTCCTCTGGGCCCTGGTGCAAAGCAGAGAATAAATGGTGGAGGTGGCAGGCCAGGACAGAAAAATCAATGCCTGCTTATACAGACATGACACACCAGCAGCCAACTGCATTCTGCGCGTTGTGTGTATGTGCATGAGTTCAGGCGTAGATGTACAGCACGCAGTCGTACGGCCTTGCGCTCTGTGGGCGTGCACGTGAGTGCCCAGCAACCTCCATTCCCTTTCTCACAGGGTAGATTGTCTAGCATTTTACGTCAGCTTTGGGATCAGTAAATAACTCTCTGTTTTTTCCCCCCATCCTCCTCTTCCTCCTCATTCCCCTCCGCCTCTGTTCGTCTCCTGCAGGAAGTTTGAATGTGACTTGTGCGATCGCTCCTTCAGTGAAAAATGGGCCCTGAACAACCACATGAAACTGCACAGTGGGGAGAAACCATATAAGTGTGCCTGGCCGTCCTGCCACTACGCCTTCCTCAACCTATCAGCTATGAAGGACCACTACAGGACACACACCGGTGAGAGACACTGAGAGCTTCCAACCTCCACGGTGAACCCTTATCACTGCGCCTCTCCATAAACACACTGACTGACACTCTAAACTGCAAAATTCGCGAGATTTTCTTTTTTAAAGGCAAACTGTTTTTTTTACGAGTGAGAGACAGAAGGTTATTTATCAAGAAAAACTATTCTTGGATCAGACAAAATGTACTTTTTCATCCTTCCATAGCTGTAGACTGTTAAACAAATAGAAGTTTATGTGTTAACTGTGAAAATCTCACATTAATTATGAATCTTCACAGCTTTGTTTGGAAAAAAATATACACACGTTTTTGGCCGATAATAGCCACGACTTGTCCATCTGTACTGATTTTCAACATCCAGAGAAAGTCGAGAACTAGTTCTTGGCGGACTCGCAGACACTCTTGTTAAATGGTTGAACCCATATCATCCCGAGAGAGCCATCAGTTATGTGATATATCTGCCAATTATGTTTTAATAGAGAGGACTAATAGCCAAAGAGAGAGACGGGAAAAGATGTTTGGATTTCATGTTTGTTTTTGTTTGCTACCGTCCTCCAGACTTGGAGGGTTGCTTGATGAAGGAGTTAAGGTAGTGTGTGTTCCCCAGATCCAGCTGGTTGTCATGTGTATTTCCCCAAAATCCATCTGGTCACCAAGTGTGTGTGTTCCCCAAACCCAGCTGGTCAGCAAGTGTGTGTTCATCAAATCCATCTGATCCTCCAGAGTGTGTTTTTCCCACATTGAACCGGTCCAGTGTGTGTGTTCCCTTTTTAATGCAAATGGGATAAAAGAGAGAAATACACATGAATTTTGGTGCATGTGGTGTTTTTTTTTTTTGTTTGTTTGTTTTGTACCATCCAACCTTTGATCAAATAAGAGAACTATTACAATTTGAGCAGATCCTTGATTAGATCAAAGATTTAATGATTTGTAGCAATTATAATTTTGAAAAAACTTAGTTTTTGTCTTTTTGAAACTTTTAAGCATTTTATAGCTTTTATCAATGCAACTAGCAGAAAGTAAAGTTCTTTTACTCTGTTTTCTCACTGTAATTATGTTAAAATTTTGGATATTGTACAGCTTTGCAACAGATTGATGTGAAAATCACCAACTGGATCTGCGTTTACTTTTTCTTCATCACTAGTAAATTGGTGCTGGATGAATTAGAGCATAAATTGTTTTTTGTTTTGTTTTTTTCCCATTATATCTTTCTTTTTTTATATACCCGGTGCCATTTCTTTCCGGTTTCATCCTTTCATTTCTGTTCGCACACCACAGTACACTGTGGGACTGAACTGAGTCATGATCAGTTTTTTACTTACTAAAAACTTTGGACAGACAGATGGTGCGGTGGGCGGTGGGAGGATACTGTCTTGAATAATAGCCCCTCAATAGGAGCCCAAGTCAGCCTCTCTGAAAGTGTCTTTATGCTGCAGCCCAGCAGTTTCCCCTCGGCCTCAGTAATGTCCCACACACAGCTCCTTGATGCCCTTTTAAGTCAATGACAGAAGCAGCAGCAGCCAGTGGCCTGACAGCCTGACTGAGCGCTTGCAGGAGAGCCCTCCATCCGTCACGGGTGCCTGCTGTGTGTGTGTGTGCGTGTGTGTGTGTGGTGAGTGTAAGACTTGCTGGATGTTATTTTAAATGTGTTTTAACAGTGATGTAACGTCAAGGCGCCTCTGACATAATTAGACGTTTTATTTTCATTTGTTTCCAGCCCTCATCATTCCCCATCAGGCGGCTGCTGTCACACTGTCACCTAGCTGTCACCTGGAGAGGCGTAGGGTGGTGTGTGGCGTTGGTGTGTGCGCCAAAGTCTTTGTGCGAGTTTGGCAGGAAGAAACGCAGACTTGGAGAGAGTGAGTGAAGTGATTGAGATAAAAACAGGAAAGTGTTGAAACAAGAGAGCTTGAAAGATCAAGGGTGACAAGTGCGAACATACGAAAATAGAAGAATTGAGATTGAACCTGAAACAACCTCATTTTAGAGAGCGACAAAGCCTGACTTTATTAACAACACCCAAAAAATCCAACACAATTTGCTCCATTGTGACCCCTGACACTCCTTTGCCAGTTATAATCTGTGCTGGGTTGGATGGTTCGCTACAGCTATAGTCATTGCAGTCACATTCCAGCCAACAACCTGACACACTGAAATATTATCTGCATGCATGTGATCAGTTTAAAGGCTGTAAATCGGCTCCTCCACGGCACTAAGATGCAATACTAATAAAATAAGTTGGAGATTTTAAAGTTGAACTAATCTTTCCTGGGAACAGAGCAGTCAGTAATGAAGGGTGTGTAAGTTTGTGTGTGTGTGTGTGTGTGCGCGTGTGTGTTATCTAGAGGCTCACAAGACGATGACTAACTGGGGAGTTTTCACTGGAGCTGAGTGTAATGATGCACACATCATTTGTTGTAACTGCGAAATTCAAAGTAACTTGAAGATAAACTTAAAGCACTTTCTCTCAAACCGAGAACTTGATCAGAGTGAAGTTTTGAATGAGTTGGTCTTTGTCAAGTGTGTGTAATTGGTTTATAATCTGGTGAAAAAGCTTTTCTAATCCCTCAGATCAGCAGTCAGTGGCATGATCTATAGCTGAGACAGCATGAGCCAGATTAAGTGTAGGCTGAGACAAAGTGCAAATAAGTTAGGAAACAATAATCACAAAAAAATATGCATTCATAAAATGATGTAGGAAAAAGATATACAGCACCAGAAATACTAATGCGATATTTAGATAAGATTTCAAATGACAAATCCCTCCTCCTGACCAGCAATAGTCGACTTAAGGCTCAGCAGCTTCAGACACATGTTGAAGTGATGTGCGTGGTAAAGCGTGCCTGAGTCCAGAGCTTTGAATCCACCCACGCCAGCGAGGTGATCTGTCTGGCATCATGACATGAAACAGCAGTTTCTTGGTTGCAAAAGCAATCAGTCCAATTAGCACCGCAGGTGGAATAATGATGAGCAAATCAGAGGCTGGATAGACAATGTGGCAGAAGATATGATCCCCATTTATTTCGATATACATTTTGATAATGCTTGAAGATTTTGGAGAGTAGAGGGTCCATTATTTTCCTTTTAAAATTTAAAATAGAATAACATAAAATATGCATTTAACCATGCAAACATGGCTTGGTTTTGAATAGATTTTGTGTTTTGTGAATATATCACAATGTAAGAATAAGCTCAACAGTGGCAACTGTAATAAGGGTGATGGGTCTTAGCAAATAGTCAGTTAACCACACAAAACACTTGATAAAATCAAACTCAACAATATATATTTTGCATTCGCACCCTTAACTGCATTGTAGCAAAACAAAAGATTACCACTAAGGAATTCCTAACAGAAAATGTCCGCTTTCATCATGGTGTGGATTGATTTGCTGGTTGTGACATGCGGAGCCACCCTCACAGAAAAAGAAAAAAAAGTTAATACCTCCGCTTTCCCTCTCCTGCCTCCAACGGGATTCATTGTTCCTCTCTGATTTGTGTGTTTTTTATGTTAATCGCTCCCTCCTCACACACCAGTCTTGTCTGAGGGAGGGGGAAGGAGGGCGGGGGTTGGAGATTCAGTGGTCGTCAGCCGCCAGGGTCATTTGTAACGGCTGATGAATGAGCGACTCAAATAAATAAATAAGTGCACTGCTTCTGACCCACCCAGCTTTTCCCAGGCTCTTGGGCGTTGCGGGGGGGGGGGGGGCATGGGAGGCTTGAACACAGCGACAGGGCCACAATTGATTTCCTCATTGCTTCAGTTTGTCGCTTAATCTGGCGATATGCTGATAAATCTTCGCACTTTGTCAATTAATTTCCCTGAAAAATGAGACCCAAAATGGCGAGCACATCAATACAGCAGCGGATTCCGTGTCAAAAATTAAGCGGTAAAATTAATTGCCCTCCCATTCGCTCCTGCTAAAACATAACTAATGAGGGAGGCAATTATAGCTGCATGCAGACGCCTCGGGGTTATTTAAAACACACACACACACACACACACACATATACATACA
>JAQLOL010000025.1:18638940-18654391 GCA_029783665.1 Naso thynnoides
TGGCATTAAGTGCAAATATAGAAAAAACATTGTCTGAAAACAATTTTTAATAAGATCTGGATTTTGTGTGCCCTGTATACAACATTCAGTTACCGCTACATACCTGTTTGTGATGAACTGCACTACGTGTGGTTGTTTTTAGAGATTTTAGAGATGTCTAATAGTGCTACAAGCTTTTTGGCCTGTGCCAAATTATCAACCTCCTTAGCAACAGTGCTATTTACTAAAAAAGTTAACATACAGCCCTGTGTGAGCAGGTTAATATGCTGATATTTTAGTCACATCCTCTTACAAATCCTAGTATTGCTGTAGACAACGAGCTCCCCAACTTTCTTTTTAACTGCTCAAGATCCAAAAGAGAAATTTAGTGTCTCCTCAGGACCCAAACTTACATGATGAGAAAAATTCTTATAAATAGCCATAAAGTGAAGACTTTTGCACACGTGTAGGTCAACCGGCAGGTAGGAGGAGTCCAAACGTCAAAGAAAGCAAAACAGAAACTCCTGCGCACTGTTTGCCTCACTAAAATTTAAGAACTTTTATGAACGTTTCGGTGCAAAGACCTTCATCAGGTTATCTAACTTGATCTGCCTCTGAAAAGCCATAAAACCTGCACTTGTGAACTGCTCATAAAAATCACAACAGGCCAGGAATATGAAAGGTATTTATTTTGTTATAAAAGTACATTACAGCAATAATCAGACTGGTGTTTTGTTAAGTTTCTCGCCTCCTCATACAATATGTACACAATTTTTCTTTGTATGGAGGATTGTCAGCATTTGAGTTGGCTGTACCAACTATCAAAAAAGGCTCTTTTCCTACTTTTAGTAGGGAAATTAATTCATTTACCGACAGTTTTATGCGTTTTATTTTACTAATTAGCAGCCCAATAAGAACTGACTTGACTACGTTAATTTGTTGTTTCTCCCAGAATTCTATTCTTGCTGTGACAGACGTTGATTTTCTCTCCAAGAACAAAAAAGAAAGCTAAGTCTAGTGTGAAAACACTATCTTAGAACATTTGTTGAATCCAATAAGTGTCTCCTTAATCTCAGTCCTCTGGAGTGCCAAAGGAATAAGTCCTAATACTCGGACATGAGTGAGCATTGATGAACTTTTGGATTCCTCATCTCAAAATCAGTTTTTTGGTTGGTCATTTAAATAGGGTTTGATGCCTAAAATAAGGTTTGTGGTTAACACAAGCTTAGGAGATAAAGAGATTTTGTAAAACATAAAATACATCAGTAAAGACCTTCTCACAATGGATCCCATTGTCGTAATGTCAAGGACAGTTGGGTTGCTGGGTGAACACTTTTGGGTTGGTCTACAAAAATCAGCATGCGGCACTCTATTAGGTCATAGACTTTAAGATAGAGAATGTATGCAAAGAATAAGGTAATTATATAAAATTCCAGGTTTTTTCTTTTAACCTGAGGGATGTTGGTCCCATATGAAAATAACTACATTAACTAGCCCCCGTATCAAAAAGATACTCTCCAACGAGCCAAATGTCCCTGGTTCTATTGTTCCTGCACTGATACTTAATGATCGTTACAAATAGTGGCAAATGAAACAGTAAATTAGAAGCCCAATTAACATTTTGGTGGCCCCAGGGGTTCTGGGAGGTCCAGAGGGCAGGGTAAGGGGGGGTCAAGGTGGAAAGAGGAGGGAGGTTGGGGGAAATGCCCCGCTGGCTTACTAATGCGTAGATGAGGAATTGAATGTGGGGGCCTCAGACAGCCGCGAGGGGCCTCGCCTCCGCCCTGCTTTTACACTCTGAATACATGTATAAAACTCCAGCATCTCTTGTGGCCTGACCACAATGAGGAGCTACGAGATGAGTTAGCATGTTTGACCTTTTGATGTAAGCCAAGCTTATGAAATAAATATGATGCAGTTGTAAAGACATATTTAGGTTTGAGGCAAATTAAGTAATTGTGTAACTGACAGCTTTTGTTCATAGACAGCATTTATCAGTTTTACAGGTTTATGTCTGATTTTTTTTTTTTTTTTGCTATGAAAATATCGATATTGTAGATGTAATAGATGACATCTATGGTTCCTTCTTGATACAGTGTGATAGTCATCAAGGCTGCTCCTCAAATGCATGTAAATGAGCAGGGAGTGAATGAACTATCAAATGCCACTCATCCCCTATTCAGACGGAGACAGATAATAGAGGAGGATAATTATAGTTGGGGAATAGTGATAAAAATATTCTAATGATATTGCACTGGGAGTCCTGGGCTGTCAATTAATGATGTCTGCTTGACTATTCTGCAGCTATTTATGCAAGCTGCAAAACTTCTTTACTGCAGTGTTTAAGGAATAATTTCTATTGTTCACAATGAGGAGGGTTTTTTTTCTCTTTTTTCCTCATTAAAGTCACAGTGGCATCTTAAATGGTCTAATTGATATATAGCCTCTGACTCCATCCTTCTGGGGCTATTATTGTTTATTGAATGCTGCAGCATTCATGTTTCAATCTACCTGTTAGAATGCTGTTTCAGTTCGAGGCGATGGTGGCTTTGAGGATGGCGCGCTTACTGTCAATACCAGGAAGGTTTGCGACCTTGTAAAGTGAAGGGAGAGATGATGGAGTCGGGGGGGAGACGTTAATGATGATAACCGGGCCTCCTTGGCAGAATTAGATCCAAATAGCACCGATGATCCAAATGCACCCCCCTCCTAACTCTTAGCACACACAAAGAAACACATTTAAATCTCCTCTAACGAAGCGCCTCTCAATTACACCTCTCCCATTACCATACACTCGTTTGGGAGGAGGAATATGGAAATGGCTCAAATAAAGGGGAGAAAGAGGGAGAGACGGAAAGAGGCAGAGAAGGGGTGATGCATCTGTGGAGCATCAGTATGGCTGATTCCCATGGTGAGTGCATGGATGGGGAGGAAGTTGAAACAGTGTTGGACTAATTAATACAGTGTATTGTAGGAGGGCTGGTGTGGGCTTTCACTAACTGTGACACCTGCTGACTCCTAAACGCACGTTGTGTTGTTTTAATATGACAATTACGCCATTACCATATCTGAGAGATAGCATGGCCCCCCTAGGAATCCACCCGCGCTCTCTTTAGAACCTTTTAGCTCCGCTTCAAATTTTATCTATTTATGCTCCTGCTTTCGAATAAGAAATCAGCTCACTTTCAGTATGAAATGCATTATTTAGCAGCATGATTTACAATAATTTTTCAGCATGTGACAGTTTAAATTTTTAAATGTCTCTTTTTTTCATTGTGCAGAAGAACGGTCGACAGCTACGGCCATGATTTGTCTGTGAACCTGTCATAGATTTGTTGTGATGCCTTACTGCAACAATAGCCTCGTTTCCACTGAGCAGGACAGTTCAGTTCAGTTTGGTGTGGTACGGTACTCTGTGGCACAGTACCTCTAGATTCAGCTTGCGTTTCCATTGCTGACCGTACCCTTACTTGGTGGGCAGAATGTATGCTGGATGCATATGTGCAGTGCTGCAGGGGGGCATTTTTCTCCAGGTGAAAAAATTTCACTCATATAAACCAGCAGAAATTCAGGCACATTTTACAGTGTTCGAAGATGAGGTGGACTGATTAATTCATGGCATAACTCATGCATTGAACAACATGCAAGAAAATGTTCCACCTCAAAAGATGCATCTGAGTGGTGCAGTGAATGAAGTGATCTTCTTTTCACCAATAACCTTATACTTTTGACAAAGAATCAACCTGAATAGGCTGCAAAGAGTCCTTTCATTTTTGTGTCATGTTTTAAAATGCTATGAAAACATTACAGCCGGTGTTTAATCTCCACACAGATCATCTGTTCTTCAGTTAATTTTCTCTCCAGGGTGACAGCGAAAGGAGCCAAGATGCTGCAGTGAGCAGACCGGCAGGTCTCACCCAAGAGTTGCGGCTCTTCGCAAGTCTGAAAAGTTCATGACAGATAAACAAACAAGCATTATTTGAGTAAATAGACAACATATTTAGAATCTATATGGTAATATTGTCGCCAAAAAAAAAAAAAATACATAGAAACTTACTGAAGTAATGTATTATCAGTGCTAAGACAACACTTGAAAGAAGCTTTTTGCCTGCTTGCAGTCAGCTGACTGCAGTGTGTGTAGCTCCACCTTCTTGAGATCCTTAATGGGAACGCTTGTCACCCCAACGGAAGGGTGACCAAAATAGGGCACGGCACAGTACGGTTAATTAGTACCCTTTTGACAGTGGAAACGCAAAAATTAGCGTACCGTACCATGCCAAATCAAACTGTACTGCTCAGTGGAAACAGGGCTAATGTGTGCCAATTTGAAAGAGAAATTATTAAAAATATGTTTATATGTGTACTTACCACAGTGCCATTCATCAGTGTTCATCTGCCTCTTTCAGATACCTAATATTCTTCAAAACTCTTCACATTTTTTACACTAAAAGTTCATAAAAGTTGTACCTGTAAGACCTTAAATCTAGGTTGGTGTTTTTTTTATATCAGGCCTTTAAGATTCTCAATTGTTACACCTGTTTTAAGATTTATATACTGAGCCCGCTGTTTTGTATCTTATATTAGTTTTGTATTAAAGTGGCCGGTATTGAGGCAGTCCTTCTTAGACTTTATTTAGTCTTTCATAGCTGCCCCTGTGTTACCTCCCTTTAACTACCTGATTCTTCATCTGCCTAATTTTAAACAAACCGGAAATCCACATGCCTAATTTTCTTTAAAAAAAAAAAAAATTCTCATGAAGTAGACACGTGTTGAATAATATGTTAAATTCATCCCTTATCTCTGTGTTTTGTTTTGTTGAGAGCATGGCATCCCAAACTACTGTAGTGTTGAGTTTTATGAAGAGCCTTCATTGCTCACCAGAGACTAGTGCTTATGTGTTTCATACAGCAAGAACAGAATCCAGAGAGGGCCCTGCTCTCTTTTTTTAGGCCCCAGTGGAGCCGGGTTGGACTGTGGCCCCATGATGGAGAGAGGTGTCTGTGCAAAAGTGAAAACAAATTCTCTCCTTGGCTAGCATGAGCTATGGCACTGTGAGGCTTTATTGTCCCGGCCAAGGTGATAAGGGAGAGTAATTGCGTATTATACTGTCCGAGAATGTCAGGTCCAAACTGAGCACGAGTGCCCCATCCATCAGCACATGATGGTGTGTTTTTATGTGTGTGTATGAAACCGTGTTCTACACATGCTTGCTTGCATGATGCATTGTGTGTGTGCTCTCTTGTGCACTTGTGTGTGGGTGCTTATGGAGTCAGGTCTCTGTATTTGCACCTGTGTAGTCATATCAGAGATTAAATTTTGTATTTTGGCGCAAACTGAGGTTTGTTGACATCTATGTATGTATGTATGTATGTGCATGTTTGCCTTGCCCATTGTGTTTGTGTGTGTCTGTGGGCAGGTTTAGATAGAGCCTGGGAGCAGGTCAGGCAGCATCATTAATCAGCAGAGGGTTGTGTGTGACTCTCTGAGCTGACATCATTACATCTTACACCCTGCAGCAGCTCACTGCTTGGCCTGCCCTATCTGAGCAGCCCAAAGATCCACAAACTCTTGCACAAATACATACGCACACAACGTACACCACTGTTTCCACACCTTTCATACAATTGCAAAACATACATAATGCATAAAGGATGTTTTCAGACATATCTCTAATGTACCCAGTAGGCCTCCAGATTCACTCGCAGTTTCACAGCCGGCGTCAACCACCGCTCCCAATATTATTACACACTGAACCTGAACAACTGTAAGGGAGGAAAATATCTGAGATATGTAAGAGCACGACAGAATATCAAAGAATGTGCAGGATGTAAATATTGTGTGTTACTAGTTGTGTTTCGCTGTTTATGAAAGTGTTCTTTAGTCATGTGGTGTTTGTAGGCCTGCTTCACAGAGGCGTATTTAGGCAATGAATGCTTTGAGAGTCTGTCCAAACATGGATGCTCCCTAAGCTCCAAAGCCAAGCCTGTGTGTGTGTGTGTGTGTGTGTGTGTGTGTGTGAGAAAGAGAATTGCAACAAAATAAAATGTTAGCAAGGCAGACCTTTCTTGGGAAAGTTGCCAAGTGTTTATCTAGTGTTTTCTCCCTCATGACTCTCATCTTTTAATCTTTGTTATTTTTTAAATGTATTCCAAGAAAGAAATGAGGCCTTATATCTTTGTTTGTATCCCTTAGATCCAACTGTGCTGAGAACATCCGGAAGCACATTCTCCATACGGGCAAGCACGAGGGCGTGAAGATGTACAACTGTCCAAAATGTAACTATGCAACCAACTCTCCCATGGAGTTCCGCAACCACCTGAAGGAAAACCACCCTGATATTGAGAACCCAGACCTCGCCTACTTACATGCAGGTAACCAGTTCTTTAATATGTACTTTTGCAGGGGGATTTTTTGTTTGTGTTCTTTATGGAAAGAACACAAAACATTTTACAAATCAGCTGTATCAGTTGATTCCAAACAAGATCTGGCTGAGTGGTGCAATTATGAGGTTTAGAGTCCAGCAATGCCCACCTAGACTAGCATTATCTGTAAGTATATCCTAATGTGCCTCAGTGCCTGCTCTCAAAATCCATAGAATTACTGCCCTGCATGAACAAAGTGCCATTAAGAGGTGAGACATAAACATACATTCCTCTATTTAGAAGGAACATTGCCCTGAGGACAGTCTTGAGCACTTGTTTATTTGAACATCGTTGGGACATCAGTCATATGAACAGCAATGCTTTGCATTCACAGTTGCACATGTGGAAGCTGCTACCATGATTGCTTTTTTTTTTTTTTGCTGTTAAGCAGCTTGACTAATTGGTCTAGCTAAAATATGTCGTCAGCATATAATCAACTTAACAACTAACTGCTACTTACTGTACACATTGCTGTAGCACTCTTTTGCTGTAGCTTCTAGCTGCTGTTAACTAGTCAGCTCAGTTAGCTGTGCACTGCAGCACGTGGACCTGTTAGCTGACTCAAGTCTGCCTGGACCAAAAGCTCAAGCAACATCTGGATGCTGGTGTTTACTGTTTACACCACAGGCTATATAGGCTAGGCAAACATGGCCAAAATGAGACAGAAAATATCCTGATGTTTAACAGCATTATAGCACAGAGGTGATTTACGGCGACTCTGGGGACAACAAAGACACAGCCAGCAGGGATGGGAGGGGCATGAGGCAGATGAGGAGCAAGAGAAAGGATGGGCATCACCAGCAGTGAAAAGTAGGATGTAGGGCCAATATATTTTTACATCCTACTCTCTGATTCAGGATTTTTTTTAAGGTTATTCTCAGAACAGTGGAAAGACAAACCATGACAGTTTTGGTTTATTTGGTCTATTTTATTTGTTTGTTTTTTTTTTGTTTTGTTTTTTTTTCACGTTTAATGAAGTGTGAATTACAATTAGCTAACAAGGTAGTTAAGCAGATTTGGTTCAGTAAAAAAGAAGCTTGAATTAGAAAGGTTTAGGGCCCCCAGCCGGAACCCTTCTTTGCATTCTGTTGATCATTATTAAGATCATTATTATCATATTTTTACTTTCAGTACATTCTAGATATTTAAAGGATCGCTTCACCAATTGTACAGATGAAGCTTGCAAAACTGTACATAACGTTTTCTGTCTGGAGGGAGGGAACATTTTAGTGAAAAAAACCAAACAAACTGATGGTGTCATAACTTACACATACCAAACACCAAACTGGGAATGTGAAATTTGAAAGACCAGTCAGGCGTGGCCATACTTGAGACTAAAGGTGAGAATATGGGATCCTGTATCTCTTGCTGTATAAATTGTCCATCTTGTATCTGTTTCTTTAAGTCCCTAAAACTTTATGGAAGTGTAAATCTCAAGGCTGTCCCTTTAAGTGTCCTGCCGGATGTCGCTTAAATGGCAGCAGGAAGACATAGCATCACCTTTTTCTGGTTTCTGAAGCACTGAACCCAACCTCTTCCATTTACTAACTTACCCTTCCAATCTTCTGAATTCCATTGTGTAATTTGTACCAACATCTACACACATACAGTACATAGCAACAGACAAATCAACATTTTGAGATCATTCGGCTGAATTAAATCCCCTGGATGCCCCCACAACCCTGCCCAGGCTCCTATTATTCCACAGAGGTCCGTTCTTCCAGAATCCTTGAGCTAGATCGAGCCTTGCTTTTCAATGCTGATGGAGGGCACCCAGCCACAAAGAGGCGGCACTCAGATTGCTGGTCTATCCTTCCCTGCCAATCACTCAGGCCACGGAGACAGATGAAATCTTGTTCCTTCTCCATTGGTTCCTTTGTATCACAGCGTTCCTCCATTGTCCTTGAAGGCTACCAAATCCAATCGGCAGAGTGCTTGTCCTTCAGAGGAGCACAGAGGACAGCCTTTATCCTGTTATCCCTTTGACCTTAAATAAAAGCAGTAGAGTTGGAGGGGAACTCTTTGGGATAAAGGCCAGGCAGGGACATTACTAGAAATGGCTGCGTTTTGCTCGCACTGTGGTTTATTTCCTTTTGAAACTGAATAGAGCAGGGTTGTCTCTTTGTGCTGACTCTGAAAAGTTGATGTCTCCAAATTTCTCAAACAGGTTATTCTTGGTGTAATTTTTATTTGTTAAACTCAAGGACCAACCTCTATCTTTGATCTCTTTGACTTTTATGTCCCAACCTGCAGAACCTTTCTGCCTTCACCTACAGTACATGTAGAAAACACCTTACAAACACCTCTCTGCTTTATGTTCTCATGTACCCTCTCACCTTAAGCCACAACACACCTTTTCGCTTCTTCCTCACCTTCGACCCCTGGATTTCTCTCACCTCTGTTTGTCCTTATGTATGGCTGACCTTTGATGAAGAAGACTGTTCTTACTGTGACCTGTTAAGCCATATGAGAACATAACTGTTACATCAAGTAAAGAAGGAGATTTTTCTTTATGTATCCAGGCCAATGCTGTGACATCACCCTAAGGGTGGTTATGATCCGAGTATGATTCCTTTAAGATACAGCAAGCAAAATGCATTGTGGGTTTCAGTCTCAAGTTTTATGAGATAAGGTCAGATCTTGAATGGTAGGCACGTCGTCTTTTAGTCATCCGAAGGAAACATATCCTCCTCTTTCAGTCAAGTTGAGCAGCATTTTTTAAGACGTCATCTTGACACGCTAATTCATATTCTGCTCACACCAAACCACAGATATGAACTCAAAGAATGACAGCAAAAGAAATGATCCAAAAATGCAGTTGATGGTCTGTCTTAGCTTACTAAAAAAAATTCTTTCCAGCAGCAATTTCCATCTGATCCCACTTAGCCTCCACTGATGCATTACAGTTTGCCCAAACTTTTGCTTCATGTTAGCAACAAGGAAATAAACTATGTCGACAATCAACAATCCTTTTTACTTAATTAAGGCCAAAGCAATCAAACTATAGGTGGTTTGAAAAGGGACTGAATGTACACTTGTGATCTCTCCCTCTTTCAAAAGAGAGAAAAGGAAGGTGGGGGTGGTAGCGGAAAGAGCAGTGTTTCATCTAAGTAGACAGAACGAGACCAAAAGAAAGAGACAGGGGAAAAAAAGATTAAGAAGGTAGATGTTGAATTAACCTGCTTGTGATTGCTCTCTGTCAGAGTGGCACCAGGGCCAGCAGCGAGAGGCAAATCATCTGTGATGGCCCTTCCCGCTGTTCCCCCTTTGAAAGACACAGATCAAACGCACCCTAGTCACAGGCCCTTGCAGCCCCTCGCACCGGATTGATTGACACCCGAACGTCTCCACCGCTGCTCTGTCTCTCCATATCACTCTCTCTCTTTCTTCCCCCCTCTCTCTCTCTCTCTATCTTCCCTTCTTCACTCAGCGTCGCACTCCGAATTAAAGCCCTTCTCAAGGATGAAAGCAGAGGTCCTTTGCAAACGAAGGAAGAGGGGGAATTAGACCCAGCAAGTGATGGAGGGGAATGATGATTAGAACTAGAGGTAGAAAAAGAAATGAAAAGGGGTTAGATATGTGAGGGGGAAATGTTGCTGATAGGACACATTTTAATAAAATGGTAATGACAATTGTCTTCTTTGTGCGATCTGCAGAGAGATATGCAAGAAAGAAGTGGCTATGCTTGTGTGATCTCAGCACAGATAGCGCTGCAGCAGAACTATAGCTACAGGTATCGAAGAGTAATTCAACTTTACTAAATTACCCCTCTGCTCGAACTTTCGTTCTAGTTAAAATGCTGCAAGTACACTATGACTGGAGATGCTTTGGAAAATAATACATTTCCCTCTGTCTTGTTGCTATCTCCCTCCAGCGAGGTCAGCTGTGGTTGCAGGGTAATGGCTTTGTTAAATCAGTATCATGTCCTGTTCAGTACCAAAAACCATGTTACACTCACACACACACTCACACACAGGTGAGATGTCGCCATTAGCTTTGTCAGAGCATTTTCATCCCACTATTTTTAATTGTGAAGCATTTCCCTAATTTTCAACCAAGGTTATAATTGCACATCTTGGGGGCACAGAGATCAAATGCTTTGTAATTAGCTCACAGCGACAGAGTACTTGGATCGGCTGCTGGTGCCTAAAAAGATAAAACAAATAAATAAATAAACTTCTTCAAGGCGTTGTTGCTGCTTTATGCAGATTCTATTTTCCTTAATAATGCATGATGGATGGCTACTGTAGAGGGCCAGAGGAGACCTGGCCTTGTAAGTGATGATCTTAATACACAGTTACAACCACAGGCAAATTCATTTGTTTGCATATATTTTTCCTTATTAAACAAATCTGTAAACAAATATGGGTTTGGATGGCTTTTACTTAAGTTATGCATCTGCGTGCCTCCCCAGCTCCCCTCCCTTGCTTTCACCTTCTGTTCATCATATAATGAAACATTACTCTCCAGAGTTTTACTTGCGTATTGTGTTACAGCGGCATGTTGGATTGTGGAGGACAGGTGTGTATGTCATGCAAATGTGTCCTGGTATCCCAGCGCATATGACACTGTGTCGACGTTGTGAAAGAAGCCACAGACTCCAGCGATAAAATCAACATCTGTTTCTAATAAGAATGTGTTATATGTGACACGCTTCTATGTGGGAAAATATGTGGGAAAAAAAACAATGCATCACAGTTCTTTGAGAAACACCTATAGGACATCAAGTCGTCAGCTTTAGTGATGAACCTGCGTCTTTGTGTCACCTTCCTTATGTTGCATTAACATGATGGGCATTAATGAAAAAAGTCATTCTGTTCTGTACGATGTAAAATCTGATCAACATGCTCTCATTGTGCTGATGCTGTCACGGGGTAGATTTAGTTATTTATAACGTTATCTTCCAAAGTCAACAATAAGGCATTTGCTGACTTAATGGAACGCCTAAAAAAGTAAAATTCCCTTCTCCAGCAAAAAAACAGCAAACTATGACAGAGCTGCTGTAGTTTAAGTTAAAATTTCCAAAGCAGTCTCACATGAGACACATTATGTGCAGTTTTTCTGATGTCTACCTGTAAGTGTTTCTCAGGACCCAATGTGGCCTGGCACTTAAATAAATGTGGCCCTTTGTGGTCACAACACGTCTTCATGTCACTTTTTACAACACTTTCTGTTTTCTTCATGTTCGTTTTTCTGTCTCCATCGTATCTCCTTTTCTCAACAACACAAAGCAACCTCAGCAAACACGCATGTATGAACTTGAAGATCAGCTAAAGCCAATGTGGGGGTGTTAATTGGCAAATTCCCTCATGGAGGAACACCTTTCAGCTTCATCTGGTCCTGATTTGTCCTGAACAGAAGTGAATTGTTTTGTTTGTTTGTTTTTTAACTTACATGTCCCTTTTGAGGGTAGATTGCTTGCTGTATGTTTAATAGTTAACTCTTTCCATCAACATACTCCCTGTGTACACTTGATTGAAATATTGAGAAGCAGCTGTTCAGTGCCAGCATATCCTGGGAGATGTGCAACAAGGTGTGTGTGTGTGTGTGTGTTTAGGGGGGTCGGCTAAACGGTTTAGGGTAAGAGGCACACCATCGGTTGCGTACGTCTCAGTAAACCAACAGGGTCGGTGTGAGCCGAGCATGCAGCAATTCCTGAATAATGACCTGCTCCAATGAGCGTGAAAACTCCCCCAAACGGCTGCATTTATCACACATCAGCCACAACAAACGGCCTTTTGTTTCATCCTGTTTTTCCATTCGCTTCCCTTCCTTCTGGTGCCAATCCCAGTGCCTCCTCTCAGCCATTTAGTGGCAATTCAAAGGCTTGAGTGACAAGTTCCATCCAATCACAGTGGCGACATAGAAGCAGCAGGTTTCTGGCCGTGCAGAATGTGAAGTAACGTCTACATTGTGTTTCTGCCACCTTTAGGCCATCGCAGACACGTTTTTTCACATGGTGAATGAAGACTGTAAGTGAAGTGTCATTCACAGACTTGGTCAACCTCTGCGTCTGTCTGAGCCTCTGGACAAGTTCTGTCGCTGTCAGAAGATTTGAGGCAGATAGATGACACTAGATATACGCTCCCTGGTGTAGCATTGGCACACTTATGTTAGGTGCTTGCTTATTTTGCACTATTCTAAAAGGTTGCAGATGGCTTATGTAGGGCACAGCCTGTAACGGTTGCATATTGTGATTGCAAAGAATAAAACTGTGAATGTGCATAGGTTTATAGTCTGATGCTTTATTGTGATGGGGACTTTTGGAACATGGGAAACTGGAAGTTCAATGGAACAAGAAGGATGAACTGAACATACGAATTTATTGTAACCACATGTATAGATGAAACTTAGCTTCAAAACTGTATTTCTGTGTTTCCGAACTGGTTAAGCTTAAAGACTGAAACTACTTTTCCTGGAAAGCTAAACAGGAAGCTTTTGTTTGACTGCACAACACCATCCCCTTGTGTAAATCACAATGTCATTGATAGAAAGTACTAAATTTTAGATATGCAAAAGGGATTGTTTATAATGTGACAGTGTGCGTCAAAGACTTACCTTTTCCTTTTTAATGAAAGATAGAGGGGAAAAGTATTTGCTGGACATTTACAAGATCGTTTGTCAGACCACTGGAGTCAGTCTCATATGAACATCAGTTGCTCAGACAGAAACACGCACATAGACACCCACAAACACTTCCTGTGAATGACATGTGGTGAGGATGCTCGCGGGCAGGGCTGCTCCTCCTGTATGGGACGGTGAATATGGGACCAGACAGGCCGCCGGCTCCTATAAAGCCTCATCCATAATTCAATCCTCCTGCCTCACTTCAGACACACCGTAAATATCCAGCTACAGCTAACAGCTAAGCTGTCCAAGACAGAAGAAAGATAGACACAAGAAAGTAATGGTCGATAAGAAAGTTGAGTAAAAAAAGAAAAGTGGAAAAAATAAAAGATCGGAAATTGTTTGTGACGGAGCCAGACTGCTGATCACTTTAAGCTCGGTTTGCCCCGTCTTGACCTTTTCTGAGTCAACACAGCTTCAACAGTACCAACATGTTTTCCCTGATTTACACCCTCATTGGCTGAAGTGCACTTTTCCTCGACCTTTGCCCCTTTTACTGTACTGAGGTTCCTCATCTTCTTTCTCTGCTTCTCTGGCCTCCATGTGTCGTCTGTTTGGTGGCTTTACAAGCGTCTCAGTATCTCTAATTACCAACAGGCTCAACTTTCCCAACTAAACAACCAATTACCAGCACTTTAGCCCAGCCCAGTCCCATGTTTCCTGATACAGTGGCCTATTAGGGCCCCTTATTTCTCGCCCAGCATAATTGAATCCCCTGGCTGCTCATCAGTGGGCTAATTTAAGCCAATGTGCAGAGTTGGTAATCAGAGGGGCTGCCTATTAGACTATCACACCCCAATTAAGTGCCCTCTTATTTCTAACATAACAAGCCACTATCACTACTGCTGTTATTGTATTTCCCTCTTTAGTGCCCAGTTTTGTTTGGGTAAATCTGTGGTCTGTTTGGAGAACAAAAAGAAAAAGTGGGAAAGAGGAGTTTCAGTGATAAATTAGCACTAGTACAGGTGGCCTTTTAAGAACTGAACATGTACCAGGAGAAGACGGACGCTGATAAGGTGACAATCCTGAGAACACTGATCTACTGTCCGATTGACAGAGCTGAGTGGTTAGAATGTTTCTGTCCAAATACCAACTGTCCTTTAAGTGTGAAATCTTACAATTCTTAAAACAGTGTTTTTACAGATTGCCAAAGTTTACTGTAAAGAATATCACTGCCTTAAGCCTTTAACACAAAGTTAGTAATCAAACTAATGAGGGAAAATTAAGCATCTCATTAGTATGAGTGAATGCCTAATCTGATCTGTGGCAAAGATTTTTTTTTTTTTTTTTTTTTCCCCCACCACAATATTTGGATTCAGTGAGATCACGTTTAACCAAAATCTAGTAAGAAAATTTATGGGCAGTGAAATTTATAAAACTCTAAACATCAAACATATATTGTCCACTTGGGTCTGCCAAACTCTGATGTGGCTTAATGCAGCTTTAACTTGACAAATAGATTTGAAATGGGGGGGAAAAAAAAGAAAAAGAAAAAAAGATGAATGCCTTCGGCGCCTTTTCTGTCTTCTCATAAGTAAGAATATCTCACTTTTTTCCCTCTTTTCTTACTCTCCCTCCCTCCGTCTGTCCTGTCTTGGTGACTGGTGCAGCTGAGGGGAGCCAGAGAGTGAAAGAGGCCCACAGAGGGCTGATGAGGACTGTCTTAGCAAAGCGTGTCTCAAGTCTGGGACTGTGTTTCTGCAGCACTTTAGTGGGTGTGCGTACATTTATCTGTGTGTTTGGTAGCAGGAAATAGTCGTGCGTGCGTGTCTCAAAGTCTGAGTGCGTGTGTTTAGTGTTGGTGTCGACTCCCCATAGCCTAATTAAAGGGCGAGGAAAGCCACTCACGGGGAGATTAAACCTAAAAGGGTAAATTAGCACTCAAAAGGGGTGTGGCAAATTCACACATACGCACAGGCCATGAAATCTCTTCTGACACCTGTGAAAAAAGGGAAAAAGAGAATAAAGAGGGTGAAGGGAGGGAAAAAACTTTTGTATTTCTGTAGCAGGGCTCTGTGCTATGTATTCGTTGAGATGAGGATCTAGACGGGGTACTTTATTTTAAAATCAGAGATCAGAGTTTGGAAGCTGCTGGGTACTCAGTGTGCACTTTTGTCGGCTGATTAGCTGGCAGTTCTTAATTGGTTGCTATAGGTTGCCTAAGACAAAAGTGTCTGACAAACAAATGTGATGTGGCCACTTAAAACATCAAATTTACTTTTAATTATTAAAATATGCAAATTAAATGCATCAGAACACTTAAAATTTAATTTAAGTGTGGAGTGATGAACCAAAAACATCTGGATTCCAACTTTAACCTTAAATATTTAACATTTCCACATGAAAATCTTTAGAAACAACTTTATCTTTTTTAAAATATTTGTTGAATTGTGTATCGAGACATCCCAAATGTTTCCAACAAG
>JAQLOL010000025.1:18661636-18689066 GCA_029783665.1 Naso thynnoides
TTGGAACTAAAGAATGACAGTGTTTTTAAGGTGGCATCTGTATCATTTTTCAATTCTCTGTACACAGTCAAATTAATTGTGACATGGTGATGCAGTTTATCGAGAAAAAAAAAAAAGAAAAAAAAAAGACTGCTAGCAGACTTTTTAAACCAAGTCTTGTTAGTTGTTGCTGTGAGTCAGGACTACATTTCCCCTAAACCCTGTAGTGACTTTGAGTAAGTGCTTTACCTGAAACCCTCTTTCCACACTTAAGTCTGAGTCACTAACATTGAAAATAATGTACTGCTCGGTTGCCAATTTAAACTATTTTCAGCACAGTTTACCTTGGTTCACCATTTACATGATGATTAAAATATTTTCTCCACCCACGCACACACAGACTCCCTCCTTGCTTTCTACTCCAGTACCAGTTTTGCAGGTGTTGTGCATCTTGTTTGGCTTTCAGAGGGCAGTGTCCTGTGCGGGAGTCATATCCGCTATTTTAACCCTGCTGCAGTGGCCAGGCTGAATTCAACTGTGTGCGGTTTGTTTATTGCGTACAGCAGCAGAGTTTGTTTGTGGCCGGCTGTCAGAGCGACCAGCCCGTTGTGATGAAAGACACTTGGACCTTCCCATCCATTTCACATTTGCTCCAATCAATTATTCAACAGGACAGCCAATTAAAAATGAGGGAGAGCGGTCAGGGCCTCGCCCCCCGAAGGCCGCCACTAGACAACTCTCTCCGTGAATAATTGGTGCAATTAATTTAGCATTGAGCAATAAAGGAGTTCTCACTCTCCTCTCTCCCTCTGTCTCGCTCTCCCTCCCTATATACTGCAGACCCTCTCAACACACCAGTCATTACAGACACACATCACAATAACGCACACACTGCAGCAGTAATAACAGTAGAACATTTGCGAACTATTGTATAACATGCACGGCTGCAGGTGAGGCCACAGCTTCCAGTTGCAATTTGCCCTCCTTTTTATTGAAAACAATAGCTTATCCATCGTTAGAATGTGATAAATCTACCAGATGTTTTTCAGCGTTTAGCTGTGTTGAATTAAGAGCTTCGTAACATGGATCAAAAAGCTTAGAACTTTAAAAAAAAAAAAACCACAATGCGTCATTATATCAGTGGATATTTGCTTTATAATGATCACCATCTGGAAGTAATGCTTTATCTTGCTTGTTATTTCCCAGCTATATCTCTAGAAATGTAGTCACACACACTAACAAAAACACAGCTGTGCCCTCTGGGATACACACGCATACACACATATTCTTGAGACGCAGTGGGAGAGAATCTAAGCTGGGTTTCGGGGACCTTGGTCAGACTGTAAATTATTGCCATACAAAGGAATTATTCCATTTACTTGATTCTATACATTTCTCCCTCTTATTGTGCCTTATCTGCAATTATGGTTAATTTGCTGCTGCCCTCGCAAGATGGTGCCTGTATGTAATGGCGCCCACGCGAAGCACACACACACACACACACACACACACAGTAATAAGAATAGGAGGAGGGTACTAGTGACAGCTAAATTCCTACAACAGCTTTGATTAATTCAATCACAACAAAAGTATTATGACGGACCAAACATTGTCCAAATCTCGCCTTATTCTTTCTGCCCTTTCTCTCTCCTCCTATATAAATCCCTCTTTATTGATTAATCTCTAACTTCTTGTGTACCCTGCCACCCACCTACAGGAACAACCCCCACCCACCTCTTTTGATATCTGGATTGACAGTCGAGTAATTTCACTGTCAGTGCTGACTGACGCATGGTAATGGGAAGACGTTTCGGGGCGGCATTACAACACAAAATAATTTCCAATTTACTGCTCATCAAAAGCACCATTACAAAAATAAGGAGAGCAAGGAAGAGAGGGAGGGAGGAGAGGAGAGGAGGTGAGGGGAAACACAACAGTGGATTTATGGCTTCAATTACTGATATTTCACATTTAGTTTAAAGCGACATGTTTTTGTAATATGACAGGCTTCACTGGATCTGAAAACCTCTTCAGACCTCTCCACTCTCCTCTTCTTTTTCCCCCTCTACACATTTCTCTCTCTTCTTGCCGTAGAGATAATGAAAGGGCAAATCAAGGCAGTGTTGGGGGAGATCGAAGGGGCAGGTTGAGGTAGAGAGTGACAGCTGTGACTACTCAGCCTCCTTAGAGAGTCAAAATAGAGAGGAAGATGAGGCCTTTGATGTACATTAGATCACAACCAGGCATGGGACGATATGAATATTTCACGTCGCGATTATCCTGTTCAAAGTAATCGCAAGTATCGATATTATTTCGAAAATCATCAAAATATTCTTAAAACCTTGAAATAAAAACTTGAACTGCAATTAAACACACTGAATTATTTTGTTGGATCATATATTTTTATTGCAGCACAGTTAAAACGCACGTCTTCTTGAAAATCTTAAACAAATATTCAAATATTAAGGTCCTCCTGCACAAATTAGGATTAATAACTGTGGTAACTTCATCTCTTTGTCATTTTCTTTGTTTGTTTGGTTTGAAATGTTAAATAGTTGTAGTATTCTCATGTTTGCACACTCTCATTTAATTTGTTTTTTGAGGCGGATACAATGTGCAAACCAAGCCTGCAGCAGGTTCAGACAATTCAAAATAAATCAGGAAACTAATACAGGACCATACATCAGTAAGAATGGCTTTTTCAAGTCATTCATGTGAAATTATTTACAATTATCTCAATTCATAATTATCCTGATAATGAAAATTCACCAAGATAAAAATATTGTGAATGTTTTTCATCCCAACACACAATAATATCGATTATTGTCTCATACCTAATCGCAGCTCATTCTGTCATTCGCTGGGTGGACCTCAATCTCTCCCCCCATGTCGCTGATGGCATTTTCAACTGAATTTCACTCACAATTTATAGACTTCAGCCCCCACAATGAAGATCGTTGGCCGCTTTACCTCCCTCCCACTGCTGGGTTCTATTTTGTTTCCTCCTATTTTGTTTTGTTTTTTTCTCCATATTCCTCAGAATTTTGACTATTATAACCTGTCATACACCCCTTTTAGAGGTGAGGTCGAATAAGGGAGTGTATTCAGAGAACCCTGCAGCAAACCACAATTTTGGTTTTAAGATTGTCTGCTCGGAGTGCTTTTGACCTGGTCTGACGCTGTGGGAGGCAACTGTGGTTTTTGCTGTTTTTGTCGTTGAAAGTTGTAGAGTCAGCCAAACTTGACCTCACCAGATAAACCCCTTTTGTTTAATGTGTTTTGTTGTCTGTTTTACTTTTAGCATTATTTCTTCATTCAGATGTTCTGTATGCACAATAAAAAATATATATTTATTACAATAATTAAAATAACAGCTGTGGTAGTACAGCTGAGGTTCCATTTTTAAGTTTTACCAGCGTGTTGGAGATGGTGACTTCCTCGGGACGCACTGATGCACACTTTTCACTTTGTGAGTGAACCAGTGTGACTGACCATGATTATTACCACCTCAAACACCAATAAAGATGGGAGTGCTGCTTGGATCAGTGTGAAGAACGTGTTAGAATTCAGGTGCTCATCAGCTTGGGTTAGAATGACAAAGCAAAAAAATGAGTGTAACTAATATACCTTGATAAAGACTGTCTGACTTAGTTAAAACGTATTGGTCTATATCTCTCCCGAATTAAAGGATTTTTACTTAAAATTCAGCTAGGACTTCCCTTTTCATAGTAAGTTGACAGTCATTTTTTTGCTTTACCAATAAAGGTGTAGTTTGGTGTGTTTTTCTTTCTTTTTTTTAACTCTTTACTACAGTTGTCATACTGGGGTGAGTGAAGTGGTGTGGAGAGGAGAGGAGAGCAGCTCTGGATAAACTGCTGCTAGAACAGAGTCCTTTCAGCTTGTAGTGAGCTTTTCTAGGTTAGCATGGTCCATCGAGCCCGATTGAGCCACTGGTTTATTGACAATTTTGTTCTGTCTTCTGAATTTAGTAATACGGTTTTCTTTGCCACAAATAACGCTTTAAAGATGAAATCTTGGGGATGCTGTGGGACATTAAGTGAAGAGAAATCACCTCAAAAAGAGATGTGTGGTTGATTCTCTTGGAGAGCTTTTCCATGACCTCACACCAAAACTGCACAGCAGGTGGACAGGATGCACAAACGTGATTTTCTATGGCAGTGGTGCACTTTGTGCAGGTGTTGCTGATGGAGGTTCTCATAAACCTTGTTTTGATGTGTTACCATGGCACAGCTGATTTAAACTTTAAAGGGATAGTTCACCCAAAAATGAAAATTCAGTCATGATCTGCTCACCTTCATGCCAATTGAAGGTTGGGTGAATTTTTGTAGTCCACAAAACGCTGCTGGAGTTTAACAGAAAAAAGGGGTTGCAGTGATCTCCCAAATGATTGAAGAGAATGGTGACCAGGTTTCAAACATAAAAAACAGTAAAATGCCTCCAAACTGCTTTTCTGAAGTAATCCAAGTGTCCTGAAGCCTCGACATGCTAACTTGTTTTGAAAAATGCCACTGACACTACATTTTTAGCCTCTCTGTTCACTGTGGCCTGTAGCTCCTGAGAAGGGAGTCATGTTCACGCAAACACACGTGAACACCACACAACATCTGTGATGTTTTTTTTAAAACAACTTGGCATGTTGGGGCTTCAGGACACTTGCATTACTTCAGATGAGCAGCATGGAGGCATTTTATGGTTTTATTATTTATTTATTTATATATTTATTTATTTTTATGTTTGAAACTTGGTCACCATTTGTTTCAATTGTTTGGGAGAATACCACGGCACTGTGTTGTGTGTTTTGTGGACTAAAAGACTTCACTTTCACTTTCAGTCAGCATGAAGGTGACTAGATGATGACTAAATTTTCATTTTTGGGTCAACTATCCCTTTAAGTCAAGTTTAGCTTGTGTGGAAATTAGAGACTTTATGAAATATAATGGGAAAAAAAAGACTAACTTGTAGTTAAATACTCTCTTACTCTTTAAAGCATCAGAACAAAACAAATGCTTGACAGTCATAATCCTGAGGAATGTTTTTCAGCTTTCAAATCACAGCAAACCTTAAAGTTGCGGTTTTGTATTTGGATGTTTGAGTCTGAAATTCTTTGTTCCACAGATGTTTTTTTGAAAGTATTTAATTGTATCACCCGTGGGTTCCAGGTATTAGTTGTTGTATTGAAGGAAAGTGGACTGGATTATATCGATCATGTAGCTGGGTTTTAATCTTGGCTTTTATTTCAGCTTGCAGTGCTATTTACTTGAATATAACTGCCTGGAGGCAACTGTGTAACGTCAGTTGTCAGTTAGGGGAACAGCAGCTTTACTTTCAAATGCATCATCTAAGATGTAGAGGATTGATTGTGCCGCAAACCCATCTGTCACCAAAGTACATTACAACAAACAATAAATCCTCTTTTAAGCCTCACTGTGAATGCTAACACCCCACACCCCCCCACCCTACCCTCACTTCTGCCTCTCCTCCATCCACCTCATCATTGTCTCCCTCCCAACAAAGCTGCTCTGCCTCTTCTCTCACCTTTGTCCCCTTATGCTGAACTCATTCACATAAACAGGTAAATGAGTCACCTCCTACAACGCTCTCCAGGCAACACTCACACTGTGTGTGTGTGCATATGTACATGCGTATGTGTGTGTGTTTATACTGCACGATCCCCCACCTCACAACCTGCCCTCCACCCAGCTGTTAGTGATGTCGCAGCAGAGATTGATAAGTTGACGCTAAAAGCTCTTTGTTTGAGGAGACTCCCGGAGTGAGAGAAAAACACCACCTGCTTGCCACAGCAATATGAGAACACACACGTGCACACTTTATACACATGTCAGTCAGCGCAGACGCTCAGCCAACATTGACGGTGCAGGAGGAATTTGAGTCAACCTTAACAGCAGTCCATAATATTCACAGCATGATATTATGTCAAACTATACAAGCAACCGTATGAAAACAATTTAAGCGACTGAATTTTGCAGTATTGTTTACTCTGTGTGTATTAGTCATTTTTAATTTCTAATTATTCAGTAATTGCTCATTATGTTTTTTGGATTTTTTCAGACAATTATCACCCGTATTTCAGGATAAACACTGTTTGTTAATAATAAGTTGTTCAGCTGGCTGCATGAGGGGACGAGTAACCTATAGCAATTAACATCAATTATCTACTAACTACTAACTAGCTTACAGTCTAGACTAAAGCTTTTATTGGCCCCACTTCTTTCAATATCTTTGATGGTAGACGATGCATATAGATGATGTAATAGCAGACTGTGCGTGCTTGCATGCTTATGTCACTCAATTTCATTGTTTTATTTTTATTTTATTTAACGTTTATTTAACCTGGTAAGTCATTAAGGACAAGTTCTTATTTACAACGGTGACCTGGCAAAAAGCAAAGCCTCTTTAAGGAGGAGGGGGAGGGGCCAAATGAAAAAAAATGTACACAAATAAAAGCACCAACAATGTTAACATGTGACAACATAAATAACATAGGGAATACAAATAGGAAGACAACAGAACAACTGGTAAACAGCAATAGAGAGCAAGAGAGGCGGCGAAATCCTATATGGAACGACAGACTCCTCCCACTTTTCTCTGTCAGAGTCATTTAAATAGACAAAAAAAGTATGAAAGCCAATAACTGGTATATTTAAAATGAGCAAAAATAGCAAAACTCCAGCCACTAAAAATAATTTGTTTTTCTTTTGTTATTTATTCTATTTTTTAGGGGACAGTGAAAAATATAAAAGCCAGCCAATATCTGATTGGAACACGCTGCATTTTGTTGCAAGGCTAATTTGTCCTAGATTTGACATACCTGTTGACAATATTTTGTCTCCTTTAAGTCTGTTAAAGTAGTGTTGTTCTTTTGTTCTGTTCTTCTGTGGAGGGTTTATCACCACCTACCACAGGAGAAGTCCAAATTACCAAAGTGGGATTAAGTTAGCAAGACAAGAACAGCAGTTAAGCTAAAACGAGTCTCTTTTTGCTTTAGTTCACGCGTTGCTAGCAGTGATATGGAGTGTGTGGTCCAATGAGACGTCATGTATTGTCCCCAGTGGAGCGGCCTTTTTTCTGCGGTGCCCCTGGCCTTTGGAGAGCATTTCTACCTTAGCCCTCTGTTGCCAGTGCCACACACTGCAACAGACCAGGCACACACTGCCAAACACACATACACATAAAGACGCGACTGCTTGTCAGTCCATTGGTCTGCGTGTGTGACGTTGCCAGCAGCTGTTACTGTATGTTCAGCACACTTTATAAGTGTGCATATGAGTGTGTGAGTATACCTCTGCATGTGTGTGTATGCGCATGTTGGTGCCATATGTCTCTTTCCCCAGATACAGCTTCATATCAGCTCCAGAAAGCAAAGGAACAGAGCCAAAAGACTAACACAGTCAGCCACTGTACACTGCAGTCAGCACACATGCCATTTACTCAAGCACTCAGAAACAGAGGAAAACAAGATACCCACCTACCAATGAAGAATATGGTTTGGAAAAAAAAGGAAAAAGAAAAAATGTAGAAAGGTTTTTGTGCATGCATGTGTGATCCCGTGTGGTGTTTCTAGTTCTGGACCGTGACACTTTATCCGTCCTCTATTAGAATCCCTGAATCCAAACTTGTGGTATTCAATCATTTTGATTAAAAGCCGCGGTCTCTAACAGAAGAGTTGGGAGTGGAGCTGCACGGCGGCCCGCCACGTTTGAGAATTCATATATTTTCATAAACTTTTAACAATGTCAATGAGACACGTCTTCAATCTTTGGCCGCGCGACGGCGGGGCATTCAATCTTTCTTTAGCTTTTTCGACAGAAAATTTGAATACGAGTGCAGTGTTATTAATGTGACAGTTCATATGGAGGGCTTCATGGGGGGATTTGTGAGGGGTTTTTTTTATTAGTTTTGGAGACACTTGAAGCAGAGAGAAAAGGAAGGGAAAGAAACACGCTCTGTTAGGTCAAATACAGCTGGAGGGGCCTTCTCTACATTCCCAGCTCGCAGTGACGTTAACATTTTAATTTTGCACGCCCAATTAACAGCACTAACTAACCAGAGACTTTAATTTCTGTTGCAACTTCAATATTAGAGAACCAGATACATTTTTCCATGTTGTGTGTCTCTTATTTATTTAACATTTTGTTTTGCACCCCCTCCCAACCACCACCACCACCACCATCCACCCTCCTCAATTTTGTTATTGAATTGCAGTCAAATCAGCATCACTCTACTGCTGATTTATTCAATTGTGAACCTATCTGTGCTCTGACCCAATATTAAGTGGTTGGTTGAGGCACATATCAGTAAATTGTGCAGTCAACAAAACTGTTTTCTTTTCTTTTCTTTTTTACTGTGTCACTAACCTAAACAAACTTTAATCCTATAATTAAAACAGGTTAAAAAAAAATCTGTTTTTCTTTTTGTGCTCATTCTGATGTTCGAGATTATTTTAAATCAAACCACTACTGAGTGATTGAAGCAGGATGATTTTGAGTGTATCACATTTGGATTGATAGGAGGTCAAATTTAGCCTGATGCGGAACAGCGCTGTGCATTTGATTGCCCTTGTTGCTGTAAAGAGCAAAGCCTGGCTAATATGAAAGGATTCGTCAATGCCAGATCAATGTGTACATCTTAAATGAATGTACGCTGGCTACATAATCCACATCAACAGTAAGTAGGATAGAGCAGCACAGCACTGTATTGAGTGTCTGTTCTCTTTGACACATCTTTGGTGTCATGGGTGGTGCCATATAGGCGCCTGAGAAACAGGCCAGTCCCCATTCATATAGCTTTTATTACCATTCTCTGGTTACACGCCATGACAACACAGGGCATTTTATCAGCATTAACTTCACTGGTGTAGATATCAATCTGTCAATATGCAAACTCTGCCTATTGACCGTGCTCATATTTATGGGATGTGTTTGTGTTGTTGCATTGTGTGTGGTCATACCTACATGTCATTTCATGCACACGCCTTTGTGTCTGTGCATTCGTTGTTCTATTAAAATTTCGAAAATCCTGATGGAGGATTGATGTTACCAATAGATGAAGCTTGCATCTCAGATCCTTTAAAACTCTGGAGAGTAAGTCTTACCTAAATGTTACCGATTAAAATAATGCATTAAAATCAGGTAAGCTTAATGGGTTGGTTCTCAGAGATCATATGAAAGCATATTATCTCCTTTATATGACTTGTGCTACACAGATCATTTGGGTTTTATTTGCAAAGGTTTTGAGATATCAGTCTCATCTTATTCATCAGAGTTGTGACTTCCACCCTGAAGCAATGGAGGTAAATATAATTTCATTTTTTGGGGCCTCACTGCATTGAAATAATAATTTAACAAATCTAATATGTCTTTCCAGAAACAATTTCATTGCACCATCTACTTTTATTTCGCCTCCTCTGTCTAAGTATTGACTGCTTTATAAAAGAGAACGGCTAGCAGAAAGTAATCAAACAGGAGTTGTTGGTACAAATACATCTTTTGAATGAAACATGGGAACTTGTTGTCCAGTCAGTGTTGAGAGCAAGTTAGCAGTCACTTCAGCGAAGTTTTTTAAAGTTTAAAAGTATTCCTCCTACTTCTTTAAAGTTCTCCGCTTCTCCTCTTTTCTGTACTTCTTTATGTTTTGACTGGACCTTAATGACGTGACATGTTGTTTTGCAGTGAGTACCAAAAGGCGGGGGTGGGCTTTGGCTCAGGAAGGAGAATGTTTCTTCCACTGAACATGGGGATGGCGGTTTATTTCTTAGTTCCTTCCAGTCTAAAT
Source organism: Naso thynnoides (assembly GCA_029783665.1). Classification (NCBI taxonomy): domain Eukaryota; kingdom Metazoa; phylum Chordata; class Actinopteri; order Acanthuriformes; family Acanthuridae; genus Naso; species Naso thynnoides. The sequence goes on from JAQLOL010000025.1 coordinate 18,671,429, forward strand.
GTTTATTTGTCCTAGAGCAGGACAGTGAACCTAAAATTGCAGCCTGTGTGACAGTTTGATGCCATTGGTATGTGAAAGTGTGTGAGAATAAACCCTAAGGATTAAAGTGGTAAATGAATGATTTACCTTTTCAAAAAATTCATTTACATCTCTTGTAATTGGGGTGTTGATGTATACCTCAAGACCTGCTTAAAGTAAACAAAAACCATCTCTGTGGCTAGACACTAGCACAAGAAAGTGAGGAGATAATTCTTCTTGTACTTTTGGAAAAAAAAGACCCTTCCATCCCATAGTCAGCTCTTGCATATTAACATATGCTGGAAGATATTTTCATTAAAAGGCTCACATGTACGTCTAACGTAACCTGTCTATTTTTGTCTGCACCTGAGCTTTTTTTTTTCTTTAACGCTGTTTTGTGCATGTTATAGTTGTTTTTTTATGTTTATTTTGTTTGTTTGTGTGTGTGTGTGTGTGTGTGTGTGTGTGTGTTTTGCTTTGGCTGACTTGCAGACCCTCCTCTGCTCTGAGCTGAGTTTCTCTCAGCCTTTGCCGTGTATCGCCGGCCTGTTGTCAGGAGAATGGATGGAGTCCGTCCCCCCAAGTGAAAACCTGGCCAGACACCGAGCGCTAACCCACTGGATAACAGATAGACACAGACACCCCACATCCCTTTTGGGGATTTTAAAAGGGGGTTCGAGTCTGTCTCTGTGTTTTGTGTCTGTGTGTATGCCTGGGTGCGCGTGTGCGTGTGTGTTCCAAGAGCAATCCTGTGGTCGTTTGTAACCCTGGCACTCTCATAGCACCTGCTGCCCAACCCAGGCAGCCTAGTAATGATGCAGACTGATGATGTTAATAAGAAGAGGTGCCCCCCTCGGCTACAGAGCTCAGGCAGGACACAGGTGCCCACATATCCGCACACATACACAGACGTACGTATACACAAATGTGCATACCTAACTGCGCTCAAATAAAAACAAAGGTACTTGTAAGCATTTTACAACATTTTGTTACTGTTCATCCAACACACTCATACAAAACATTACATCTGCGATTCTTTAGGAAGCCACTGTTTGGTTTATTAGAGGTGGGAGGCGGCTGAGCTTAGAAACACTACCTCCCTATCTGTACCGAGATACAGAAATAATAATGGAAATAAAAATGTGTTGGTGCATGCGGTGAAAATCTTTTCCCTGGAAGGAAGAAAAGAAAATTATCACATATAGTCATGTTGTCATGCGTGTTGCAATACTCTGTCTCTTTTTATTTAAGAGATAAGCATCAGTAATTGGTAGGTGATGTATGGTTTCTAGGCTGCACTGCTACAGGTACACATATACAACGATTCTCTTTTAATCTGTGTGTGCGCCACAGTTTCGCAGGATTCAAACGATTGTTTGTGGTCTCGAGAGCTTAATCTCTTCTCTCCGTCAAGATGCTTCTGTGTAGTAAAAGCTGGCCAGTACAGGTTGGTCGTTACTTTATGTCTCCCTCTGCTGTGTCTTGTTTTTTATTTTGCCTCACAATCCGGAAGAATTGATGGAGTCGCTGTGTTTATTCCGGCAATGTCAGCACAGCACACACGCACACTTCTTCTCTCTCTCTTTCTCTTCCTCTGTCTCTCTCTCCTTCTCTCTCACGAGGTAAACATATTTTGCAGAAAAGCTGACGGAGAGCTTGTTTTAACAACCTCAAGGTCAGCAAGTCAAAGCCTGCAGTCGTCACGCCAGCCTCGCTGTGTGTCGGTGGCCCCTGTGTATGTGTGTGTGTGCGCGACTGTGCAAGTGTGCATGTGTGTTGCAACAGTATGGCATCTCCATGGCAGATTTATACCTCAACGTGCACCTTCAATAATTCAATAACAGTGCCTGTGTCTCCTCCTGAGCTCTAAGTGTCATTATAGAACAGGGCTAAATGCCACCAGGCCCAGTCCATTTCTCCGTCGGTGTCTCTCCACTGCAGAGCCACTGCACACACATATACACACACACAATGTGCCCACAGACACACACACACACACACACGCACACACTCTGGTGCTCCTCTCTGCTGCCCCACTTTCAGTCGGGCTCCCACAGCTTAGCAGGCTGTGTCCTGTTGCAAATGTAGCTAAAAGCTTGCTATATTTGTCGTACTAGTAAACCTGTGCATTTCTGGCTGCAAACTATTCAGTTTGCTCATATTCGTGCCCTCTGCTCTTCTTCCGCACCAGCGATACACTGTGGTACATTCGACCATGACGAGCATCAAAATCAGTCAGTTCCTCTGTTCCCTCACCTGTTTTATGGCCTGTCGTTGCCCCCTCCCTGCGTTGCGGGGCTGTTTTAACCCTCCTGACCCATCTCCCAGCCCTGCTTAGCTGTATTTTGGACTTCCATGACTCCTCCGGCATTATGGAGCTCCTTCAATCTCTCCAATCGATCCAGCTCCCCTTCTGTTGCTACGTGCTTCAACCTCTCTCTGACCCATCCTCTACTGCCTCATAGTCCTGTCTAGTAATGTGCCCCCGTGCAATGCCCTCTCCATGGATGCCTGTGTGTGTGTGTGTACGTGCGCGTATGTGTGAGTTTGCCGCTGACCTGAGTGATGAGTGGTGACCCTCTGGCTGGCGCCTGGCGTCCTCCTCACTCCTATTGATTAGATCTGAGGTTTCATACAGTAGCCGCCTCACGTGACTCTGTCATTTGCCGTCTCTCCTCTGTCTCCGACCTGTCTTACACACACAAGCACACATCCACGCACGTGCACATGCATTCATTCACTCACTTACGAAGCATGTGTGTGAGCGATGAGCTTGTTCTCGTCTGAGCTAATGAATGCGAAAGAGGTGAAAGGGCTGGATTCCATATTGCATGTATGAACATACACAGCCATCCAGGAAAATGAGTTTAATTAAGAGACAACAGATGCAGCATGCTAACTGCTTGTATCATTTAGCTTATAGCTACAGAATGAGTCAGCAGAGGAGTGAAGTGCGAGTGAAGGATCAGAGAGAATACGAGGATACAGCTGTCGATGTTAATGCACATCTCAGGATTTGAGTTGATTTGATGAAGTGCGATTTGCGAGTCTTTCATTTCTCAACGTGCCAGGTCGTTTCCAGCCCTCACAACCTTTAGTAAACAGCATGCTTAGAAAAAACTAGACCTTTATGTGTACAAGTGTGTGTATGTGTGTGCATGTACCTCTTCCACTCAGTCTTTGCCACAGTAATGCTCAGGTTAAGTGTAGTTGCAGGCTATTATACATCATTAGGGTAAGTAAGGCTCAGGCAGCACGGCAAGAGAAATGGACTCTTTCAAATGCTTCATTCCTCACCGGCCATGGCTGAAATAGGACCTGACGTCACACACATACACACACATGCTGGTATACAGGCACAAACTGCTGTACGGAGACAGCAGCCAACCTCTTATCCGGCCAGTCAGTCAGTCACAAATCACCCCTGTCAATTGGCTGGTTTATGGAGGCAAAGTCTCCTGATCGCTGCTAGTCAGTCAGTCCTGCCTGCCACTCTGCTGCCACAGCGGAAATTAAAGCGCTCTTAATGGACAGATGTGAGTGTTTTATTGTGTTTTCACATTTTATGATACATGTTAACACCAGCCTCTCTGGATTTAGAGTGTGGTAATTTCCTCTAACCATATCAATTAGAGTCAGGCTGGCTGGGTTAGATATAGACCTTTCATTAAAATAAGAGATTAACCATCCAGTATGATAGATAGGACGCAATTATTTACATGATTATTGTCACATTGATTAATACTTAATTGTTATGTTTATGTTTTATTTTAATCCAAGCCTTTTTTTTTTTCTCACAACAAAAGAAGAAAATGTCAAGAAAACACTCAAAATACGTTATTAAAAGTCTGAGGAATTATTTTGGTAAGAAAATGTCAGAAAAGTTTTGTACACTTTTTGCTTAGTTTTAGGTTGTTGTCGGGAAGAAAAAGCAAAACTTTCTCTATCTCTGTTCAGTTTGATATTTTTCTATACACAGGGCCACAATTGTGTCCTCTGCCCAGAGGATGAACGGCCAGGTGGGTTTAAAGGCAGTGGCCAGCCGGGTGGCAGAACCACAGGAACGTAGAGGTGATAGATGAAAGGAGGGAAGGAAAAAGACTAATTGTTCTCATTACAGAACAAATAAAAATCAATACTTCTCAAAGCGAGGGGGAGGTGGTGGTGGTGGTCTTGAAGGGCACTGTAGTTATTGCATAGGAGTGGATTTTGTTGGAATTACAAGTGGTGGCAGAGGCACAGTGGAGCCGATCACATTTGAATGCTAATTCCTGTAAAGGACAGTTAGATTAATAGATGTGGCGGTCCGATGCAGGTCCTCCCCCATAAAGCGGTGGGGGTGTTTGGGATTGAAGTTTTAAATGCAATTAAATGAGAAAACACACGGCAAAAAAGGGGAGATATTTCCCCAATTTTTTCAAATTAAAGCAGGAAATTTCATTACCAGGGGAGCATATTTTACACAGGCAATTACAAGGTTAATATATCTTCAACATCCCCCCTTGAAGTCCTCATATATTTGTTCAGGGATTTAGTTCTTGTATTTTAGTTTATTTGGCTATGCAGAGCCTGGGGACTGCGTTGTTCACACACACAAACACATGCACCTACAGAAGCAGGTAAATGCAATAGATTTTTAAGTGAATTCCTTTGAGGTTTAGTCTTACCTTAAACAAAACTTCTACATGTATGAGCCAAACCAACGTTGTAACATTCACCCACCCACAATTCACCTGCTTGTATATTTAAGCTGTTCAACCTGATGACCAGCCACATCAGCCAAACTCAATATGTCCTCACAAGGTAGTCAAGAGCTGTCTCAAACCAGCCCTCATAAGTAAAGACAAACCAAACTAAATATGAACACACACAAACACACACCCTCACTCACAGACACATCATTGCTTCATAGAGAGCTCCAGCAGCATATTGGCAGCAGAATGTGTGTGTTGCTCAAACAGAGAGTGGCTGTGGTCTGGTTTTTCTCTGACACAGATGACGGCATTGTGTGAAAGTGTTTCTCAAAGTGTGTGTGAGTGTATGCATATGTCAGCTTACTGTGTGTGTGTGTGTGTGTGTGTGTGTTTATGCATAAGCCTGCAGACTTTTGAAGAGTGTGTCTCACTCACATGTTGACTTTGAGCTTTGATTTATTGAACATAACAAGCAACAACATGCGAACAATGCGCATAAGCACTTCACGAAAAAGTAAATCTGTGAAGTTTGCGAAACACTTATCAGAGCTTTGTGAAAGAGTCAAACGCAAATTAAGACAAAGCAAATAAATAAATTTAAATAGTTTATTCAGAAAGTGTCTTTTAATAAGGGGGCTCAAAAATACTGAGCTGGTATGCACGGTAACATGTCGATGCCAATCTCCTCAGAGTTTCCTCCCTGTCAGATTGTTTCCCTCTGATTTCTCCTGTCTTACAGCCGTAGAGACACCACACTGTATGATAGAAATTCAACAGTGAAGCAAATTGGCAGAGCCACAGAGGGCGGATCAACAGCAAGAAGACAAGCTGGGAAGGAGGCGGAGAGCAGAGGAGGCAGTGTGAAAGATAAAGAGAGAGCGAGATGGAGATGATGATGGAGGGAGAGAGAGAGGCTGTGGTGGTTTATATAACATCTCCAGGATGGTCTTTGGCATGCATCAGGGGGCTGAGCCATCAATCACTCCATCTGTGTAAAATCACGAGCTGACTCCAATATTGCTAAATATTTATACTGTCACATACACACAGGCGTGCAGATGAAAAGAGCCATTCATTAGGGCCTTCTCAGGCCTGTCAGCATGGAGATGGAGATTAGAGAAGCAACCTCCCACCGCGCCTGCCTCTCCTCTCACCGAGCTCCTCAGCCCTATATATAGAGCCATCAGGACGATAAATATCTTCAGCATGCCTCTGTTAGGTAAATACCCAGTAAATATGGCAGGGAGGATCGGAGACTAAGCTAAACAGACCTGTGTGTCTGTGAATGTGTGTTGTATATGAGTGTGAGACACTCGACAGGGAACAATAGGGACTTGTCATACTATATTCTGTATGGATATACTGTGTGGTTGGCCCGCCTTTGATATACTTGGCATCAGTGGTGTTTTGGTATATAAGAGGGTGTGTAAACTGTTATTTCAGCTGATGATCACAAGCCAGTTGACCATTTATATAAATCTTAAGTCCACCAAAGTACTGCTTTGCTGTAAGAATTTGCTCCTTAAATGAATCTTGCCTTGCCACTTACCTTTGTTTGAGAGTAAAGCCTCTGTTGCTATGAGATCCGTGTCTTGGGTTGTGTTATGCATTAGTAGGATCTAGTGTTTTGAGAGCGTGACCTAGATTGAACTCTGTTTTTATGAAGGTGTAACACCAAATTTGCTGGAATTGGGGCGCCCTGGTAGCTCATTTGTTACAGCAGGTGCCCCATATACATAAGCTGTGTCCACCCTGTGTCCCTTTGCTGTCTGTCATTCCCTCTCTCTCCTACATTTCCTGTCCAATCCCTCAGCTGCCCTATCAAAATAAAGGTACCAAAGCCTGAAAAAATCTCTAAAATTAAAATTCCGATAAATTAAAGTTGCTGGAATTGCTATTTAATGTGTTGCATTGGCACCATTATCTCAGCACTATCAATATGTTGTTACTTAGTGTAAGTAAGGATACTGCAGGCTGTGTGGTTGCACTGGGGCCTTTGGGATGGGGGGCCTGTAGAGAGAGCAGCCCCTCCAACAAATTCTTAGGTGGAGAACAGCCCTGTGATTTTTGCCACCTCAGAAGTACACCTGTGTTAATCCAGAAGGTACTCAGCATCATGTTAGGAGAAATGTCTCTAGTTACAACTCTAAATAATATCAAGCATTTTTCAACTTAAACACAAGCTTTAGATAAAGAAAACATTTCCTCTGTGACCGCTGGTTGCAGTCAAGCTTGAGGATTAAGGCTTCTCTTTGATTCCCGGTCTTGGCCTCTGTTCTGACATCTTCCATAGCAATCTACTTCTCTCTTTGTCTACAGTAGATTATTCTTCTTTTATTTCTCCTTTTTCTCTTTCTCCCCCAACCCAGTCCAGTCTACTGTGACTTTGTTCATTTCTCATCCGATTTTTTGAAATTCTGAAGCCATTATGTTGCGATTATTCATTTCATCCGCCTTGGCGGACCTCAAATCAGTGCGGAGGCCAGGCTTTGGCAACAAAAAGACATCAGCAACATCATCTTCACACTGTAATTATGAGAATGGGGGGGAAATTTCATTTTGATTAGCAAAAAAGCTTTTATTCTCAAACTCACATCCATAATTAATCATTAAATCATGGGAGGGTGAATGAGAGGCATAGATAGGGAAAGAAACACAGTGAAAGGAGGATGGATGGAGGGATGGAGCAATAGAGAGAAAGGGAAAAGGCTTGTAATTATCTGCAGAAGTTCGACATTCCCAGTAAATCCACGGAGCCGTCTGACATGGCTAATTAAAGAAGCAATCAAAGATCCACCTCCAGAGATTTTGAGAGGGAGACGAGAGAGGAAGAAGGACACAGGCCAGAGAGATAGAGAGAGGGTCTAATGGAGTGGATGAGGGATGGCGAGGAAGGCGGGGGAATATGTGGAAGAACAGTGTTGTGATCTTTGTTATTGTTTCGTATGTCAGCCTCCCCTCTTGGATTCTTGGATGAGGCTGTTACATGCCTTCTCTCTCTTTTCTCTACTTGCATCAGGCTATCAGGCTGTGATCATTTTCTAACCTTCATCTGCAGTGTGCAAATAGCTGCGTTTTAGAGCATCAGCGGAAACATACAACACTTCCCCAAAAAAAGGAGTACATTAGTCATATCTGGTTAGTCATTTTTAAAGTTGAAAAGATGCATCTTCTGATCCTTTTCTGGGGCACATAATCAGTGATGTAACCAGCAGTCATCAGGTGTTTCAGGCTTTTCAGCATCAGACGCCCTCTCACTGGCAGGCCTGCAAAGGTGGATCAGGACTCACTTCTTGCAGCCGTAGCAACCTCCCACACGTTCACTCTTTTTATCCAAAGCCAACCAGATGAATTGCTGAACTGCTGATTTGATGAACTGCTCTTACTTGCCCCTGTGATGCAAAGACACTTTTTCAGCAGAGACACTGCCTCCTGTACTGACTGTACTGGCTAAGCAAGCCTTCATATATAGACTTCTTAATTTGAAAGTCTCCCTCCATCTGGCCCTCCCAGGAAGTGGTTAACTAGCTATTTAGTTAGGCAATGGATTTCGTCGACTTTGACAGCACTGGCAGCACTGCTAGCTTTTTTATTACTCCCTGAGAGCATATTTAGGCTGGGATTTTTTGCGCTCATCAATTCCATTAAGCTTCCAAAGCTTCAACCAAATCTTCTTTTCATTTCTCAAAGTGGGTTTCTGTGTTTCCCTTTGTTCTTTTGTGCAAAACCAGGAAACCAACCAATGCTGCTGTGGTCTCTTGTAAGTTTCTTGTTTATGTGTTGTGAAATTAAAATGGCATGAAAAAACTGCCACTTGCAGCATTTTCTTTACATACATGCAATATTAAAATCGAAGCTGCAACCAAGCACCAATGGTTATTTGTTATCAATGTTTTTTTTTTCTTCAAATGACTGAAAATTAAAATTGCAATAATGACCAGGAGAGACACAGAAATGACCCACAGGAAGAAAGATGAAAAGGGAAGTTTGAGATGGTGGTGTTTTCTCTTTAAGCTTCACCTTTCTGTCTTTGTCTTTCTGTCTTACTCTGGAGACGCAGACCTGGGGGACATGAAGTAGATAGTGTTAGTATGGACCAGATTATACTTGCACTGGGTCATCCTCTGTCAGCAGAAAAGGAGCTGAGAGCAGAACACTGACCTGTGTTTCCCCTGACCACTGTTCTACTGTGTGTGTGTGTGTGTGTGTGTGTGTGTGTGTGTGTGTGTGTGCGCCTTTTCACCTTTGTGAGCCCTCTCTACCTCAGTCACTGGGCTACTATATTTCATTGTCCAGGGCTTTGGTTGGTATGATATTCACTCTGAATGACCATTTTACGACACACCTTTTTCTGTTAGACACATATAGTGAAATATGGTGGTAAACAGACTATTGCTTTGTTTTTGTTTTTTTTATTTATTTGTTTAGTTATATATTTATCTGTAATGAGCAGAGCAACAGCTGTCATTTTATCCGTATTTGTTAGCCTCTCTCATCTCTCTTTATGTGGCATTTTACAGTGTTTTGCTGAAAACATGAGCTGTCTTTTAACTGTGTTGGATTACATCGAAAGGAATACGGTTATTTCAAGCTCCCATACAACATATTTTCACCCTTTGTCATGGTTAAATGTGGGTGAAAAATACTAGCACTCTGCTCTTTGATTATGTGAGGCCATCTTTTATTTTAATACTGAATGTATTCTGAAAAAAAACGTTAGTGACTGTTATGCCCAGGTTAAACTAGTGTTCTGATTGCAACCAAGCACAGCAAGATATGTCTCAAAATCCACATCAGTTTTTGGCTTGCCCTGCACTCTTATCAGAGCTTAGTAACTTGTCTTGATACTACAAGCAGCATATTGCAAACAGCATCATTCATCCCCTAGACTCAACACACTGAACAGTGAAGAGACATGTAAGAAAACACATTATGGGGATATTCTGAGACTCACAGCTTTCCTGCCAGACCAATGCTTTTGTCTCAATCGTCAGAGACTCTAACTAAAGAAAGTAAAGACACTATAAACTATAAAAGCTATCCTGTTTTCACAGGAAGCAGGAAATACAAGGAAAACGCACAACTGCTGCGGACATAAAACGCAATAACTTTTTGTGTGCCAGAGGATTTATAAGAGAGGACAACCTTTTAGGAGCCTTCTTGAATGTGAAACATTGTGTTACATCATTTGACAACAAAGAATAACAACACAGGCATTATTTAAGTAATCAGACTATGGGAAAATTATACGCTTTCTTTATTTTTTTAGCTTTAGACTAAAGTCACTGATGGATTAATATTGGCCCCTCAGAGCCACCATATTGGTGTTCCAGCCCAGAAGGCCCTCTGTCAGTCTGTGCCCTCATTCCCTTCTGTTTATTCGTCCTTGGGGTGTGTTCAGTGCGTCTCCATCTCTCTCTCTGCCCCGTCCACCCAGTGTCAATCTGGCTGCTGTATAATTGGTTGTTTTTTGGTCGGCCGGCCTGTCCTCTGTGGCGTTGATTCATGGCGTTTGTAAAGGTGACAGTAGCGGCTGTCCTTACCAGACAAAGTAGAGCCATCACTAGCCGGACCTCAGCTGACCCTCTAGTTTGTGTGTGCACACACGCTCGCACAGAGGCAGACACACATATACACACACAGGAAACACACGCAGCCTTGCCTGAGGCCTCACACGGGAGGAGAGGAAGGTAAGGTCATCATGTACACAGCACCACCAAAGAAGACACGCAAACACACTCACTTAAAAGTGAATAAACACATACTAATAAGGGTGACTGTCTTTCTGTAGTGTTCAAAAAATTCAAACCTCAACCTTATAGTCAAAACACACATACAGCTCATAATCTACATGAACTATGTAAAGATATTAATCTATGCTAATAAATCTTTATTATCAGCTGACTGTATATTATACATGCTGCTTTAATATGTAAAGAAGTTCACACACATAGTATGAATAATAGACACATACACAGAGCAATGACAGAAACAGCTCGCATATATCATATTATAAGTAAAAAATGCATTAAAATTACTGAAACAATGCAAGGAGAGAAATGAAGAAAAAAACGCTTATAAAACATTATAAATGAAATAATAAAAAAATGTGAAAACCTGAATTTATTTGCAAAAAACACACAATATGAGCACCCAGAAACACACACATGCACACAGTTTCTCATATACAGGCCTTCCTTGCTGACCTGGATACACCCAGAACTGACACTTTATCTACTTAGCAGTGTCACCTTCAAAAGCCTGCACAAGTTACACACACACACACAAACACACACCACCTCATCTGTAAAAATCCCCCCACAAATAACAGCCATATGTGTGTCAGGTTTAGGGGTCTCCATCATGCTCTTCTTAAGGCACCGACTTCATATCTGTAATTGAAGGTAATCGGCTGGTAAAAGGATTGTGAAGGGTTTTGTGCTGTAGTTAAAGAATTGATCATAAGCTGTGGCTGTTTCATGGTCCTGCCATTGACCTTGTAATTGATTTGGTTTCTCCTCCCTTGTGTTATGGTTTGATATAGTATAATTGACTTTGCTTGCTGTAGTGTGTCTATTCAGATTGGTTTCTTTGTCTCTGAGCGCATGTGTGTTTCTGTGTACTTCTATCTTTGTGAGAACCAGTCAGGATTTAGTGTGGGGCACATTTCGGTAGATGTAGGTACTGGGATTACAGCCAGTGTCCTCATGAGTATAACAAAGCCAACATGCAGGCTGATGTGTGCGACTGCTTGATTTCGTGTGCATGTGCAAGTGAGCTTACATTTGCAGCGGGCTGACCTGTGCTACAGCGAGTGTAATTGATTGTGTGTGTGCTGGTGTCTCAGTGTTAAGGTTAATTTCTCTAACTGCTGGTAAGTGCTGTCTGACCGCTCCCCTGGCGGCCTCTCCAAGCTGAAGTAATGCCACTTAGAGCCCCCGGGCCCCCGCCACTGGCCAGCCCATTGATCCGCTGATCAATAGTTGCATCTGTGCTGTACACTGAGCGGGCAGGCTCCCACGCTGACCTGACGCTAACACACCGACTTGCATAAGGGGCGCAGTCACACCACACAAATGCTTGGCAAACTGCGGCCCAGGGAAAACTTAAGGGTCCTTAAAGGGGTTCCAGAGGAGTCTCCAACAAAATTAGGTTTAGTTTAATTTCAGTATAATTTCTTTCATTAGAAAATATCCCATTTGGAAAATAGAGTCTCTCTCATCATTATCATCTCCACATACAGCGCAGACAGATGTGTTTCCCTCTTCTGATCAAGATCTAACACTTTAAAGAAGACCGTGAGCACAGAGAGGAGTATAAAAAAGAGTGCTTCTTAGCAGTGCACACCAATTATAATCTTGATTGGACACTCACTTTTGGACTTTTCTGTTCTTTGCAGCCAGGTCTGATCTTGAAAATCATTTGCAGCGGCGCATTTGTGCAGGAGTCGATTTTAATTGCAGAGAAAATCTGGATACAGAAATAAAATGGCAAATACACACCTCTGCTAGATATTTGAATCTGAAGACTCATACTCATTAAGTTCATATAAAACGTCAAATCTCGCCCTCAAATAAAATAAACTCTCTACAGGTTTATTATTATTCACTAATTGATTCTTACTATAAGATATTTCCCAGGACATTTCTGTCCTCTAGAAATCAAATGACATCATTGGCCATCTCTGCATCCTTTTCTTCCTCCTGTTGTTTTATTCCTCTCAGGGAGCCTCCATCTTGTTTCAGATTACAGCCAATAAAGTAGCCTGCTTCTCTCTCTCTCTCTTTCTCTCTCATCCTCTCTTCCTCTTCCTGCTAAAGGAATCAGTCAGTCAGAAAACTCAAAACACATATTAAACAGGCATCAGCCTCTCGCCGGGGCCAAATCACGCTGTTCAAATGTTGTTCTTCTACCGGGAGCGCAGGACAACTGAAGAGATGGGATCTGCAACATTAACTTGATTCACGGCTGCGGCGACTGAGTGACACTCCATAAACCTCAGCGGGCCGCCGCTGGGCCTCACCGACAGCACCCCATGGCTAATGTGAGACACACTAGCAGCACGTAGACTTACCACCCCTGTAGCAATACATTCGCTCTGAAACACACGAACGCGTGCATTCAAGGCCTAACATATACATACAAATACATATAGTGTTATTTAGAGCAGTGCATATTGCACAAACACACACCAGTAAAGCCTGACCCTAACATTCCACCCACATGTTGACACGCACCTTCAAAATGTGAATACAGAGTTTCACATCAACAGATTCATGCATTAATAAATTCTTGGCACAAACTGGCAAAACCAAGCTTTACCAGGTTGATTATACACAAGTTCACACACTGACATGGCCTCTCTCTCAAACACACACACACACACACAGGTTTTATGGTAATACAGCAGAAACTGCACAACCGCTGACTTATTGTCCTCTCCTTCCGACCTCTCAGCGTAGGCAGTTAGCTCGGGCCCTGTAGCTCTGTGTAAATAGGTAACCTCTGCTGCTCCAAATGCCAACTTCCTCTGGCTGTCTTCACCAGTGCTGACTCCATCCACACACTAACTACTGGTCTTGTCACAAGAGATACAAATTGTGCAGTTTGAGTTCATATTTACCACACAGACTTGCTGCCTTTGAACAGTGGCATCACATGAATTTTTAGTTTGTTTGCCTTTAAACAAATGCACATTGTCTTCTACGATATGATTAAGGAGAGGGTAATGTGGGAGATATGCAGAGATAAAAATTCAGACTGCGTGATGGAAAAGACAAGCAAAAAGACAAATACTGCAGGCATTGTACTTCGTATGCAATATTGGATATTTGGGCAAGAATTGAAAATGTAGCCTTAATATCATCAAACAAGGCTCCAGAGTACCAGTTTAAAAGAACCACATCTAATTGCCCTGTTCTCCTTTACACTAAAAGGAAACGTTTCCAAGGTTTTTAGTAACTGCTTTTACTAGGTATGAAAGCAGCCTAAGAAAAAACTCTCCCGAGTGAAAGAGCAAAAACAGTTTTATCCTGAGGAAATTACCCTGTCCATCTACACTTAAAAGACATAACTCACTCTAGACTCACCAAATATCAGCTTTTGTTCTGTGACATGTAGATTTGTAAATTCTCCATTGCTTGTTAACTCCATTATGATTCAGCAGCAGAAAACACCAGCTATCTCATCCTTCTTTGCATAAACCAAACAAGTCTTTGTGAAAAGAGATTGTTGAAACGGCTGGCTTTTGTCCAGCATTCTCTCTTTTCTGTAAATAAACTTAGTAGACGTAGACAGGTGTGTGTGTGTGTGTGTGTGTGTGTGTGTGTGTGTGTGTGCATTTGTGCAAATGCCATTAAAGTAATAACCATCCAGGCGTGGAGCTGGTTCTAATCTTCTTACTTAAAGAATGATGCAAGTTTTTCATGGTTTGTTATTCTGTATACTTAAGTTTTAAGGTTAATACATGACAGATGTATACATCAAAGACACAGTTAGTCATCTTTTGCTGCTCTCCTTGTTGGATATTGACTTGGGTCAACAATGAAATTGAAAAGTTAGCATTTATTTAAAGTATCAGTGGATGCATTTAGGGGTTTTGTTGATAACTTAAATGCTGTAAACTGAGTTGGGGATTGCATTCAAAACCCTTTGACAAACACCTTCAACTATGCTTACAGTCAATACCAACAATAAGTGTGTTGCTTAACATTAGCTTTTGAAGCTTCCATCTTTCTGGGTTCACATTTCTCTCTGATGTTGGACACTTGGGGTAAAAGCTCGTAAAATGTACTGATCGTCCATTTTAAGAGTGTGTCTGCGCAGGATTAACAGGCTTGCTGTCACTTAAGGACTAGTGATCACTACTTCTTCAGTCAGAGAGAAAGTTAAAGCTAGCTAACACATCCCTGTGCCTGTTTGCACTGGTGGAGGACAGGGCACAGTTAGGTCGGAGACTGTTTACAGCTCAACTCTGTCTTTCCAATCACATTGTCAACCTTGTGAGTGCAGGACATTAAATGTCTGGGAGAGATAGGAATATCAATGATTGATGAGGTTGTTCCTATATGTACTGTGAGATCTGTGAGATTTCGTTGCTACCCTTGAGGGGTAAACCTTGTACCTCCAAAATGTCAAGTTTTCAGGAAGAGAGTGGAAAACAAAGATTTGTTATTTCCTGAAAAGTGGAGGTTTTGAGGAGAGCTTTTTGAACTTCAAAAGGTTTCATGAGCCATCCAGGTTGTAGAATCTGCAAATCTTCACGTGAAATATTGCAAATCAAGGTAAATGTAGCCTTCCGATGACAATAATATGTGCGTGCTTTCATTATTTGCACAATAACTTTGTCTGTGCTCAGAGGCCAAGGCATGAACAGAGTCCCCTTTTCACTGTCTCAAATTCCCACTTTTCTGCATAGATGAGCGTACAAGTGTCTGAGCCAGGCAGTGTTTCAACAATGGCATTTCTAACACTGTTCCTATCACCTTGGAAACACCATGGCAACCTGTGATCTCAGAGGGCACAGCGTGGCTCAATTAGTACCAGTCGTACCTCACTTTACTCGTCTGCCAACCTAATATCTCCATATTCTGTCTCCTTTCATGCGTTTAAGGACACAAATATATGAAGTGTAACGTCACCTTTTGTATTCGCTTCGCTTTCCTTCTCCTGTTGCCTTTCCTCTTTATACTTTGCTGTTGTAACACATGCCAAGACTAAAGGAAGAATTCAAGTGCTTTAAGGTCTTCACTTTTCTTCTCAGTTTAGTTTTTGTTTGATTTGAAGTTTTAGCAGTCTCAGATTTGAATAAAGGTGTCAGTAAGTACCAAAACAGTGAAATGTACACTAATGTCAAAAATTCCTCTGTGTTTCCTAGGCATTGTGTCCAAATCTTTTGAGTGTCGTCTAAAAGGTCAGGGCGCTGCGTTTGTGGAAGCAGAAGCCATAGACTCCCCTGTGAGCAAGAAGGGATCATCCGAGGCAACTGGCCATGATGAGCCTGTCCAGCAGGTCATCATCATCCAGGGCTACAGTGAAGAGGTCGCCATCGACCAGGCTCTGGAGGAGTCGGCTGCTGCCACCTTGCAGACGCTGGCCATGGCCGGCCAGGTAGCAGAGGTGCTCCATATCACTGAAGACGGACAGGTCATTGCTTCGGGGAGGGAGGTAGCGTCTGCTGGGGCCCACCTGGCTGGAGGCAACACCCAGTACGTGGTACTTGAGTCAGGGGAGGCCAGGGAAGGGCTCCGTGCTGTGACTAGAGGAGGAGTCACAGCCGCAGGACAAAGTCACATTGTTTCAGAGTCATCAACAGCTCTGGATGCTCTGCTCAGTGCTGTCAGTGAAATGGGCCATCAGGAGGAAATGCGTGGAGAGGCAGCCATCGTCCATGAGGTCTTAACCCCTGAGACAGCCAGGGCTGTACAGACAGAAGTGCAGCCGGACGTGAAACAGGAACAGGAGGAGGTTCAGGTCATCCAGGAGACTGGCCAGGAGGAGATGCAGGAGGTCCTGCAGCTTGCCGCAACCCAGATGATGAAGGAAGGTCTCACCCAGGTCATTGTTAATGATGAAGGAACCCATTACATTGTGACAGAGCTGGACAACTGCACCTTACAGGTAGAGGAAGGTGTCTATGGAGAGGCTGGGGCAGGTGATGTGGAGGAGCAGCAGGCAGAGCAGCAGGCTGGAGAAGAGATGGTGGTCTATCTGGATGAATCCCCTCATAATATAGTTCTTGAAGGGTAGAGAAGATTGAACGTTTATCTTTTTATCTTGTTTGACTTGTTAAAGCCTGCATTAGGCCAAAGGTTTGCCAGTAAATCTCTTGCAGCCTTTATCTTCCCTTGTCCTTTACTTTGTTTGATTCCTTTTTTTAAATCTCTTGTTTTCAGTTTTTTAACTGTCCTCTCTTGGGCTCTGCTAAACTCAGGTTAAACATCATTTATTTAAAGGGACAGTCACAGAAAGTGGTTTTGGTGCTGAGTCAACTTCCTCAGAATCCTCACAGTCACCAAGACTACTGTACACAAAGCCCGATGAAACTTAAGGAAAGAGTTTATTTCCTCCTGATAATTTTAAGATGCATTTAATATCCTGAGAGTCAAATTGTTCATTATAAAGAAAAAGATGTATTCTTCTCTGTGGAGACAACAATGCTTTTCTTGCAAATGCTTTTCAACTTTTGTTTAATATGTCCATAAGTTTTGTTTCTATGTTAAAGTTTTGCTATTGTATGGTTTCTGAATTTCTTCCTGTTACAAAGTTTTTTTTCTTTCCATCTTTTGTAGGGATTAGTGTGTGATCAGTAATGAAACTGTAAGTTGATGGGTTTTGAAAAAATCCAAAACAGATCTTAAAGATTATTTATGAGTTTAAAAAAAAAAAAAAAAGGATAATTGAGTTGATAACTATACTTTTCAGTTTTTGTTTGTAAGTTCAGCTTTTGGCATAACTCTAAAAACCATTAATGTAATTCCATTTTCGACAATAAAGATTAAACCTAATTTTTAACAGCTGTGTCCAGGTTTTTTCTTGTTAGTATTTGCCGTCAGTCTGCATATCGAGCACGCGTATCAGCATCAGTGCTGCAACCAAACAAGCAACATGTGCATACATGCATCGACGGATGGTCCCCATCATGCTTGCTGATCACTAACACAGTCATTATCATCACCATTATCATTACCATCATCATGATCACCGTCATCCTGATTGTCATCCTCGCTTCTCTCCCCTTTCTGTTCATTGCATACAACACACTTTTTTTTTTTTCCCTCAGCAGTATTCAGCACTAGAGGGAGAATCAATATTCATTTAGGCCCCTACACAGGCCTAGTTTCTGATGGAGTGAGTGGGAGAGCAGTATGACGGCTGCAAACACAATGGCCAACTGCAGAAAGTAGAGAGACAAAGCACTCTTACAC
>JAQLOL010000025.1:18689166-18699619 GCA_029783665.1 Naso thynnoides
AAGTAGAGAGACAAAGCACTCTTACACACTGAGGGCATCAAAAGATCATCCCTTTAACACACACACACGCACAAACACACTAACACGGCGCAAGCAGAAGAGGTGGGCTGAGAGAGAAAGTGGTGGAGTGGGCAGGAAAAATGAGAGGATTACAGATGGATGTTGAGAGAGGTGAGGCCAGAGAGAAGTGAAAGAGCAGTAAAATCCACAACCACACAGAGAGAAGGGAGCCTGTAATTTCACATAACACCTGTCTGCCTTTCAGCCTGTCGTTGTCTCCTGCTCCATGCTGCATTTATAAACTCACACAGTCTTTTCATGCTCTTCTTTTTCCATTCAGCGCAGATAGGCACATTTAACAGAGGTCAGATTCTCTGTGTGAGCAGCCATTCGCGCCTGTGAGCAAAAAACCAAAGACTGTTAATGCTCACTGAGTGGTAAAAAAAAAAAAAAAGAAGAAGCCAAAAATAACATTCAAATGCCTCACATTTAAAGAATTAACCACACAGTCCTCAAGAATCATGTCAAAATACAGACAGCAGTGGGTTCTTGTGAGTGTAAGTGGTGGTGGTGGGAGGGGGTCAGATATTCACTTGATGTAACCTGGGTTTGCATTTTATAATGAACTGCAAAAAGAAGGCATTCTTTAAGTTTGTGCTTTCCAACGTATGGCCGCCTTAAAGCAAGCACTGTACATGTGATAAAGGGTCCTTGTAGGTTACTGTTAATACATTTTTGAGTATTCTGTCAGAGTGATTTTTGTTTGAATCTGTTATAGAGGCTGAAAAAGGTACAAAAAATAAAATTTTTGTGTGGCATCATTAATTTGTTTTTTTCTGTCTTGATTATAGTCTTGCATCCCCTCAGGTTTATTTAATGATCTCTCAGTAAGTTCCCAACCCCAGACCGGGAACCAGTACCCTCTTCATGAAGTGTAAAAAAGAATTAGGTTAGTTATTTGGTGATCATAGTGAGTGACCCGAGCTTAGCTGGGTTCATGCCCTCCACTACATCCTCCAGTTCACTGTGTGTGTGTGTTGGTGTGTTTATTCTCAATAGGAATGTCTGTCTGCGCCTGCACTTGCACATTATCCTACATGCCTGGCTGAGTGATTGTGTACTGTATTGTGCACATCTCCTCCCACCCTGCGTATGTCCATAATCAGGGCTGGAGGGCTCATTATTAACTGCAGCAGGCCACTCGTGTGACATGGAAGAGAGAGAAATTAGCAGCTGTCACCCTGTGATGAGTTCATTTCCTGACAGGCCTCTGCTCCAAAGAGTCCTGCTGCAGACGACCAGACGGCTGATGGAAACCTGCTGCTGAAGCTTAATTGGAGAGCCGGAAAAGGGCAGTTGGGAGGCGGGGAGGGGGTAAGCTTGGATGGCGAGATGGGGGTAAAGAAGTGAAAACATTGGTCAAAGTAACGCATTAAAGTGTTAAGTAACATTTAGAATGCAAATATTTTCTAAAAAACTGACGGAGGAAAAATACAAATTTTCTGTTGAGGAAAACATTTAAGTGCATTTACTCAGGTAATGAACATAAGTAGGATTATGAGGTACCTTCAATGTACAGCTGTTACTTACTACTAGTTACTGCTGTTACTAGTTACCTTGCAGATAAAGATTTTGCAAGCACCACATTATGATCATCTTTAGAAATGTAATGCAGTACTATAAATAAGTCTACCCAATCGTATGTAAAACAGTTCAAATTATCTCCAACCTGACACTAAATGCTGCTTTCCTTGAAAAGCATCAGTCATAATAATCAGGTATTTTATATGCATTATATAAAACAATAACACAATCTGGAAATGAGTATTATTAATCATTCTGATTTTTCTATTTTCATATTAATAGCATCTCACGTGACTATTTTTATGTGAGGGGGGTTGCTCCTGGTGATAAATCTACTGACAATTACAACCCAACTTTGCAACAGAGGTTTTAACAGAATTCTAACTTATTCTGGTTTTCCAGCCCAAAACTTTCACTTATTCTCTACCATGCCTTAGTTTCTGAAAGCATTCTGCAACTGTTTTCTGAAGAAGCTCTAAAAGTCCATTGTGCTCAACCTGCTCAGCGGACAGTTGACTGGGGAAGAGGTAAAGTATTCACGTAGTTGCTGAAGAACTGCATATGTCCCTCAGGGCATAATGGAGGCCAAATCAGATCTAAACCAGAAGTAAATATTGGTTTAACATTCATTAGGTGACTTGAAGCACATATTTATGTGAATACTAATGTTGCTCCGTACCTACAAAATGTGTAAATAGGCAACTGTTTGCTATCAATTTTGCCATATCGACTTTAAACTTGATAGCATGTAATGTGTTGTAAAGTTTGTTTCCATTAACTCCTTAAGGCCAAAAAGTCAGAACTTTGAAAGTTTAAAGTTCTCTCCAGACATATCTTTAAGTACTGCATTGATTAATATTTTGTTTAAGATTATTTTCTTTCCATAATTAGTTTTAAATATACCAGTAAAAGGGCTGGGAGCACATCTTTACTGTCACTCACTGAAAATTTCTGTTCTATTAATTAGTTTGACAAGACTAAGAGTGTTGCACACCAAGATGGCTGTAGATATTTAGTTATACTCAGTCAGCCTCTTAGGAATCAGTCAGGCAGCCAAATCAGATGTAACAGAGGTATCACATTGGTAAGTATGATTACAGTAGTCTCTTTTTTTGGGGTCTTGTTTATGTTGTTTGTTAGCTTGTAACTGAAGGTGTAGCGACACGTCCACCATGTCCTGTTTTTTTGGTTTCTTTGTCTTTGATTGGCTTTTTGAATTTGTGACGTTCCATACCTAGCCTGCCGGAAGTGTGTTTGATTTACAGATTCTAGGGAAGTTCAACAAAATCTCCCCCCACAAGTCAATAAAGTCAGATATTTTAGGGAACATAAACATTAGTAAAACACATATTTAGTTGGAGAGGATCCCCCATGGATACAGCACGTTTTCAAGGGTTCAGTTGTTAGTGTGTCATAAACTGCACCACGGTTATCTTTTTCCACAGAGTGAGAAAAGTGAAAACTATTATTGCACTGCATGTTCATATTCACTTTGATGGAAGTCTGTTAAAGTTCCTCATATTAGCATTCTGTGGGTGGTACAGCTGGTGATAAAGGGTTAAAGCACCATGCTTTTACTTTGAAGGCAGATTATTTACTTATAATGAGGCATTTTTGCTTTGTGACATTGCTACTTTAAGGATCATAGTATTTCTAACCATAACCCACCATGGGCTGGGTGGTAGTGGAATTAAGAGACTCAGATGCTGGGTGACACACACACACACACACACATAAAAATGCACACTCTCATGGACACTCTCATACACAGAAACACTAACTTGCACCCTCTCCCGGGGGCAACTCTCATCACTCTCTTGGGGACAACTGAGAGAGACAGGAGTGTGGAGGGGGGTTTCTCTCTCTCTCTGTTTGCCTGAGTATGATAAATATGGCAATTCTATTTAGTCGCCATCTATAGAAAACATATCAGCCCCGGGATCATTTTCTTAATGTCTCTGCTATTAGTTTTGCCTTCCCTTTGGCAGTATTAGCATGCTGGCTGATATGCTCTGCTTGTGTGTGTGCGCGTGTCCTCGGGGCTGCAGGTACAGTTCTATTAAACTCGACTTGTTTGTTTATTTTCTGTCTGTCTCCTTCTACATTTGCCCTGCTTGCTAGAACCTCAGAACCTGGTGTGCACATATATCCAGGCTAACATCGATAGGCCACGTAAAGCTGCATGTACACTCAGAATCCAATGTTTGTTTTTTGTCATTTTTGTTGCTGTAAATCGATAGTTGTTTGAGGCAGAGGTGGAGTGCAGGGTTCAGTTACGGTTCATCTCTTCCATGGGAGTTATTATGGGAAAATGGGGAGAGGTGGGGAGGAAGGGTATGTGGGGAGCCCTGCATGGTTCTTCTCCCTTTCTCTTACTTTTCCTATGTGGCTCTGCGTTTGTCTTTGATCACATTAATCCCTGCCTAGCGCCCACCCCCCTCCAGTCTCCCTGCCACAGACTCACTGCCACACACACCTCAGTGTCTGACAGAAATTGACGGCCCACTCATACACATCCCCTCCAAACTGGCAAGCATTTTCCAGTCCTCAATAGAGCAGCTTACCCCCACCCCAAAAAAGAATAAAATAAAACATCGGGCAGGCAGCAAGTCCCATTGATGGTCTGCAGCACTTCATTAAGGAGAAGCAGTGATTGAAAAGGGATCTGATTAGCTCACTATGATGAGAAAGCAACATTTCAACCTTGAACCAAAAAAACAACTGTAAGTGCTTTTTAATTAGGCACACAACACTGAGGAATAGCACTTCAGAACATAAAAAAGAGGCAGTGAAAGACAGACTATCTCAGGCAGAAGGGAAAGTAAATGATGAGGCAAAGAGTGGATCAGTGGGAGGTCTATTCCCTCTGCCCTTACGAGAGCATCACTTTTTCAACGCCATGCACATCATGGAAAAGAAACTTGAAATTGAATTGAGCTGAAAAGCTCTCAAAACAGTACCAGTTTAGTTTCTCCTCCATTTAGATGTACAATATTTAAAGTTATATAGAGCTCTTGAGGGTAAGTAAATGTCATGCCTTAAATCCACCTTCTTGAATTAAACAATTTGACATCCTTAATTTTAAATTGGTGGCCTTCACATAGTCTGATTCACGTGTATAGACTCCGAGAAGCTGGCACGCTATGCTGCGCCAACATGCCACTCTGTTTAAATAGCAGATCTTCACTGTCAGCCTGCGATAACACCTTTCTACATAGCTGCTGCAGCCATCTGCTTCATGTCAGCCCTGCCATATAGGGGTTAACTCTGTTGGTATATTCATTTTAGCAAAACAAACAGCGTGACAGATGAAGAGAGAAAAAAATGAAATGATAGGTTTTCTTGATTCAGAAAAATATTTCATGATAAGGTAAATGTTTTACTTGGCAAAGAAGTCGGGTCACTCCAGCAGTTAATACAGGATACAGCAAAGGGAAAGTAGCAACCTTTGACAAATCAAAAATGCCTGTAAATAATGCACCAAAATGAAGCAATGGTGTCATAGTAAACATTTCTTTCTGATATTTGGTTCAATCAGTTTCCATGAATATTTGCCGTAGTCTAACATAATTTACCGTCATCATCATCATCATCATCACGTCCAGCCATCCTCTGAATAACAATAGTGATTTTTGTACCAGACGTTTAGATAATAACCTACATAGGTAGTATTTATGTACTTAGTATAGTACTTATGGATGAACATCTATACACTGCAAGAATAAATTGCTTGGATTCTATTGGGTTCTGCGAAAGAACCTACAGGAACATACAGCCATGCTCTGTGACACTGGGGCACCTCAGTGTTATTGAGCTCAATCACCAGCAGGCTAACATGCTCGAAAAGATGCTAGAAATGCTTACGGTTAGCATGTTTAACATGTTTACTATTTTAGTTAGCATACTAACATTCGCTACATAGCACAAGTGTGTCTGACGAAAGTATTTGGGATAAAGTATTACATTTTGCCAGGCTCCAGTGCAGGTCAAAATTTAGTTATTTATCCTGAGGCTGACATGAATATCTGCACCAAATGTTGTGGCAAGCCATCCAATAGTTGCTGGAGACATTTCATTCAAAACCATTAATGTCAACCTCATAGTGGCACGAGAGGAAAATTTGGAAATTCACCAAAGTCATTAAGGTTTATCCTGAAGGAACCATGCATGTTCATGTAAAATTTCATAATCATCCTTTCAAAAGTTTTTAAGATATTTAAGTCCAAACCAACATAATGAACCAATCAGCCAGCATTTATATCCAGAGAGCCATTTAACTAGCATAGCTAAAATCATACACCAGAAGGGTGAAGAGATAGGTTAGCAACTTATCTCACCTCTGTCCACCCCTCCATCAAAAAACATCATAGGCTACCTTTTGTCTCCAAGCACTTTCTGACTTTTTGTGTTTTGATACCATAAAATATGGCTAACATTTTCTGACTTAGAGGAACTACACAACCTGACCAATATAAATCCAATCCTGAAAAGCTTCTTTCATTTTTCTTGCGGATGTGCCTTTTTTGAAATTCATCAACTGATTGATTGAGCACAACTCGGCTGGTGGAAACCCAATTCAAATGTTATTAATCTTCCACCATTTCAAAGGGTTGTTGAAAATGTGTTTGTCAGTTGGATGGAAGCAACGCTGTCGGTATCCTTTACTAATTCAACACAGCGGGGCCCCATCCAGTGGCCTGAAAACTTTGACTTACACATTTGTTTCTTCACCAAGAGAAACAGGAAAAGACCTCCGAACATTCGTATGGCAGATGTGACAGCTTTAGTTGAAAAAGAGAATTCACATATTGTTCTTGTAATGCAATTCTGTTTTCATTTATTACTGACGCAGAAATTCAGTTGAACTTTTATCAGTGTGAAATAAATGGTTTCGTGTGTGTTTGCATCGTTAACATTCACTTATGTGACTAAAATGAGAATGTTGCAGATCTCTGTGCATAAGCAAAGTTTTATTTTGCAGCAGACCTTCCTCTTAGTCACCCCCCTCATGTCTATTACTGTCTTTTTTCTGCCTCCCACTTCTCTCTCCTAATATACATCGAGCAAGTCAGACCTCAACTCTCGGGGTGATCTCATTTGCTGGATTGAGTTTTAGTGTCACTGATATTGGATTAGATGTGATACTACTCCTGACTGTGCCACAGGGGAAGTGCAGTCACGAATTTATGGTGCTGCCAATGGGTGGTGACTGTGTCATTCAACAGGACTCGTATTATTGGCTAATTCTCTCATCCCCAGTGATCAGGCTGGCATTTCAGCCCACTAAAAAACCCTATACGGGAGTTAGCCTTTGAGTGTAATGTTCTCAGGGAAGAGCAATAAGTCATTTGCGAGGATTTATTCCCAAATTGATCTTAAACATATCTGAGCTTGTTATAATTTCTGGTTTTATCATAGCAGGGTATATCAAAGCAGGACATAATTGCGGTGTGCTTCCCTCTCAGCCACCCTGACCGTCTGCCTTTTAACCATCTTGCATGGTGAATTGAGCCCCGCATTTGTGAAGTGTAGCCCTGGGAGTCCCCTAGTGGCCCCAGTCTTGCTGTAACAAGCGTGGGGGGCCCCTGTGGTAAGTGCTCTCTGGGGACCACGGCTCTGATCTGGCCATCCCTGGGGCCCTGTTAATTCCTGCTCTGCTCAGAGAGATCTCCACTCTCCACTGCTCTCCTCCTCCTTCTCCTCATACTGCTCTCCTCCTTTTCTTCATCCACCCGTCGTACTCTCTCTGGCTCTCTCTCTCTCTCTTTCCGTTCTTTATGTAGAAGGTGTGCTGTCAACAGGGAACTCGGCCAGTCTCATTAAAAAGACAGTGGAGGTTGTGAAGTTGTGACGGTGACAGAGATGTGCAGATCGGTGGCAGGGTAGTGTCGTGGTTGGAGAAACAGTCCATTAACCAAACCCTGCTGAAACTCGGTTAATGTATGATGTGGAAACAGCCCAGTATCTTTAGGAATTCTGTCCATATGGACAAGTTTTCATCTCACGATTTAACATCCAGTGCCAACCCAGGAAGTAGTGCACCCTATATGTAGCAAGGCAGGAAGTAGTGGAGGTGTGAAGGTCAGTGGGGGTGGATGGACATGTAGCATGTCCTGTTTACAAACACGAGGCCAGAGTTCATGTTTTTCTCATCCTTAAGCAGAGTCTTTCGCTGACCTTCACAATATACTGTAGTTTTCACAATGTTGAGGTTAGGATTGTGTTGTATATAATGTAGCTCCGAATCACTTGAGCTCATATTCGTAGCTGTCTGCAGCAGCTACCTGGATCATTTTCTGAAGTGTGCATCGAGATATCTTTTTTTGTATCAGTTCAAGCCGCATTTGACTTTTTACTTTATCTGACAGTTGCTTGTGAGAAACAGTTTGAGTAAGGAGAAAGACGTAGTAATGACATGACAGAGGTTTTTAGAATCAAATTCAGTGGGCTGCAGTTTAGAGGACATTACTCAAAAAAATTTTTTTGGTATTGTGAGGTTTGACTAAATGTGGATACTTGCGCCAAAGTGTCCGAGAACAAGACACCAGAGTCCTTCTTTTTCTAGATAAGCACATTCTCCAAATGAGGCACCAAAAGGCTCATGATCTTCCAGCCATCATCTGTATCTGTCTGTGAGCTTTTCTATGTGCCCTCTGCCCCTTCCTTGCCTGCCCTTGCTTTCTCCCCCTTGTCCCTCCACCCCTGCCCTGTGCCTTGCAGAAGAGGCTGGAAAGAGGGGTGGGGGAGTGGTGGTGGAGGATCAAGGGGAGGCGGAGGAGTGTGTGTACATGGGGGGAGGAGCCCATATCATGCCGGGCGACTCCACAGGAGTGATAAGAGCGAATAAGCTGTCAGCGTGGGCGTCGGATGGGCCTTATTGTTCATATTTAGATGGAGGAACAATGGCGGGGTGTCAGGCGCCTATAGTTCATAATCTGCTGATGCTGACCAAGTGTCAGTGTGATCCATGAGCACTGAGGCTCCTGAATCCTTAAGCAATCCCCCGTAGGAATGTCATGGGGGAGAGTACAAATGGGACAGCATCTGCCGGACTATAGATAGATAGGTATAGCAGAAGGGTAGGGAGGAGAGGGAATGGAAGGAGGGCGAGGAAAAAAGACAGGATAGAAAAAAAGAAGTTAGGGATGAAGGGTGAGACAAATCCAAAGAGAACAAAATCAAAGGAATGGAAGGGAGTTTGCCAAAAGAGCGATTGTGCAAATTTTTCCTCTAAAGTGAAAGCAGCTAATTGTGAACAAGTGTGGAGGAAAGCACCTGTGAGGAGAGATGGATGGATGCGGGACTAAAACGTAGAAGTGGGGGGAGAGGAGCCGAGGAAGGGGGAAGAGAAAGAGGGCGCTGATTGTGAGAAGGCCTTTAGCTGTATGAGCTCCCACCTGCAGGTGAGACAGAAAGGAGAATGAGCGTCAGATTAGAAGGGGGCCCTGAGAGCTCCTTCCCCCACAATGAAGGCTTGATTCTGGGCAGAGAGATGCCCCCGAGACGCCAGGCGCACCCTGGAGCCGTCACAGCCTATCAGCCGCTTTTCTATGCTCGTCTTGATCGAAATGCAAGCGTGCTGCCCTCACACCGCTTCAGCTGTGACAGATGACAATTAATGGTGATTCTTTGATGGAGATTTTGAACAGATCTTATCAAGCTTGAGCGCGTGTGTTTGCGTTTTGTGACAGCTACTTTGAAGAATTGAGGCACGCAAAGCTGCACTCACACATGCACACACTCGAGTCACGTGTTTTGCTGGCGTTCTTAAATGTGTCACAATGAAAATGCCCCCCCAGGCATTCTTCATTTACTGTCACAAATATTAGACATGGAAGGGGAGAAAAATAAGAGATGCTATCAGTAACGCATGAGCTACAGTAATTAGCCTCCTGATGCAAGTATGTGCACGTGTTTGCATGTGTGTGTGTGTGTGTGTGTGTGTGTGTGTGAGCGTATGTTTGTGGGGGAGAGAGATGCTGTGTTAATGCACAGCACACAAATGAATACTCATATATTCCTGCATCTGCTGAGGGCTCTCATCAACAATAGCTGTGCAAACTGGAATTGCTGTTTTTAGGGCTGAGTTGCAGATTCTCTAAATTATATATCATCTCCAATGACTCATAGTCATACTATAAGCTATGCTAATGCGTCCATTAGTTTATGAACTGACATGAGATGTAATGAGAGCCTTGTCATGCCATGCTGATTCCTGCCAAGGCCCCAGATCTTCACTTTCTCTCTTGCCTTGTTCCCTGTGGTGGCACACTCCTCTCCCCTCTCCTGAACTGATGTATGTGTGCGTGTGTGTGTGTTTGTGTGTATTTTTCTTTAACCCGGCTTTACCATGTCAAGAAGCTGCGGGGCTTTGTTATTGCATACTGTCATTAGTGTCTTGTTATCATTGCAGCCGCAAGTGATCCGCATGTTTTTATATACTTTAGTGGTTATGAATAATAATCGCATACTTATTTACTAATGTCAGTAAAAGGCCTATTTTGTTTCCAATGGAGCATGCTAGTATTAGCATGCTAATATTTTGAAAGAATACCACTAACAGCAGTAGTACGTTGGAAATCTTACTTGGACTGAAGTATAATTATCATCATAGAAGGTTTCGATTAAAGTCTCAAACTCTATAAATTTGAATTGCTTCTCTGAATGTGATCTTTAAAAAATATCCTCATTAAATCCAATTGCTCCTATTGTATTTTACAGATCTTTAGTTTTTAACTCCAGTAAATTAAGCCTCATCACGTCCTGCAAAGGTATTAAAAGTCGACCAGGAAAGAAGAGAATTATGCACTTGAAGCTACAGGAAGGCGCTTAATGGGAATCATCTACAGAGCAAGTTACTGGCTCAACT
>JAQLOL010000025.1:18725172-18740695 GCA_029783665.1 Naso thynnoides
GACAGATGAAGGCTATTCACATCAAGCCTTTAACACCTTCAGTTCCCCCTCTACACCAACACCAACACACACACACACACACACACACACACACATACACACACACACACACACAGAGAGAGAGAGATAGACAGAGAAGGAGAGACATACTTAACCGATATAGGTTGTTAAGTACCAATATTTTTGGACTGACATTGCTAAAAGAGCATTTTCAGTCAATTACACCACAATAAATGCAAAGATAGAGCTTTTTCCAACTAAACTCAATGCATGATAGAACATTTAAACTCTCACATCACACTAAAGCCTGAAGGTTTATTAATAAAAGCCCTACATTAGTCTGATACATCAATTTAATTCTCATCTTCTGTTTGCACTGACTCTATTTATGCCATTTGTTTAAATACTGTCTGCTTCACTTAAAAGGCAAACGTGCATCCTGCGCTCTCTGGCACTCATTGCGCCTTCTCAGAGGACATTTACATTTGTTATTTACCAAAGGCTTTTCTCTGAGAACAGTTGGTATTTTAGTCTTAGCACACCCCACTCAAAACCTGTTTGCACAGATTTTCCCAATCATCCTTCAGACCATAGTTTGACAGAAACACTTCAACAAAATGAGATTCTGCCTCGTTACATTGTCTTATACTGTTACATCAAAAGTGTCACCAGCCCACTCCATGAATAACAAGTCTAACAAACCAAAAAGCCTCGTGATATTAGATTTCCATAAACCTTCTGCTGGCTGCCTCCTCGTAGGGATTGTGTATCATCCACTCAAAATGCTCTCCTAGATGGAAATGTGCAGGCTAAATCTGATCATGGTGCCAGATAATGCTCACTTCTCACTCCTGAAACACAGACTTGGGTTGGAAATGGATGGAATCCTGCGACTAACCCATCAATCACGCTGACGTTGTGCTCGAGTGATGGATATTCTAATTTCCCTTTTATATACAGGTGCACAGGATGGATGGATGACGATTAATGGACGGGCAAGGCTGTTCCCAGAAAACAAAGAAAGACACAGCACGGCCTGCGGCGTCACTTTGGAGGGCAGGGAGCTACATTTTCTTATGTTTTAAAGATGATACCTCACATTTGGGACTTGATTTCCCTGTAAATACGTGAAGACGACGTACACATCCTGAGGTGACAAAGGTGTTGCTAACACAACAACTGTCTTCCCTCTATGGGGACTTACAACAGGTCCTGCAGTCACTTCTATGTGACAGCACTCGACACTCTCACCTCGCCTCATTTTCACGCAACCTGTTTCTCACATTCTGTCATTGCTATCATGTCCATAATTATTCTTTAACTTTCATCCAACCTTATACTGCTTACATTGTAATTTATTTAACAACATCCCCCTTCTCAGGCCAACTCCCCCAACACGCCGCACTTATCTGTCAAACTCTTCAAAGTCGGAGTTTGTGCCAAACATCCTTTTGATTAAATCCTCTGACATGTCGGCGCTGCGGGCTTGAATTTCTGAACATGCCTCCTCAACAATCTCTCATCCTTTCTTTTCAAGCACATCTTTCTTCTCTCTATGATCAGCTTTTAGGCAAACACCTCTTTCATATCGGCCCTTCCGTTTAACTGTTTGCGTCATGCTGGAGGTTAAAAGGTTTCACCCATCTAATTGGCCAAAGCCATTACTGACACAGAGGCAAGCAAAGTGGAGGGATTGCAACAGTGACATGAATGAGATTTCTTTCAACTAAATGTGTTTTTGAACACAATTTTAGACTTTTGCTGCAGTAAAATTACAAGGTGCTTTGCATAAATTTCAGCCTAAGATATTGGTTTTCCAGGGCACTGACTACACTAAGTTTTGCTCTTTTTGTTGGACATTACTTGCAAACTATTTCCCCAGTGACGCCCAATTTTTTCCCCTCACAGCTGACATTGAACATGGGCATTCATAAAACATCCAGCGCTTGAGACTTTTCATGAGACTTAACAATCCGGCCTGAGATCTCTCTTCCACCTCTGTCCTTCTCCCTCTCTCTCTATCTCACTTTATCTCTCGCTCTCCATCCCTCCTTCCCTGTCCAAAGCCGTCCTCCCAGCCATCTGTCATGTGATGTTTATAGGCC
Organism: Naso thynnoides; assembly: GCA_029783665.1. Lineage (NCBI taxonomy): Eukaryota > Metazoa > Chordata > Actinopteri > Acanthuriformes > Acanthuridae > Naso > Naso thynnoides. The sequence goes on from JAQLOL010000025.1 coordinate 18,727,278, forward strand.
CTTTTGCTTTTGTGTCCTGATGACCACTGTCACAGAGAGCTACCCATTACCGATGCGGCCTGATGAACGATGTTACCCAGACGCGTCGCTGACACCCCCGTGTCCTTGGCCGCAGAGACGCTGCCTTGCCAGCCAGCTCAAGCCAGTCAAGATTGAGGACAGGGGGGACCTGGGGGAGCCGGACTGAGGACCTGTCTGTCATCCTGCAGGACAGGATACTCATACCCCTCCCCTCTCTCCCACCACCGTCTTCCCTCTTCTCTTTATCCAGCCAATGGAAATATAGGGTTGGTCAGCATGGCGATGGCGATGATGTTGTCATTAATCCTGAGGTGGTGAATGCTGCCCTTGCCTTTCACCTGAATATATATCTACATCTTAACAGACACAGTGAGGGAGCCTCGCTCCCCTCCAGAGGCCACAGAAAGTGCCCTAAAGGGTTAATGTTGCTAGGTAGAGATGATGAATGCTGTTGAGTTTGATTTTATCTGTTAAATAGAAATGTAAGCGCCTGTTTTGATCTTTTATTCAGAATGTTTGTGTTGTGCAGCGAGCTGGAATAAAGTTTTATCGTTGCTGGGGGGTAATGTGGTTTGCTCTTGAACCCAGCCACATCTTCATTTAAATTATCATCAGTTAAATATCGACTGAGTTACAACAGTTTGATCTACATACCTGGTTGTTATCTGCTACTGTAAATACTGATTCAAAGACTGTTAGGAGAAAAGTGTTTGGATGTATTAAAACCAGGTTAAATTTGTGTAATGAAATTTTTTGGGTTGCATCTAACTATTGTTTGAACAGCATCTCACCATTTTTTTTACAAGTTGAAATATACTGACACAAATGACTATAATATATAGTGCAACCGAGACAATTCTTAAGAGTTGTAAGATTATCGACAAGATTAAAAAAAATTTGAGAGTTAAAGTGTTTTTTTTTCTTATTTGTTGAATTAATTGATGATTGACTTTGATCAAATAAAAAAAAAAAAATTCAAGCTTTACTCACTCTAACTTCACTACTTTTGTGGAAATTTTGACCACATCTCACAGTCTTCCTGTTTGATTGCTGTCAGATTGTTTTTATTTTTCCTTCCATTTCTTTAACCTTTACCAGTCATATAAAAAAACAGATAATTTCATCTTGTCAGGCCTGTGAAAATTTCTCAAATGAAACTGACTGGTGTCTGGTTCAAGTGGGTCAAACTTACGCCGGGACCAGTAGACGTCATTGCTTCATTTTAAATGGCCACAAGTCAAAAAGGTTTGGAGCCGGTGACCTAAAGTACACATATAACACCATCGTCCAAATTGATCCAACTTCTAGGGCTGCACCTCATGATGTCTTTCAACCTGCAAATCACAGAGTAAATGCTCACCAGGTCACTACAATATATCATAGAGTTCAAACTTTTTTATATTCTACGAGTTTGTCGGATGTGATGCAAACAACAGAAAAAGAAAATCCTCACAATCGTGTAACATAATGGGAACAATCTGCTGGACAAAATAAAAACCTCATTTAATCAGTGAGGCCTTCTCTCCTCTTGGTGTCACCCTCCATCCCTCCCTCCCTCCCTTTCTCCCTCTGTCTCTCCCCGACTCTCTGTGAACATTTTTACTGCCCGGTGAAGCCGCTGATGAATTCTAAAGCAGATCACACTGATAATTGTATTTCATAACTGTCAGTTGTGCGAAGGCTGCCAGTGTGCCCAGGAGCTATTTGTGTCTTGGTATGTCCTCCACACACACACACACACACACACACACCCTCCTCCCTCAACTCTGTCCGACCCCCCAATCACCAGGGATGTGCTTACTGTCTCCGGCCCCGAATTACTCAATCAGGAGGACACATTTATGGATGACACCTTTATTACAATTAATCAGGGGAACTTGATTAAGAAAGTTATTCCTCCCCTTCATTGAGACTTACACAAGTGGTTCTGCTGCATATTGTAATTTATGTCCCACTGAGCTCTCGCGCTGCTGATAGACAGAAAAGCCGACAGATTGCCAGCCATACTGAGACACATGTGGACGTGTGTGTGTGTGTGCGCGCGCATGTAGCTCCCACGCACGTCTACATATCCAGCAACACATGCACAGCCACAAACAAACACATTCCCCTATCATTCTGTCATGCACAACTCAGGTTTCGCAAAGAGTTTAATAAATGACTTTAATTGGCTGTAGAGATGTGCTCGCTAAAGGAGGCTTGAATATTCCATTTCCCTTTCTTCTTGTCTCTTTCTTTCACTCTCCCTGTCTGGAACACACACACACATACACACACATGCTCTTGAATGAAGCCATCTCTTTACCTTTACTCACAGTTGCTGGGTCTGCTGTGGCTAATTAGTCGAGTAGGGTTTTAGGTTTGGTAATTAGGCGGAGGTAGGAGTGATGGGGGCTTGGGGAGTTGGGGAGTTGAGGGGGTCTGACTGACTTGCAGAGAAAGAAACTGGACTGTCTGGTACCTGGCAGCACCAAGCAGCCAACTAGTGTCCCTTAGGCGCCTGGAGGTAGACTACCATCCCACACTATGAGGGTGATGTCTTTGTAAAGTGCCACATGTTCCGGCGAGGGGAGAACTGTGTGAAAAAAAGAAGGTTTCACAAAAAAAGAGAAAGATCTTTAGAGGATTTCACAACCCTAAAAGTTAAAGTGCAACAAGGAAAACCACCTCTGTACTGCAGTCTTGGATTGAAAATTGATTTGGAAAGCCACGAAAAGGTGTGACCTCAACAAATTTCATTTCAAGAGTTGTGACTTGTTTTGTTTGAAAACAGTACTATAAAGGTAAATAATTTTAATTTTAAGGCGAGAATATCTAACCTTTGCTGAGCAGCCGCCACTGAAGCCACAAGTGACAATAATGTCCTAATTATAACTAAACCACAAATAGACTGACAAAGCAACGTCAGTAATACATTAGGCCATGTCACTCACACTAATAGGGCTGTAGCATTAAAACCTCTGTGTGTGTTAAAATGAACAAAGATGTGTTTTAATTCTTGTGAGTTCTATTTTTCATCAGCAAAATGACAAATGCTTTTTTTCATCTTCTAAAATTTGCACAGTTTCACCTTCAGGTACAGCTCTAAAAATATAGATTATATTTTTTCAGCTTAGAAAGGTTTTGACATTTACATTTCATCATTCACTGTTATTGTCAATATAAATCCTGCACACTGTGCATTATGTATCATTTTCACATACTAGAACACAATACAGGGCTGACCTTTCTTTATTCTTTATCTTTTATGTTTAGTCTATTTGTTGTCCCTGTTCTCAGCTACAGGTCTGGTCCCGTGTTAGTGCATTGAAAGCAATAAAAACACAGGGGTCAAATCCTCATATGTGTACGCAAACTTGGCCAATAAGGTCGATTCTGACTCTGATCAATATCAATAAATCTTAGAAAACTATTCATTTTATAGCCTTTCTGAGGGTAGTGATTAACTTACTTTAGACTTGAGTTCACTATAAAATAACCCTTCACAAGGTAATGAAAATTATCATCATAAATGAAAACCAGCATGTTCACAATTTTTCATTCCATTTGACAAAACTTATTTCTGTGTTCTGCATTTAAATCAGTCACATTTACATCAGGTTAAAAAGGCTAAACCTGGTCTTCTTTCATATACATAACGGTATAAATTTAACTGGTGTGTTAATGACCCTTTCTGAAGAGAAGCACTGAGTAACCCGCGACTAAAATATGAGAGACACTCTGCATAATTTCTCCACTAAAGAAATGTTTCAAAAGTTTTACCACCACACAAAAGTCTGCCCATGCTTCAGAAGACCTTCTCTATCTTTAATGTCTTGTTTACGCTCCACAGTTCCAGGTTGCTTCAATACATTGCCAGTTAGCAGCCTTCGACTGCAACACAATCCAATTAAATAAAGAGTGTTGTCTCTCCAGGTTCCTGTGTTCTCTAATTGGGGCTGTGACTGCTCACTAATCAGCGGAGGTACAGGTAGGCCCTGGAGGACGCCGAGACGAGGCCTCTCCTGGTAATTGAAGAGATGCTAAACCTGGCCTCCTCCTCCTCGCTGTGCAACATGGATGCACACAGAACTCAAGCTTGCAAAATGCATCCACGTGCATCATCAAGACTCTCTCTTCTGTAGTGCGGCTGTGCATGTAAGAGCTTGTTTTTGCATCATCATGCCTGAGCAAACAGCGGTGTTAAAGAGGTGATTGCAATAATTTAATGATTACTGTTTGTTCTGTTGGTCAGAGAAACTCTATGCAATTTTCATTTCTACTTTAATGATGGGGTATCTTTAATTTGAGCCAAGTCACTTTAATTCTAACCTATGTGTCAACAGTTTTTTACATTTCTCTTGTTAAGGTCGTGAGTATATTTGCTTTGAGCTGTGTGACTCTAAATTTTATATAGTGGATTTCAATAATGACAAAGAATAGGATGTCTAACTTTGCATACTGATATAAGTTAAAGGCAATTCATCATATTAACAAAACCATTTCATGACTTTCTAACAAGAAGTTTAGTGGATGCATACAGCCTTCAAACATCTGAGGGGAAACTGAGAGAAATGGTATTAAAAAATACTGAAAAATAAGAAAAAAAACATTGAGAGATTCATAAACAAAAGATTTTCCTCGTTTCAGTAATAATTTTAACAGAGATACTCAATTATTGTTTTTTTTTCAATAGTTTGTAGGCAACACTCACACAATCGCAATGGTTTCTATTTAATAACTAGGCCTGCAAAATGCATGTGTGTACATAAAAGATATTATAGGACTTTGGAAAAGTGAAAATTCATTGTAACCTAGACTGGAAAAAGATCATTCTATGTCAAAGACTATCAGTGTTGCTCTGACTTCCTTCACTATGGAATGAAAATGGCCCTGGCCTGGTGTGTTTCTGATTTCCTGCACCGTCTGGTGAAGGTAGCAGCTTTGCATGCTGGGGTCACACCTGTAACGTATTTCACACTGGGTTATATTTTGAGTGGCCACCTGGATGAGGAAATAACATGTTCACAGTGCATGAACACTACAGCCCTCCCTGCCAGGTAGGAACAGGTGTTTGCTTAAGACTACAGACAGTACATTAATACAAAATGGATGGCTTCAGCATGCCGTATCTCAATCCTGCTTCTTGCTCTTTTTATTTAAATGTTCGAATCTGAAAGATCTTGAGAAATTATTGAGGCTTTTAAAAGTTACAACACTTACCTTTAAGTCTTTATGTTTAATGTAAAAATAAGCTGTGATATTGCTAAACTTCCTAACATACATTGTGCTGTATGTTTGTTTCTTGTTTCCAAATTCTAAATTAAATACAAAAAAGTGGAAGTAAAAAAACGTCAAAGAGCATTGTACAACACATTCACAAAGGGATTTTTTTTGTACTTGCAGAGGGGAAAAACTAATGGCATTTTCAAGTCCAACTCCTGGTTAGCTGGACTAATTTTCTTTTATTATGTGCAGCTTCTGGGCATGTGAATGAAAAGACTGATTGTGTGAAAGCTGGTTCTGTCAGCCACAAACAGGCAATGAAATACCAAGCACACCTGGAGCAGCACTCACTTTTGACAAGCACATACCAATGTAAGCCCCTGTTAGAAAAACAATAAGGTCCATCATAAAACATTTATGGTAGATATTGTGGGTGAGTGTACTGAAAGTGAGCACATTATGGCAGCAGGTCAGACATAATTTTAGAGGTGGAGTTACACTAAAAGGTGCGCACATAAAATTCAGTGTTTAAAGAAAGAAAAGAAAAAAAATACAGAGGCTGCAGTTTCTTCATTTTTAATGAGAATATTTGGACAATATTATATCAACACATTAGCTGATTATCTGATTTTTTTCATTCTAAATTTGGTCTAGCAAATGCGACAACTGAATCTTTAAATTTACAAAAAAATAAAACTTTTGTATTGCATTAAGTTTCAAAAACTGTTAGAGCAGAAAACAAACTCTTATTATATCTATTAATAAAATAATCCTCTCACAAATGAATTATTTTACAAAAATAAAGAACATAATCTGTAAATGATGAAAGCCGTACAGTTTTCCTTTTGTAGTTCAACAATCATTTAGGTTCAAGTATGAGTATAGTGCATTAACAATCAGTTAAATCACAGCTTACTATTGCTAACAGAGGGTGGTGCCACATCCACCACCACCTTGCCCAGGTTTTTCCCAGCGTACATGTAGTCCACAGCCCGGAAAACTGACTCCAAGCCTTCGAACTTCCCCTCTGCTGCCAAATCCCCACAATCCACCTCACACACCAGTTTCCCCTTGGCTAACATCTGCACCATGCTACCCAGAGCCTCCCTGTAGTCACTGAGGAAGTGGGGCAGGAAGAAACCACGAATGCTGGCCGACTTCTGCAGCAGCTTGACTGGGAGAGTTCCCCCTCTGAAGGGCGGGATCCCTGATGCGCTCTGGTACCCCGAGATGAAGCCGATCACGATGAGTCGGCCCTTTTTGGCCAAACAGTTCACGGCAAGTTCTAAGACGCTGCCTCCAACGGACTCGTACACCACGTCTATGCCTTGTGGGTACTCCTTCTTCAGCGTCTTTGCCAGGTCTTCTGTGGTGTAGTTGATGGGCCTGTCACAGCCGATGGATTTAAGGAAGCCGGCCTTCTCGTTGGATGAGCAGGTTCCAATCACGTGGCAGCCGGCCTGTTTGGCAAACTGCACGGCAAACTGTCCTGTTCCTCCTGCAGCCGCCGTGACCAGGACGGTCTCTCCTTTGGCCAGGTCACCCAGGCGTTTCAAGGCGATGTAGGCCGTGGCACCGCTGACCAGCAGGGTGAGGAACTCTGGCTTCACCGAAGGGACGGGCACACTCTCTTTGGCTGGCACCACCGTGTACTCAGCAAACGCACCGCTGCCGAAGTAGGCCACTGTGTCCCCGATGGTGTAACGGGAGCTGGCACTTAGGCCGAGGCCGACAACCTCACCAATTCCCTCGAAACCGGCATCGAAGGGGGGCTTCACAGAAGGGTCGTAACGGCCTGCTGAGTAATTAACATCAGAGGCGTTGATTCCCACAAAACTGGAAAACAGACACAGGAAAACAGGAATTGTGAATTAAAGGTGAGAAACACCAAGTGCACACTAACAATCACAATCATGCACAGAAGCCTTTATGCGGTCATTAGTGAGAGTGTATATTTCCTGGATTCCTGTCTGAAGGTCAAGACTTCAGCTTCCTTTTCTCGACTTGTCTGCATGGGCACAAACTCTCGGCTTTGTTTTGGCAATGACGCCTTTTTTTTCTGGAAGAGAACAGTCCAGCACTGACAGGGAAAGGTTTGTATCACAAAACACATTGCATGATGTCATGATTCATTGTCTTCAGAGACACACGCAACAAACTGCACTTTTAAAAACCTTCGATAGTTGCTTCTTGCCTCAACACGACGACGGCTGTTTTCATCTTACTTTGTTAACATGTTGGGAAACAAATATGTGAGAAAGGAATGTATAAATAAATCATTTACCGTCTTTTGGAGCAGCACGCATGCTGTGCCTCATTACTGTGCATGTCACACGTGTACTTTGAGCTTGTAGATAATGCTTGTGTGGTTTATAGATGGGTCACATTGATACAACAAAACACCCTCATTTGACTGCTTTACATTTCTGGAATCAGTTTCCTACATAACTAAAAAAAAAAAAAAAGAGCCATTTGAGTTTAAACAAATTCAAATAAGGTGACACGTGACAATAAAGTCATAATCTGTTCAAACAAAAACGTTTGGTAAACTTCTGAATCGAAGAATCAATTCACTGACAAGACGTCTAGTCAAATCAAAACCTCGACATTCATGACAATAACATGTTAGGTGTTATTAGTATGTGTGATGATTCATTAAATTTAAGTTTAAAAGGCTATTTTTGATTTACTGCAAAACTGACAGTAAAATGAGTGCATGTTACTCTTTTTTAAAATGCATTGTTATTAAGGAAACATATTTAAAGAGAATGTATAATTTAGGACCAAGCACTCAGGATGCTTCAGGCTAAAAAATAAGCACATTACACAATGGGATGCCACCAACGTCCTTCCTGTGCAGGTTGTGTATTTTCACACATTAATGTGAATGCACTGAAGTTTCACTCCGAAGTGTGTGCAAGGATCAAATGAGAGAATGTTAAGCGTCCCACCATCTCGAGGATTCACTGTTGAAAAGCTTCAACTATGTCAACAGTAACACCGACCACAGACAAAAAGGTTTCATGTCTTCCTTGTGAATTAATCCGCCTCTTTCGCTGCAACCCTGATCTTTGCAATGATCAATTTTTCACTCATTCATTAAGAATGCGCTGTTACTGTGCGATATGGGACGAGAGGTTCAAAATCTGCAATTTGCAGCACAATTCCACGAAGGGAAACATTTATGTTCTCTGTCAGCATGACTGTGGAGCCTCAGCAAAGCAGGCAACCTCACGGTCAAAGGTCTCAGTTCACAAGCAGCTCATCACTGTTTTGCAAGGCACTGATGCACTATGTTTACACTCAATCTGATGGACAATATTTATTTTATTGGCAGTAAAAGCACAACAAACCTTGAGGTGCATTTATGAAATGCTAATTTAGCATTTGGAATCAGATCAGACATGCAAAGAGTTGGTAATAAAATGGTCAAATAAAATTAGGGTGAAACAAACAGAACCAGAAATCCTACTTTGTTTAAAAAACATTCATGTAAGCCTTTTCAACTTACAAGAGCAAATGTAGTTTAATAATTGTGCATGATAAATGTAGTGAGCGTGTGTCAGGCTGACAGAAGCATGGAGGTGACTGACTTCAGGTGGCTTTACTCTTCCTTCGCGCCGTGAATGCGCTGCTGGCTTCTGCTGCTGTGAACGAGAGAAATGATACCGCAATCCCCGCGCCATGTAACACCGCATCTCCTTCTCCATCATCTCCACCTCCTGATGCCAGTCTGAGCCCCCCCTCCATGACTTTCTGTTTGCAGTTTGGTGACGTAGAGAGACAGGAGGACAGAGAGAGGAGGAGGGGGGGCGAGAGAGATGCCGAGATGGATTGATAGACAAATGCAGAGAGGGCGGAACTTGGAATTACAGTACAGCGCTTATTCCTCACGTATTTTGCCATCTTGTGATGATGACGGTGAACGCAGGTGCTGGACGTGGGTGAATCGAGGTAAGCGGAGCCCTTTATACAACTTCTTAACATTACTGTGGCAGATTGACATCAAATAATGATCTAGAAATAGACTCATGACACGCGTCGGGTCACCTATCGCCGTTTGGGAGGCGCAGAGAGAAAGCAGTGGTCTCTGTTTCTGCCCACCTTTCAAAATCAACACCAACTTACCGATTTCTGACGAGCAAGTCCGCGTCTCCGGGTGTCGGAACAGCAGCGGTTTGCACAGAAACGGCCTCTCTGAAATTAGGACTTAGCTTGTTTACGACCAGCTTTTTCATGCTGCTCGGTATGGAGGATCCTTTAAAATCCATGAAGTGCGCTGAGTAGGACATGTCTATGATGAAGCGCCGCGCAGCCCGATGAACTCCTGAAAGTGCGTCCGTGCCTCTGCGCCCCCCGCCGATCGCCGACACCGCTCTCCTGCCGTTTCTCACCAACAGCAGGCTGGACATGGCTCCGAAATGTGACAAAGTTCACGGACAACTTGACGCACGTTCGTAGCAGCGATAAGCCCGACTGCCATTAGCATGCGCTAAAGGCTTTGCCCCTCTGCACATGTATAGCGTGCAGGCCGGGCCGGGCCGGGCAGAAGCAGGCAAAACGCGCCGGTAAACAAAAATAAAAGCCTCGATGCTTCGCAGCGGGACACTCGGTTACTTAGGCGACAGAAAGCACGGAATCGAGTATTTAGGATTAAAACGCTGCACTGGTGCAGCCTTGTAACAAGTAGCAGAGCAGCGCCCCAGACTTGTCGTCGGAGTCCCTCCCCTTCCCGGACACCACACTCACTTCCTAGTAAGGTGAAACAAATCAATCCTCATCTCCTAACAAATCCTCCACCGTTTTCCTCCCACGAAAATAAAACTCGCCCTACGGATCTTTTCAAACATCTAGAAAATAGAAAATACATTTATTGAGCGTGTTGCGTAATTGCACCTCCATCTAAATCCAATTTCTGCATCTGGACGAGGCGAAACATACCCCAGTGCCCACATGTTACACCTGTAACCAAAGCCTGCATCAGCCATTTGTCAAACTGTGTTGTTAGTACTGCACTCTTGCACATTTCACGTAGCGGTGTTATCATATATTGTCATCTATTGACTGTCATTTTCCAGGAGGATCCTGCTGTTTCATATAATAATATTCCAGTATTATTACAGCATGTCACACCAAAAACCCTACTTCCTCCCTCAGCGGGCTCTCAGTGCCATACTGCATGAGCTGAGGCTGGGAGAGAAGTTGGAACAACCTTATTCTTGAGTATGACTTGTTGTGTTTTGCATGTATGCTGCCGTAAGTTTTGGTTTTAGTTGATCTCCAGTTAAGTTCCGAAATGATTCCTCTGCTTTGTCGGAGGTTTGGGATTTTTTAGAGCAAATGGAGAGAGAGAGAGAGACAGAGGGAGAGAGAGAGAGCGAGGGAGAGAGAGAGAGAGGAGGGAAAACAAGACAATTAAAAAGATTGACAGGTAGGCTCCTCTGTCAGGGGTGACGCTTGTGGAGAGGGGAGGAGTAAAAATGTAGCAGGAAAAGCCACTCGATGCGTCTGTCTATCAGTTGAGACTGTCTGAAACAGCTTCTGGATCCACCGCGTTTCCATTTTTTTCTTTTTTGGGAGACCTCGGATCAGTCCCCGGAGTTTTTCTCCCTCTTTTCGCCTTTTTTAAGAGACAAATATTTCAGTCCATGTCGACCTGAGCTGTTGTTGGCGAAGCTTGGATGCGCCTGCGTCTTGTTTGTTTCCCCTCTCCCTCAAGTGATATCCTCTCCACCGCATCAACCAACCCCTCCAAAAAACCGACTCTGTCCATGATGCGATGAGAGGAGCGATGGAAATTATTTCCACGACTCTTGAAACGTAAGTAAGAGAGAAAGCTCGCTCGTCCCATTTATTATTGTTATTTATTTCAGTGGGAGAGACGGAGGAAAGGCGGGGAGGGAGGAAAAAGTCTCCGCCGGACTGGTGAGGCTGGATCCGGGCTGAGGTGGCGTGGTGGTGACGGGACTGACATTAACCCATCTAATGCCTGTCTATCTCTTTTCTCCTCTCTCCTTTCTCTGTTTCAGGTCTCTGGCAAAAGAAGAGAAGGAAACATAAGGATACATTACTTATCAGAGCTGTTCGGTGCGCTCACACGGGACTTATTTGTTTGGTTACCGCCAGAGTTTATTTATTTTTTTTAGGTTTGTTGTGCGTAAAAGGCGCAGCAAAGTATCGTCCCCCTCCAAACAGCACTGGAGATTAGGGGGATTTTTTTTCCAGGGGGAGTGAACTGAAAACTTGGACTTCAAGGTGCTGTCTTTCTGCTGCTGCTTCTTTTTTTTTACCCAGCCATGAAAGACATGAAAGAAGATGATCTTTGATGGACATGAAGGTGGCAGGAGCTGGCCGATTCCCTTCGTAATTTTTGTGCTCATTGTCGAAGCCGATCCAGCCATCAAGTCCACAAAAGAGCAGCCAGTTTAAAAAAAGAGAGACATTTTCATCTACGAGACCAGAACATTCCCCCGAAAATCGGGATGATTTTTCAAGTCTGATAGACTCGATTTGTTTGTCAATTCCTGCATGAGAAGCACCGTGGAAAGTGACGGTCACTATGCCGAGGAGAAAGCAGCAAGAGCCGCGGCGATCAGCAGGTATAACTCGCCCCTCCACAAACGACCATTTCCAGTCCCTGTAGCCAACCAGTTTTAATTTACAAGTACCAAATGAAAATATCTCCGTCCACGTCACAATCTTTACCTGAGCTGCATGCTGAGATTTAGTTTACAACTCTTATAAAATTACATTTGTTGTGCTATTAACACAGCGCGCAACTCAACCCCTGACCCCCAGCTGTTAAAATGTGTGTAATTGTTCAAATGACGCACATGCATGCGCAATGCCACTATTAGATTTTTTAAAAAATATCCTCCTTTGCCAGGAAAGTTCTCTCAAGAATGGTGAGATAAACTAAATGGCATGTTATGGGGGATAAAAGGGAGCTTTTGAGGTTCAAGAGTGAGTAATGATGAATAATTGACTGGGAAAGAAGGGGGAGAAAACTGGTGAGAGCCGGTTTTTCCTTTCTTTCTATTTTATTAGAGGATTGCCATCCTTGATTTGATGTGTGATTGATCGCCTGTCATGTGGCAGTCTTTGATCTATTCATCCCTGATAAACATCAATAAATCCTTCCAAGAGGACAGGCATGCCTCTGGTAGGTTTAGCCACTCACACACACACACAACCCTCCTGTTGTCTCAAGCAGGATCTGGAAAGCCGAAAAAGTTGCAAATGATGGTGGAAAATCGCCTCATTTTCTGTGGAGGGAAGGCACTAAAAGCAGATGAAAGCACGGTGTGTATGTTGAACAGATCAGAGGAAAAATCAACCCAAACACTGCTTTTTAACCAGGTGTTTGATTCCCCTCATATGTCTTTTCTTTACAGATAAATGTTGAGGTTTTTTTTTTCTTTTTTTTTTTTCGCGTTCACATCCAAATTCACCCCACATTCGCTGTAAGAATCAGACCAGTAATGAAATCAATATCCACTGCTGGAGGGGAGTATTATATTTGCAATGTGACCAACTGATAAAACCGGGTCCTGCCAGAGGACCGACAAGGTTGACTTCTAGTGGTTTGGATTTGGACTCCCCCTTTTTTCTCTCGTCTCCCTGCAGCCTTTAAACAAATGTAAATGAGTGACAGGGGTTTCTACCTCTGTGCTAATGAGGCCGAGCCTTTGAAGTTAGGCATTAACAACTGGAGTGAACAAAAGACAGTTACAGAATTTTAAAGAGATTTTGAAATATGAGGTGCAAAGCGGGTCGAACAGGAGGGCCAGCCGACGAAGACTTTGAACTCAGCAGGTTTTATCATTTAAAGCGGGGAGCTGCTGGTGATGGTGGTGGTGGAGGAGGATGAGAAGGAGTGTAGGCTGGAGAACATTCAACCGGTGCTCGACTTCTTTCTTTCTCCCTTGCCTCTCTGGCAAAAGCACTTTTCACATGATTTCTTGCCCACACGAGGAAGAAAGGATAGATTTAGATATTGAGCCTCACTTGACTTTTCTGTGTGTGTGTGTTTGTGTGTGTGTGTCTGTGAGAGAGAGTTTTGGTTGTTGTTTTGGCGAAATAGCCCACTAGAAAAGGTCGGCCATGGTGGGAGCAGAATAAACCCAGTTTAGTTTCCACATGTAGATGGAAGCATGAAAACACGACAGTGCTGTGACCCCTCCCTCCCCTCT
>JAQLOL010000025.1:18768641-18780342 GCA_029783665.1 Naso thynnoides
CACACACACACACACACACACACACACACACACACACACACACACACACACACACACACACACACACATTGGATGAGAATAAAAGCCTACATTTGATATCATTGAGTATTCATTCCATGTTATTTTGACAGTGGTCCTGTAAGTGTGCTGTAAATCTTTAATTTCGCTGAGCTGACCTCTTTTCCTGTCTTCTTTTCTCCCCTTTTTGTCTTCTCTCTTGCTCTATTTCTCTCCAGCATACATGCCCGAGGACGAGCTTAAGGCAGTCGCTCAAGATGAGGAAGAGCACCTGCAGGATGACGGCCTCTCATTAGACGGACAGGACACTGAGTTCCTGTGCAATGAGGAAGAGGAAGATGCAGATGGTGGCCAGCCACATAGCTACAGAGACTCTCCACTTAGCAATGGAACTAACCCTGACGCTGGATATGGGTCTCCACTCAGTGATTCCAGCGACCGACTTCCGGACTTCAAGAGCACCTCTTCCAGGGACGGTCAGGAGAGGGACGGCACTGCCTTGCCCTTCCGCCCCAACAATGGTCTCTCTTTCCAGGATAGCCTGGCACAGATGAAAGCCGTCTATGCAAACCTCATCTCAGATGCCTCTTGGTCCAGTATCACAATGGACATCATGAAATCTAAGCCTGCTGCAGCTGGCAGCATCAGCAGTGCCCTAACCACTCCAGAGCCCGCCTCGACTGCTCCTGTCTCCACAACTACAACCACAAACAAGACCAGCGGGGTCAACATGGCCAGCAGTCACCATAATGGCAGGAGCTCCAGCACCACTGTCAACCACACAAGCAGCACGAGTGGCAATACTAATGGCACAGTATCTTGCCCCGTTAGCAGCCACAGTGCAACCAGCAGCAGTGGGAGCAGCAGTGGTGCAGCTAGTAATGGTGGTGGTGTGGCCTATGACTGGCACCAGGCAGCACTTGCCAAAACTCTTCAACAGACCCCCTATCACCTTTTACCAGAGCCAAGCCTTTTCAGCACAGTGCAGCTCTACCGACAGAACAACAAGTTGTATGGCTCTGTTTTCACTGGTGCAAGCAAGTTTCGCTGCAAAGACTGCAGCGCTGCCTATGACACACTGGTGGGTTTGACAGTCCATATGAATGAGACGGGCCACTATCGAGATGACAACAAGGACAAAGAGGAGGATCAGGGAAAGCGTTGGTCCAAACCACGCAAGCGCTCCCTGATGGAGATGGAGGGAAAGGAGGATGCCCAGAAGGTGCTGAAGTGCATGTACTGTGGCCACTCATTCGAGTCGCTGCAAGATCTCAGCGTTCATATGATCAAGACCAAGCATTACCAGAAAGTGCCTCTCAAAGAACCAGTGCCAGCTTTGGCCACTAAACTGGTGCCCAGTTCAGCTAAAAAACGAGCTATCCAAGATGCTATAGTCTCTCCATGCTCCCCAGACTCTCTCCATGCTGGTAGTGGTGGTGGCAGTGTATCCCTTGGGGATGTTGGCAAAGATACAAAATCTGCAGCTAACCCCTATGTTACGCCAAACAACCGCTATGGTTACCAGAATGGTGCCAGCTACACATGGCAGTTTGAAGCTCGTAAAGCCCAGATCCTCAAATGCATGGAGTGTGGGAGCTCTCATGATACACTGCAACAGCTGACTGCTCACATGATGGTTACAGGTCACTTTTTGAAGGTTACAAATTCTGCATCTAAGAAAGGTAAACAGCTGGTTTTTGATCCTGTGGTGGAAGAGAAGATTCAGTCTATCCCACTGCCACCAACCACCACCAGGCTCCCTGTTCCCACTAGTGTTAAGTCCCAACCAGTGTCCCCTGCCCTGTCTTCTTGCTCAGAGGAAAAGAGAGAAGGAGGTGAGGAGGAAAAGGTTGAAATTGGTGAGCCACTGGAGAGAAAAATCAAGGAGGAGAAAGATGACTCAGGAGAGAAATCTGAGACTGACGCTACATCATATAAATACCTTAGAGAAGAAGATCTGGAGGAGACACCAAAAGAAGGTTTAGATATTCTCAAATCCCTTGAGAATACAGTATCCAGTGCCATCAGCAAGGCCCAGACAGGCACACCCACATGGGGTGGCTACCCTAGCATTCATGCAGCCTACCAGCTGCAGGGTGCCATGAAGAGCTCCACTACTGTTCTTCCCCCAGTGGTCCAGAGTGTCCAGATGCAGCCAATGTTGAACAGTGGGCTGCGAGGTCTGGTGAATGATCCCAACTCAGTCATCCACTCACCTCGGAGTCCTTCCTCCCCTACCCCACTCAGGAGTAATGTCACTGCCATGGAGGAGCTTGTGGAGAAAGTGACAGGCAAAGCTGCCACTGTGAAGAAAGAAAAGGAGGAGAAGATGGTAAGCCTGGAACGATGTCGGGCCCCATTATTAGTAAAATCCCCCTCTCCTGCACTGAGAGAGCAGCGAGAGCAATTAGCATCCCCAAATGACTTATCTGTAGGTAAACCGTCCGGTATGAGAAGTAGCAGCCCAGGCAGTGTAGATTCAGAGCTCATCTGCAAGAAGGAGCCCAAAGAGAGCCTAGTAGATGGCCACAACAACCATTCAAAGAATGGCTCTGAGACATGTCAATCCCCAGTAACTAATGGTAACAGTCTTGGCATCATCACCGATCATTCGCCTGAAAGCCCTTTCATCAACCCTCTTAGCGCACTCCAGTCAATCATGAACACTCACCTGGGTAAGGCCTCTAAACCAGTGAGCCCAGCTGCAGACCCACTATCTATGCTTTACAAAATCAGCAACAGCATGATGGATAAGCCAGCTTTCAACCCAACTCCTCAGGGCAAGCCAGCTGAGCCCGTCAACCACTATCAGTTGTATGAAAACAATGACCAGCCCATAGACCTGAGTAAACATAAGTCCACCACTAACACCAACAATAATAATAACAGCAGTGTGCTCCTTACCAACAACAGTGTAAATGGTAATAAACCCCTCATTTCCCTCTCTGACTCAGTCTCTTCTCCTCTGAGAGAAAATGCTCTGATGGACATATCTGATATGGTAAAGAATCTCACTGGAAGACTGACCCCCAAGTCTTCAACTCCCTCCTCCATCTCAGAGAAGTCAGATGCAGATGGCAGTGCATTTGAGGATGCCCTAGAAGACCTCTCACCAGTGCAGAAGAGGAAAGGAAGGCAATCCAACTGGAATCCCCAGCACCTCCTCATCCTCCAGGCACAGTTTGCCTCCAGCCTAAGGGAGACCTCAGAGGGCCGCTACGCCATGACTGATCTGGGCCCCCAGGAAAGGGTCCACATCTGTAAGTTCACAGGCCTCTCCATGACCACCATATCCCACTGGCTGGCTAATGTCAAGTACCAGCTGAGACGAACTGGGGGCACCAAGTTTCTCAAGAACATGGACTCGTGCCAGCCTGTGTTCCTCTGTGGTGACTGTGCCTCTCAGTTCAGGACTCCCTCCTCCTACATCAGCCACCTGGAGTCTCACCTGGGCTTCAGCTTGAAGGACCTGTCCAAACTGTCAGCTGAGCACCTACGGGAGCAGCAGGCTGCCTCAAAGGTGATCACAGACAAAATGACATTCGGCAGCCCCCTGTCAGCCTTGGCCACGCCAGAGGATGACACAGGCTCTGTGTACCAGTGCAGACTTTGCAATCGGACATTCGTCAGCAAACACGCAGTCAAACTGCACCTCAGCAAGACCCACGGCAAGTCTCCAGAGGACCACCTGGTGTTTGTCACTGCTTTGGAGAAACTGGAGAAGCTAGACAAGATGGAGAATGTTTAAGCGGGGTCTCCAGCTGAGGGTAGAGACTGAAAGCTGTGGAACTGATCAGAATTTCATTGCACTAAAATGACATTGTTCACAGTTACTGCACTGGGCCGAACTGAGCCGTCAGAAAAAAATCGGTCTTATTATTTTTTGTTGTGATAACTGCCTGACTGGACCATGTCTTTTCATGTTGATTTGTTTTGTTTTGCCAAGCTTTTTTACACTTATTTTGTAATATATTTATATGCTATTTGTCTGATCTGTGCATGTATTTTAGTGAATCAAGGTTAAACACAAGATTTTAATCTTTTCATGGCAAAAATACAACTACTGCTTCAATGGTAAAAGTGGTGTGGAAAATTAATTGATGGAAGAGAAAACTGTATAATACTTGATATGAAGAAGTTGAAAATTAAATGTATACACCAAAAGAATGAAAGAATACCCTGAAAGACTGAAGTAGCACCTTAGACAGTTGAATTTTGAAATTTGTAAAGAAAACATGTTTTGAAATATCTTCCATTTGTCAAAATCAGATCAAGGATTATCATTTCCCCCCCTCTCCTTTTTGGGTTTCTGTCACTGCAATGTTTTGATGATGAATGGCCTGCTCATAAATCTGTCAGTGTATTAGAAAAAAAGATCATGTGAACATTTCAAAAAACTGAAATGCTGCTTCTGGTTACGAGTCAATCAGTGAAAATGAATGGCCGTCAGTATGCAAGTTTGCTCAAAAAACTTTTCCTTGTTGTGAAGTATCACCTTATAGCAATTTTCCAGTTGTATGGTTTGTTACAACTTTCTCTTTCTAAATTGTGTCGCTTTATTCAACTGTAAAGAGAACAGTCCGTTACATGTAAATGATTACCAGTGAAATGTCAGTACTCCATAAGACATATCTTACCATTTGAAACGGCTCAACATTCTTTGTATCTTAAGGTGTGTGCATTCTCTAACTTTTATATTGTCATTTTGTACACAAAAATGATAAAAAATAAAAACAGATGGTGTATATAGATATATGCTGTAGAGCTACAAAATGTCCTTTTTTTAAAGAAAATACAAATTTAGCTTCTTTGGCTTGGTTTACAGAAATGATTTTAATTATACTTGCATCCAATTTGATGCATGAAATGGTGTGGAAAATAAATAAGCGATGCACAATGACTATACATTTCAATGTTTTATCGACAATATTGTAAAAAAAAAAGTTTTTAGCACCGGTTAGTTTGTTTCATTTATTTCTCAATTGTAAAATAAACCCCAAAGCAGTTGTTAATAGTTTAACATTTGTGGTTGTGTGTTCATTTGTCATGGGGGTGCATCGAACCTAACATGTAAAAAACTTTACTTTGTAGCATTTGCTTTGCGATAAATTAAAGCTATCACACCCATATCAAATCCTAACCCAGTGTAAGAGGATTTCCTTTTTTTTGGTTACAATTGAAATATGAATTGCAGAGGTGAGAATCAAAGTCTCCTTGTTCCACTCAGTGCATACTTAGTGTTCTGCCACAGGCCTGCTTTTATATTTACAAAATTCTAAGAGAAAAAAGTCACTGGTGTCATACTTTTAACTGATGACTGAGCCACATCATACTGCTACAGATTGTTATTATGATAAAGATGACGAGGATGATAAGCCTGTAAGGGTGCCTATTGTACTGTGAGAAACCCATGCTAGGCTTGTGACTGGCCTTTGGAGGGCTCGCTCTGAAAGAATCAGTGTTATATTAATGACGGCAGTGTACTTTTGCCTGTCTTCTTGGAACAAAAATCAGATGGGTGTCTGTTCTGCTTGATATAGCCTCCTGACTTGCCACACTGAACCGACCAATAATTAAAATAACTATTCAGATGATACATGGCAGCAATCTGTCCTTTTCTCTGATCCACTGCAACACGGCTAACAAGAAAATATACTGTGAATCTTTGCTCTGCATTTAAAAAATGACTGATGTTTGTGATGAGAATGCTAAAGTTCAGGTGCACAGCTGTCAAACTGGGCAATGCTATAAACAATACTATACTAATACAATAAATACTATAAACAAACCTGAATTATACCTCAAATGTAATTTTTCAGTTGCCGCTCTTTTATTAGTGAGCCAGACCTTCCTTCATGATTCGTCAGAGCAGAATCTAATGCAAGTATGTGCTGTAAATGTCATATTTTTAACATATCAATCTGTCTTTCAGCAGATTTTGTTGAGATAAAACACATCTTTGCAGGACAAAGTGTCAGTTCAGCATTGATAGAGTGAACAGGTGGAGTGTGAATTGTGAATGTTTTGTGATTTCTACAGAGTGAGTGTGATTTTCTATGCAGTTTAGTGCAGAAAACATTTCCATGTGCATTTAATAAACCGTGCCTACCTTTACTTAATGAGTGTTTAAGTTGTTTTCAGGCAAATGACAAAAGATCTCTGCACCTTTTTAACTGGTCAAGCAGCTTCTCCATCATCCCAGATCCTTGTCTCCTTTGTTGCTCAGCTTTGTTTTACCTTTTTTAACTTTTTCTAAGTTTTCTCTGCTTTGTGGCCTATTGTTGTAAATCTGACTTCATTTATAGTATACCACGGCCTTGACATTTATCTTTGCGAGTGCTGATAGTGATTCATTGTGTATAATGACCTCTATGTGAACTCCAAGCTAAAGGTAAGCAGCAAGTTGTGGATTTTCTTCCTCAAGCTGCCCTGCAGGTAAAGCATCTGCATCTGGAATTTGATCTCTCATCTTGCCCTCATGTCTCAAGTTTCTGATAGAGTACTTACAGTACCAGCCTTTGTATGGATGACACTATGCTGCAGTATTATGACTTCCATTCCTCACACTCACAACATCTCTCATGTTGGCTGAGTCAGTCACACACACTCACTCACTCTTCCAGCTATATTAGCATGAGTGTCTTTGTGCAATTACACACCTCCTCGATCTGGCTGCACCTCGCTGTGTTGATACACGGATTCACTGACAAAGGAAACACAGGCAGAGGGCAGATTAGCCCGGCTGAAGATGCAGCTTCCTCGGAAAGGGGCTGCTAGAGTTGGGCTATAAAACAAACAAGGCAGATAAACAAGCAACATTTTGAGGAGATAGTGTTCCCTGCACACCAGAAATAAAAAACACCTTGTAGGTTTAATACCCCACAGCTAAACCTGTAATTTTGCTGTGCCGTCAGATAGCTGCTGAGCCGATAGAGACTCTTTCCTGCTTTGTTAGAGATCAGTGCACTGTTTCCTGTGCGTATTCTATGTAAATTACATGCGATAATCGCCACGCACGGCACAATGCTGGTTCCCGTGGTGCAAACGGAAACCGAGGGTAGATAAACGCAGGCTGGGCAGATTTGCATAGCCTTTGTGTTTTGGGCGCTGCTGAACGTGAGCCCTGAGGATTGGTAGGGATTTCCTCAAGGTTTTGTATAAGTAAATGCTTGCTTCCTCTCAGGGCTGGGACCATTATGTACAGCAGACAGGGGTGGGTGTAGACAGAGGGCACAAACGGAATAACAAAATTACCTGGGCTGGTGGGAACACGAGGAGGGAGTATTAACCTGCATAACTTGCGTCTGTCTCTGCCGAGATAGAATAGGGTTATATTAATGTTTGCATGGGAACATGAACTCTACTGTACACTCAAATTCTGTACATTACATCAAGTGGAGAAAATGACAGAAAGGTCAGTTTAAAGTTAAGATCACAGAGAGGGGAGAACATGGTTATCTGTTCACAGAAGTTCACCACTTACGCTTTAAGGTGTGTTAGTATGTCAAAGGTATGCAATTCATGCAGTCTTTAAGTCTTTTGTTGGTGTTCATATGTTAATGACAGTTTTTTATGGTTTGTATATGATAGCAGCATGAACACTTTGTCAACCCTGAAACAAAGAAAAAGCTCCCACTGAGGATCCTCGGGTGTCTGCCTCCTATAAACCCTCAAACTTTGCAAACATCTCCAATGTATGGTTTAATACCCTTCCAAAATACTGTAACCAAACAAACATTGTCTGACAGAGAATCAACAAACAAAGCAACAACCACTGCAAGCCTTTGTATTGGATCACAAACTGAAGTTGGAGAAATCTGTTTGGATCCTGATAAAACGCCTCATTGTGGAAGGAAAAGGTATCAGTAGTCACGTTTTGCACAAGACACCTGCCTCCGTCTATTTTTATGTTGATTCAAACGTTCCACATATAGGCTAACTTTTTCACATTAAAACGTCTAAATAAAAAGACTATCTTTTTTGTATTTTTTGTTGAATTGTGTACTAACAATATCCAAAATGTTTCTGACAGTATTCAAACTCAGTGAAATACAAACATTTTTTTCAAGGTAATGGCACGTTTCAGTTTGTCACCTGTCGCAAACTTTACTTACCAAAATCATAACACCAGCCATTAAGGAAGGAAGTCAGCAGACATGGCAAAATACAACATGAATGTAACTTAAATATGCCTACGTTACCTCATCTGTGAACACTGATGCTTCAGAGAGATCTTTATCTGCAATGGTGGCTGTTTAATAATGAAATTAAGAAATCCTATGATCCCATGCCACTACACAGTCAAACTACAGCTTGTTTTTTTTTTGTTTGTTTGTTTTGGGAGAGATTTCTTTTGTAACAGCAGAACCGTGTTTAATAGCACACACCAATGGTGGGCCTACTGGCAAAATCTAATCCTTTATTTACAGCTGTGCTTATTTTCCCAATGTTTCCGAGAACATATATAATTTTGTATTTTGGGGTTTCACATACGATTCTGCCTGAAATGTGCCACTGCAGTACTGGAAAAGCCGTTGAAGTGTTGTAGAAAATCTCTGGAAAGCCTTTCTAACATGTGACTAACCGTGGGAAACAGTGTTTTTTTTTTTTAATCATGTGTTTAATGTCAAACAATCGTAGTTTTATTGTTTTACGTTTTCAAAATAAGTCACAGTTTAGGCACCACAAATGCTTGGTTTGGTTTAGGAAACAAAACTGTTTGGTTTGGGAAAAGATTCTTGACTTTTGCTTTCATTGGGGCTTGAACCTGATCTGTGTGTGACCCATTACCCTAACTTCCTCCCTCATTGGGATTTTTTCAGTCTTTCAGGTTCATCAAGTGAGTGTCCAATAATGCCGTTGTAGTTAGTTGAGAGCCCACAGATGCTAAGGTGGTACTTCATGCCCTTGAAAGAGATCAAAGTCACCTGACCAAGCTGTCCTATGTCATGAGTTGGGAGTAAGAACGAGTTGTTAGATACATTGAAGAAGCTGGCTGTACAAGATTGAATTTTTTAGACACTTGTTAAAAAGTCACACTACATCATTTCAGGCACTACAATGTGATACTCATACCACCATAACTGAGAGTGCAGCACTCTGGCGCGTGTCAGTAGGACTGTATTTGTATTTTTTTGATGGACACGCGGCAGTCTTTCATCAAGGTGGGTTTATTTTGCAGAGGGAGGGTTGGTGTGACAGAGTTGTCTTTGGAGAATGATGGTGTTTGACAGCAGCAGGCTAACGGATGCAGGAGATCATCTCAGTCTGCCAAGCCTTTAGTTATGATGTGATGGCGGATGAGATCTGCAGGTGTGTGTCGCCAGGCCCTTCATCCATCACAAGCCTGGACAAAACACAAAGCATACAGGGGATGAAATGTTTTCTCCATCTTGTTGGATGAAGGATGTGGTTTAACAAAACAAGATGCGATACCAATCCATTCTGTTCTCACACTGCACTGTAATTTTTCTTTTTTCTTTTTTTTCTTTCATCCTTTTTTGAGGGGAATGAGCTGGTTTGTTTTGTTGTGTTTCTTTGTTTCTTCATCTTTGACTTGAATTTAGACATTTAATAAACCATACAACACATTTTCGTGAACTGTTGATATTAATTCTTAATCTCTGTGATTCCAGCAGTATGAACATTATGAATATATGTTACATATTCTTCTTTACATACCCTCTCTGTAGAACAGCTGATCTATCTCTGTTTGTGTGATAACCTGGGGACGTGTATAGCCACAATAATAATCCATACATGAAAGATTAATGACATATTTCCTATTATCCTGTGTGTATATGTATGATTTAGACATTGACCTCTCAGGGGTTTTTTTGAATATGAGAACTACCATGTCCCTGTCATTTCCTATTTCAAATCAAAGAGGTCAACATAGAAAATGTCTCAAAACCAATTTGTGTTTCAAAAAGACCCTTGAGAAATAGTGGCTCGTGTTGATATGCACAAAGACACTTATCCCTTATCTATCTTCTCAGAGAGAAAGAGAAGGAGACAGAGGGTGAAGTGCTCCAGGAATCAGTGCTGCCTCCATGAGATATGATGCTGCTTGATTTTGATCATTGACATTTGCTTTTTCATGCATCCTGAAAAACAAGGCCTCCCTTCCATTAAGGAATTATTCAAATGACCTTCAACAGTGCATGTTTTCCTACAGTTTTGTTGTGGGAATATGAGAACACATACTGACATCTCAATTACTTATGCAAGGCTCAGAGTAGGCCCAGTGGATGCAATCACCGTGTGTGCAATCCTCAGTCACTCCGAATCACAGAAGCTCCCGGACAGACACACATAATTCAGACAAGTCAGACAGGATTTGCATACAAAGACTAAAAACAAAAAAAAGAGGCCATAAATAAAAAATGCACCATCTTGAGCGGGGAGGGAAGGTAGAGATTTGAAGGGAGGAGGGAGGTGGGGGAGGGAGGATGGGACCGGAGACCGGTAAATTGTTTTAAAAAGGTCTTACATGTCATGTTGTGTATGTAAAAGGGTTAGCCCGATGTGCAGCTGGCCTTTGGCATTTGGGTTGGTGTTGTATACGGCTGAATGAAAAAAGATGTGGTTGTATTGACAACAGTTATCATTGCACTCATTATAATTATTCAAATTATTTTTTTTTTTTTAAATTTAAATTTAAATTTTAATTTTTTTTTATTTTTAATTTTTTTTTAATTTCTTTTATTTTAAACTTGAGTACGAGGAATAATACTGCATACTTTACGAAATTCTGTATCGGTCAAAGTCTTCTATCTTAAGGCCCTTGGAAATCAACCACCACAGTCTTAAACTGGACCAGACACTGTTGTCCATCTTTATCGCCTTAAAACTGGAGTTTTTCTTCCTTCAGCCCTTCTGGAGGTGACACGCTGTCTCATTGTCGCCTGATGGGTGGGGGGTAGTAGAGGAGTGGGTGAAGTGGTAGAAGGGTTGGGGTGGTTGAGGGCAGGCAGTGAGGTGGGGTGGGGTGGGGTGCATCAGAGGCTAACCCGGCATCACGTCATTAGCGTTGCGCGGCGGAGATGCAGGGGCACCCTGACACATGTCACGGACAGCCAGCCGAGAGCCCACGTATGAAGCTGACACGCTGCGCATAATTTATCCTGTGACACGATCTGCATGCCGAGTTGTTGATCTGTTGTGTTTGGTTTGGACATGGGCGCTCTGGCAGGGAAGACAGAGGGGGGGTTATTATGCAGGTGGGGGGGCACCAAGAGGAGAGCGAGGGCGAAGAGGTGGCAGGGTGTGTGTTTGTGTGTGTGAGTGTGTGTTTTCTATTTGCGGTGGGAGGCAGCATCTTGGTGTAGCACACACTGATTGGGGCGACACATTTGTCATGTCCACTGAGGAGCAACATATACATAAACAAGAGCATTCAAATTCACTAATGCAGACACACAAACTAACACACACTCTGACGCACAAACACATTCAGGCTTTGGTGATATGCATGTTGAGTCACAGTGAAATCACAGCCACAGTCTAGTCCCTTAAGACATCTGTTCATGAGTGAAAATGACTAATATTGTTGAAATGACCCTCTGTCATTCCATTGGATGTGATTGTTTCCAAGCTTCAGCTGCAGTGTTGTTAAACCACCACTGACACAACTTCTCATTAGCTTAACATAATTTTTGCTTCAGTGAGTCAATAAAGCGTT
>JAQLOL010000025.1:18783156-18806354 GCA_029783665.1 Naso thynnoides
TAGTCCGCACTAGTCTGACCAAGATAGTGGAGCAGGACCCAGGTATTTATCCTCTGTGGGTGTGTTCACCAAAGTGCATGTGGACTGGATTTAAGTTTCACTTTCATTTTCTGGTGGCAACGCACCCCTGTGTAAAGAGCGGTTTAAAAAAGACCCACGGAGAGAAGCCTGTTGAACTGTGGACACCTGTGTGAATAACTCATCTTCTCAGCAGACAAAGAGACTCGTGGAGAAAGAGGCAAACAAAGAAACACACTCGTTTAGCTCATGGAATAACCAAAAAGATGCCACAGGCAGGAAATGACTGAAATGATAACGATAAAGTTGATAAACAGACTAACCAAAAGCAATATAACGTGTTTGTTTATTGTTTGATGCAGTTTATTAGTGCTGATGGTGGCTGTTTGAAATAATTAAGTTTTTATTTTATTAATTATAATTAAACAGAGATATTGTTAAGTCATACCTAGGCCTACATGAGGAAACAAAGAATATAAGTTAATTATTTTTAAAATATATTTCAAAGAAAAATTGTTTCACATAAACACAACATGCAGCTTTGTGAAATACATCAAAGATGGTTAATATGGCCCAGACTGTAACACCACAGTCAACATCTGACAGAAAATGTTCCATGGGAGGGTATAAATTCCAGTGAATTTGATAATGTTTTATCATGTGTGTTTAAAATAAACTGAATGTTTTTTCATTGTAAAAAGAAATATATCTGATGGGTTAAAGGTGATTCACGGGCAGTGACATTGTCAGTTGGTGTACTGCTCTAAATCAGATTGTATAAAATTTCAAAAAATTAGCTATAGGCTTTCCAGGCTATTTGAGCTCATTTCACAAAGATACTGTTGTTTTTTAAGTGTTTAAAGGAGATTCCAAAAGAGGACAAGTTTTCTTGTGCTGGATACAAAAATGTTGCAAGACAGCACAACTCCCGCTTAGTGCCAGACCCTTATTACAGCAGACAAGACATTATCTCAGACAGGACAGGATGATTTAACCTCCACGGCCCTGATAGCGGTTTCTTCCTGACCACAAGAAGTCAATATCTATTTGTTAGTATAACTTTAAGATCATATTTGTGGCCACAAAAATTATTCCAATGTGCTGTGGGGAACTTTTTTTTTTTAAACAGGCTGGAAAACCTGCAATGAAAGCTTTTTTTAAAAATGGATTTTAGTGGGGAGTTTTAGTGTCTTGTAAAGCTCTATATCTGTTTCTGAGATTTATATAAAATGATTATATCCCTGAGGATTTGGACCTTAGGGGCATGTATTTTACATTAATTTCCTTCCTGTTCAGAACTTTAACGTAACCTCCCCTTCTTTAATATCTTTTTTTTCTCCTTTTTTTTTTTGTTTCCTCAGTCAGAGGTTGTTGAAGGGGTCTTTTGGACTGTTACAAAGACAAAAGAGAAGACTTTTTGTTGCTGAGATGTATGAAGAATTAGTGTATGAATTTTATGTGACATGAATAGTATGGCTGTTATTTCTGAATTGAACAAACATTTTAATCTGTGTGAAAACTTAAACATTTTAATTCAACACTGTAGGTGTGGGTGTGAAAAGGAGAAATCTATGATTACAATAGGCTTTTGTTCATACTGTTGTCATTTTGCTTTTTGCTCTGTCTTTGAGAACTTCTGACCACTGCTGTATCAATCTTAATAAACAAAAGCAAAATTAAGGGAAAATGAAGCAGACTGCCATTGTAGGCAGCTTGCATGTAATCATCCCGTTGTTATTTCGAGCCTGTTAATTTCACAGCACCAGTTGGAGTTGTCCATCTGTTTATTAAAGGTTAACTGCCTCCACACTTCTGAAGCGTACGTTTCTCACAATCCTCAGAGTTTACACCATGTAAATGACTGTCTCTGATGCGTCTGAAAAGTTTGTCTCCTGCTCTGATAAAACAGTAAACAACAGGTTTCGTCACGGTCTGTCTGGTATAAATAACTCAACTCGAACTCGAAAACATAACTGAAGTCGAGAGCGAGAAGTCAGAAAGTAGGAAATACAGACACAAGTTGATGTTTATGATTCATTATTTGTGTTATTTATATGAAAATGATCTACATGTCAGACAGAGAGAATAATTACTGTTTATCAGAATCCGCAGTTGAGCAAAAGCGTTGGTTAATGTAGAGTACAGATAGGCAGCCAGTCCAGTTAATGGCCATGCATCACTGTAGTGAAGGTAGAAAGCTGCATATCCTAGCCATTGATTTAATGAACAGTCTAGCACACTTGTCACCATACAAAGATAATATTACTTCATCCAGTGTGCGTGTATTCTGCATGTGTATTCTGCATGTGTGTGCATCCAGGTGAATTTAAAAGAATCACACTGGATCTGAAGTGTACAAAGGCCAGCCTAAAGCAGTTGGTTTAGAGAATATATTACCAATATGAAAGCTGCTTTGTTTTATTTGATTTGTTTTCCCATAGTCCCGTAGTATATGAACACAGTTACAACAACAAAAAGAGGAGGCTTTTTTTTTACAGCAGCGTTTCCACAGCAGCACTGCAGAGCTTTGTTCCGACAGAGAATCATGTAATCCGTCTGTTTAAAACACACTGTGAATAATGGCTTGAGGCAAGTTCCTGCAAAAGTCCTTCCCCATACCAAATTTCTGACCAGAGAAAGAAATGGTGCTCCCACATGGCACTTGTTGATAATGTCCAGTTTTGCTGTGTAAAGCACAGCTAAAACAATGCATAAATGCAGCGGAGAGTCGAGGTGCAACTGATCTGATGTTTGGATTCTCATTTGCCAAATGAACTTGAGAAACCTGCAGCAACTGCATAAACCTTAGCACCTCAATGTGAGTGATAGTTAAACAACAGTAAACTGTGTTTTTACTGTAAATGCAAATTGACATTTAATTTAAAAAGCAGGTCTCCATGGAGACTTTTTGCCCCACAGAGGCTGTGAATTCTGCTTCCTGTTCCTGAACTATGGATGGAAGTGACACCATGTGACTGCGCTACCAACACATTTTCTCTACAGCTAGCCCCACCCAGCCTCCGACATCGGCACCCAGTACACCCCCACCTCACCACCCTGCTTCTCCTTTGTTAAGCCAAGCTCGGAGTGCCACAGACACAGATGAAGGCGTGGAGAAAACACATGCCAAAAAGGCCCCCCTGCCACTCTCACTCTTGCACAGCGACAATGATAGGCTGTCATCACACAGCGATCAGCACTGTCACCCACAACATTGCTGTGCACAAACACACACACATGTTCGTGCACGTAAGTGCAGGCATACACACACACAATGTAAACACGCATACACACAGGCGCACACACACACATACACAGGACCCACGGCTGTGAAAATCCGCACCAGCCTCGACAACACTGACAACCAAGTCACTGCTGTCACTTCAGTTATTTTTACACTGGGGCCTGACAACACATCAAAAATCCCTCTCGCTATGGGAACAACATGAGACCACTGCATCAAGCCCATTAGACGCCACGTGTCACATCAAATATCTAATTATCTGCTATTCAATATTCCCAATTAAGTTAGAGATGTTCACTATGCACATTCACACAATAATTTACCACAGTATTGTGTATGCAAAGTGAGATGATAAAGCTGGCCTTGCTGTAAAAAAAGAGGAAGAAGTAGAAAAAAACACAGCTGCAATGCTGTCCTGGTGACAGCGAGACAGCTGAGGTGGATCCTGGAGAATGTGATGGCTTGCTGTGGTTCAATCCTGTTTTCTGCAGATAAAATCTGACCAGAAACAAAGAGAAAGAGAGACACACAAAGTGCCAGTTTTCTTAGTATTTTTTTTTTGTCCAGACTGGTGGAGGAAGAGTTAACTTTTTTGGCCATGGCTGCTGTCAGCAAGCAGAAGGCAGCTATGTGATGAGTCTGATTGGCGGCCGATGGCGGTGAGATCAGTGGCAGGGCTGTGCGATGGATGCCATCTTGGCCGGCTTGTGATGTGCAGTTTGTCGCCAGGGCTTCACTAGGAAGGAAAGCCTTGAAAATACTGCTGGCTGTCACTCAAAGAGAAATGTGGTGTAGTTCCAAAAAACCCTTCACCAACTACCTTTTTGTGTGTTATCTTTTCTTTTTACAGCCACTAAGACGTGATGCACAATGTTACAGCAAAGAATCAAAGTACAGTATACTATAGTACACTTAGTGATACACATATAACAAATACTGAATGATCTGTGCAATTTAACCTTTAGAGACAACATCTTTATTTAACTCCGGACATAACTTGCTGCATTTCTACCTAATAGTGATTGAAGTAAGCATACGGAGGGGGTTAGTTGGGTCTTTTTTTAACACATTCTTCTCAGATGTTTTGCTACTCTCCACTTACAAGCAGATCCATTATATGTGCCAGTTGCTAGTGCTCTTAAAATCAATTTAACTAATCCCAAAGCATGTTATATTAGCTTTTAGCTTCTTCTGGCCTCACCTCCACAATATTCATTGTAACCAAAACTTTTTGGTTAAGGTCAAGAAAAGTTTGCTCAGGTAGTTAAAAAAAAGAAAAAACTGTGAAAAAGAAGAACACACGTCAAAGGGCCAACCATTCAAAGTGATGCTCTTCTTCAGAGGTTTTGTGACAGTGTAACGTCACAACTTTTAAGCTTTTGCTGCTGAAAGAGGACAGTCTTTATTCATACACAGTCCCTTTGTAAGGAAAATATAAATATACAGTTATTCTAAGCTTTTGAACAATCGTCTAATTATGTCATAATGTGATGAGGATAGTCTTAGGACGTAGCAGAAAAATACTGATGCTAAAAATATCAGTTTTGATTATAAATATCCCCATACCCTTAATGAAATCTGCCAGTTACTATCCTAATTATATAGTGCATTGTTGTTGTTTTTTTGCAAATTTTATGTTCATCTTCAGGTCATAAATGGGTGGAGCAAATATTCATGCAAGCCACAAATCAACTGACTATCCACACTTCAGGGAAAACCTCCACCTCCCCACCCTCAACTCCCTCACCCCATTTTTCCCCATTAGCCCCTTGTTTGCCACAAGAGATTGAGATTAAACACTATGTAAAATGTTACACTTCTGAGTAGCTCCCTTTTTACATTTAGTGACAAAACAGACAAATTAAGCTTTTGCCCCATGCAGCCTTGCCCCCCCCTCCCTCCTTGCATCCACCACCTTGTATGTTTGTTGCCTGAAGCGAGGATCGCCGCCTCATCGCAGATAGTCGGAGGAGCACGGCGGGGTCAGCTTTGCCTGCAGGCATGGGGCCCCTCAGAGCTGCAGCAGCCGCTCATTTCAACCATCAACCACCATCTACAACAACAGAGGCCCCGGCTGTATCTGCTGACCAGGAAGTAACACAATAACTTCAGCAAACCAAAAACAGACAAACAAGGACAGGATCAACGGCTGGCAAAATGAAAGAGGTTACTTTGCCATTAACCCAAAATGATTTGTTAGGTAGAATTCATGAAATTTTTAAAATGTTTGATAATACTTGAAGAAATGCTCAGTTAAGCAGTATTAGAGAGTTACACTGCATGTCACCATGATCCAACTTCTACACTCTGGTGCCACTGACCCCAATACAGTATTTTTCATCCTCCAGTGTCTGTGTGAAGTGACATCCTGGTCCTTTAAAATCATCACTGGTTGTTGCTAGTTTGAAAAATAGACTGATAATCAGACTACCAAGTGCAATTTCAGAGGCGACTGGCATTAACAGGCTAACAGGGCTAAACCCCTTTCTAATTTTTGCAATGAAGATGAGAAAATTATTTTTTTTAACACTTAAAGCAGATTATTTTAAGTTTTGGTGGAACCTTTTGCTGCAATGACAATAAAAAGGCATTTAGAAAAGTATATAGCCAAAATCTAGCTGAAATCACTTTTTGTTTTGTTTTGTTTTGTTTTGTTTTATAGCCCCAGCACAGTAACATCAGCTTCCATTCATCTTCCTAGTTAAGTGAGTGACAGGTTCCATGACGGACCCCCTTGATTTGCTGCTCATTTGAGCTAAAGTCATTCAGCCCAAATGACTTTTAACCAATAACAATGTACAGTGGGACGCTAAGAACAGTGAGTGCTGAGTGAGGAAGGAAAGAGCGATAATGCGGCGAGAGGTGACTGTGTTGTTAGCATGACAAAAGTGAAATATGAACTCCATCATCAATTTTCTTTGATGATTCATAATTCTTGAAATAATTAAGGATATCCCCCTATCCAGATATTCAGAGTTTTAAAATTGCATATTCAATTTCAAGACAACTTTAAAGGACTAAAAATATGGTTAGTTTTGTTTTTGTGTAAAGATCACAACCTATCCAGGTTTTAAGTAACATGTCTGTTAACCACTGAGCCATTGTGTCATAACATGCATCTGGTACAGGTATTCATTGTCCCCAGGCGATGACTTTAAGATCCCCTGACTTTAAGTGTAACTTACCCTAAAATTAAAGACATTCCCATTAGCATCTGGTGTACTTTGTGTTTTTGCTAACAAAAATTAGCATGCTCACACTCAAAACTAAGATGGTGAACATGGTTTAAAAAAAAAAAAAGCTTGCATCATGCACATTTACAGCCTCACAGATGTACTTGCATTGGCTTGAGACTTTTCATGTCCATTTTTTATCAGTAATGGGTAAAAATTTCACCTTATATGACACATTCTATACAAATTTCACCTTATATGACACATTCTATACATAATGGTAAAGTTTCTTCAAAACATTTTTTTTATTCACAACAAGTGTTTACATTAATTTGTACGTAACCAGCACATCTGAAATTGCTCCTGAATAAATCTCATCCATTGATTTAAGTTACAATGTGTACAACATGGAGTGATACAGTTGGTGTTGTATAATACAACTTTTAGTGATTGGTCCTCTTGTGCAATTGCAACATGTTGCTAGAGACAAAAGCAAAGTCAAAGCAAAAACAAAGCACCTTGTTAGCTTTAAGTACAATATTTAGTAATCTTTGTCATATATTTGAGTTGTGCATTTACAGTATCCCAGATGCCAACAATGTTCAGAGAAACTCAGAGAAATCCATATCTTTATTTAAGGTAACAGTGTGTTTCATTTTGTCGCCTGTCCCTAACTTCCAGATTAACAGAGTGAGGATGGAAGTTGCCAAACATTACTAAATGTAACTATAGCAGCAGAAAATGGCTTAATAATTGGAAATTTTTACATGCAACTGAGGTATTTAATAGTGGATCAAATTAAACAGGTAGTAACTATCATATGGTAGTCACACAAAAAATGGCACCAATCTATATTTTCTCCATGCAAAACCTATCTTTCATCTGTTGGCAAAACATTTTGCATTCCAAATGTTTTGATTGTTTTTAGTTACTGGCTATAGAACTAGAAGGGCATATCTATATGACTTTGGTCTTTAATGAGGCCGGTTCTGGCTTTTTAAAAACTGAGACAAGGTCCTTATCAGACGCCTTCTCCCTGGGGATTGTCACCCTATGCGGAGTACGTTTCCACGTAAGAGAGATTTCCCTGACACAAAGGCATCTCTCGTCTATCTGCAAAGCTTCTTGAAGTGTTTATCCACCAGAACTGACAGAGAGCTGACTTTAATTAGCACCATCTCCCTTTTTTACCCCCCCTCAACCCCCGCCCTCCCCACTCTCCGCTCCCCCTACCCTCGTCAGATTGCATAACTTCGAACTGAACCGTATATTAGGTTTTATTCACTGATGTTTTTGAAGGACCAGTTCATAGAAGGAGGGAGAGCGAGCCGGCTGCTCTCCTCATTTATGGCACATAATTAAAACTAAATGACAATTCCACTCTCCTATTTAATTAACCACTTTAGATAAAGCAAACACACATACAGTATGGTACAGAAATGCATCACGCACACTCACACACACACCAACCACATCCAGAAGGCACACACACACACACAGAGCATCACACAGAAGCAGGTCACACCCCCCAAGTCTTATTAAACTCCATAATATTTCAATCTGGGGCGTTACTGACTTTGATAATTTTCAAGAGGGAAAGCCGCCCCTCCCTTGACTCTTTTTTTTGGGGGGGGGGTGTCAGTCAACTTGACACCCTGTAAATACTCTCTCAAGCTCCTGTTTCAGTTATTCCCTCCTCTGTCCAATCATTTGTGAGTTTTTCTCAGTGTTAATGATGAAGGGTTTAATTCATCATAACAGTATTCGCACAACCTCTAATTAGCAGCAACACTCGTACAACAATGCCAGCGTTATCTCCTCATGCAAATGAGCTCTCAGTCTGTTGCGTTTGCTAATTTTATGAAACGGCAGGGCGATAACTACGCAGCCTGTGCTAATCTTCCCTGCATTTAACCCTGGTTTTCTTTTTAATCCGCCATCCATAACAAACAAACAACAAACAATAATCCTATTATCGGCTTGATGATTCTTCTTCCTTTGACTTATTTTACTCTAATTTAATCTCAATTATGGGCAGAGAAAAACACTGACAGACATGCACTTTCTCTATACATTCAGATTTCTACTCCAGATGAGCTTACTGAGCTCGTCAATAAAAGTCCCCTGGTGATAACATCCATTTATGTATTATGTCACTGAAAATGAATGGTTAAATTATATGCCCTGTTGTGCCTTATACCACTGTGGAGCCTGGAGTATAAGGGATAAAATTCAATTAGCACCAGACTGAGGTTTTGATAAGGCATGTGTAGTATGCACATTCTTGCTGCTTTTTCTAATATTTCGAAATTATATTCATGATGTTTATGTAAGCCAGGCTGTGTATGCACTGTGTGGATGTACAGTGTGTGTGTGTGTGTGTGTGTGTGTGTGTGTGTGTGTGTGGGGGGGGGGTCTGGCTTGTTATGGCCCTGGGTTCACTAACCTTGTCCATATTGACAGCTCCTGCTATTAGGGGCCACACCAGTGAAGGATCCCTGTGGTTAGATTAGTGAGAGATGAATGCTCTATGTCTGAGTGTGAATGTGTGACTGTGTGTGTGTGTGAATGCTGATTACCAACTCTACCTGT
The DNA here is from genome assembly GCA_029783665.1 of Naso thynnoides. Taxonomy (NCBI): domain Eukaryota; kingdom Metazoa; phylum Chordata; class Actinopteri; order Acanthuriformes; family Acanthuridae; genus Naso; species Naso thynnoides. The sequence goes on from JAQLOL010000025.1 coordinate 18,792,184, forward strand.
TGTCACTGTGGAAGAAAAGATCAGATATGGTCTCATTTGCTTCAGTCACATGTAACACTATCAAAATCCACTGATCCTCTGGAGGTTTTACTTTCTTATTTGGCCATTCAAACACACTTAGATTCGTAGAGAGTTATATTTAGTTAGACAAGAAAGCTTAGTCTCGCTTAATAGATATTTCATGACTATGACGACATAAATTGTGCGTGGGCATGTGTGTGAGAGAGGGTATTAAAGTATATTTGCGCTGCACAGATACTCTGCGGCTATTTTAGCTTTGGGTGCCATAAACCAACATTTATAGGAATGAATAGAGCCCCGCCTTAGATGATGTATCCAGTTTTTATCACACATCTATGACTTAGACCCTTCCACTACGCCAAAAAGATGGACAAACATTATTTTAAAATGATAACAATTCAAAATAATTAAAACCAGCTGTTAAACCTATACCTGTAAGATCATTTTTCTTGGAGAGTCTCATATTTCTTTGTTAAAATTGGGTTTGGCCATTTATCGTTGGTGTCATCGCTCTAAAATTCCACAATAACCTGTAAGCATATAATAATTCAGGTGGTCTGAGAGAACACTAGACTTCTACACCGCATCTTGGCTCTGTACTCAGGCTGTAATGAGGTAGTTTCACCCAATCACAGTAATTTCAGAGAGTATGTGTTCCTATTGGCTGCTCTACGCTGACAATGTTGCTATGAGCTGATTGGCTGTTGACACAAGTGACGTGAGTTTTTCCCTGCAACTCTTTCGCCTCGTCATGAATATTTGGTGCAAACTAGAATTAAAAGAAAGAGCGACAACAAATGAACTGAGATGCAAGCCAGAGCATAAACAGGGAGGGGAGGGAGCAGTGAAGTTGCTTCCTAAGGAGTCTCATGCTACAGCTAGCTTGATCTTTTGATGATGTCTGTGCCAGCTTTCAGCAGTATCAAAATTTAAAATACAAACAATGATATCTTTTAAAGAAAACTTAAAATAGACAGAGCGGGGTAAATCAATTGCCTCTCCCACTTCCCAAATATAAACTTTCATATTCTTAAAAAACAAACTCAAAGCAATTATTAAAAAACATGGTTTCTGTGTATGCACAACTTTAAAAACAAATACATTTGTGCAATAACATAATGCCATTAAACCAAGAAACTGTCAATTACATGCTAGGCTTCATTAGTCATCTTCATTACCTGTTGAGGTGAGGCCTTGGGATGATACGCCATTGCACTTGTGTGTTTGCATAACTGGGTCAGACAAGACAATTACAGGGCTTCGGGTTGCTGGTGTCAAGGGTGAGATGTTAAAGAGGAAAGGGGGGAAGGGGGTATGGGAGTGTGGAGCGAGGCATTTAATGGATTGAGTGTGTGTTGATATGGCTTCTGTCGACATCCTCGTCTCTCTGAGCCCACCAGTCATTCCTTAAAGATCTAATGACATCTCATAATTAGCATAATGTCCCAACTTGTCTGCTGCTTTTAGCTGTCACACTGTATTTGTCTGAGCCCAGCCAATTACAGCGGCGATGCACCAAGGGGGTAGGATGGGGTGGGTGACATGAATTGAGGCAAATGAAGGCTCACATGATCGGCCACATTCCACTGACTATTATTGGAAATATAATACTGTTGATAACATAAGACTTAATAAAAGGCAGTGAAACAGTTTAGAGGAAATTTTGTTGCTTGTTCTTGCTCAGATGATCAGAGCTAAACTAGAGCACAAGTTTCTGCATGAATAAAAAAAATCACATTGTTAATATCAGTCAGCACTGATCTGAAGTCAGTGTTTGTAAAGATAGGCCTGTTGGAAATAAAGGACCATACCAGTCTATTTTTGACTTCTCACCATTTGCAAAACTTGTCCCTATCTTCAACAAATGTTGTCAAAATTTGACCATGTATAAAGAACTCAGACTGAATTTTTAAACCTCATTTACTGTAATTTATGTTAAAACAGGGTATAGAAACACTATGGGACAGGTGAATGTTGCTAGAAATAGGTAACTTACCAGTTTAAAGAGAATGTATGTCTTTACTTGGACAAAAGTCGCTAAGAGATAGGAGACAAAGTTATTATGCCTGGAAAAATAATTCCTTGTGTGCTGCCTTGTTAGCTCAAATATTAGCCTGAAGAAGGATTTTGACATTATTTTTAACTAATGTCACACCTTTGTAGACTTTCTGAAACAATAATTGAATATGGACAAAATATAAAAAAACACAATAGCTTATAAATAAAGCTTTTTTGGGGAAAATTGCGTAGGGTTTATCTAACCTATGTGGCCGATGTTAACAAAGGACAATGACATATAGCGACACTGGTATGGTCCGTTAAGGCCTGCAAACACAATGGGGGCCAGTGAAATTCATCCGTTTCTTTATAATGTGATTTTGGAAAGCTTGGTGAAAACTCAAAGGACTGGTTGGTCGGTAAACTACTAAAACTGGTAAGCTAACTGACAGCCAGTGGTGACTACCTTGCCAGTTGGGTGAGTGACAGTAAATCACTTTTTTGAGCTTCTCACTCTTTGTTTTATACAATGCTGTTTACTACTCTTTGGAATTTTTGCTTCCAGCATTGCTCATCATCTGATTCATGGAGTTGTTTTAAGGAGGATTTAAGTGTTCAAGATAGCAAGCTAGTTTGCTTGAGACAAAAGTTCACTAAGTTTATTAAAAAAACATATAAACTTTGGTCTTGTACCTGTCAAATCAAACCAAACCAAACCAAACCATTCATCTGTCACATTTTTCTCTCAGGTAGAGGAAGTTAAAACAAAAACAGATCATGCAACAAAGCTAATAAATTACAGTAGCAACTTTCATCTTGGACTTTCTTTCTCTCTTCTCCTCTCAGTGGTCAACACTCACAGGCGGTCAATGCTGTAGCTGTTGGTCAGTGACACATAAGTTTATGTGTAAACCAAAATAGTCACAATTCAAATGTTGATGTGACCAGTATTTGAAGTAAAATGTAGACTTTTGGAAGAACAAAGTTTGCTTGAACTATTGTTCCCTATTAAATGGAACTCGTGAAGTCGTGTTGTGAGTTTGTGTACAGGAAAGGCTTGGCGTTCTGGTAACTGCATAAGAACAGCGTTGCTAGGAAACGGCAATATGGATGCCAAAAGATCTCTTGTTCTCCTCCTGGCTTCCTGTGAGGAAATGTTACACCACGAGGAGGAACAAGAGATAAGATGACGAGGGGACAATTTTTCTATAGATTAACAACTTTTTTACACTCACTTTTGGTCTTGTACAGGCCAATATGGGCACCACCATTTCCTTCTGACAACATCAGCACACATGTCACGACTCGTGAACTAGGAGCTTTCTGATTGATTCGACTTATGACATAGTGAATACGACTATAGGGGTGTGTTCATATGGTCTCTTCTTGTGAACACAGTAAACACGACCCCATTTGAAGGCACCATTAATATCTGCATTCCACACATTTTGCTCTGTAATTGACACTAGTCTCAGATTTATAGAACTAGCCTACAATTTTTTTACATCTCATAATTTGAATTACTGATGTATTCCATGCTGTCAAGTTTATACAGAGAGACAACCAGCTCGTCAAGCAGCTATAAACCTGCATCCAACGTGTCAGATGCCGAAGCTGCTCCATTCGTCAGACTTGTTTTAATCCATCTCCATATGATTCCTCTCCTCTCCACCATACATCCAAGTCTCAGCAGCCTTATATATAATGTATCTGAACAGAAAAGAAATGGAGGTGACAGAGTCAGTAGTTACTATGATCAAATATCATAGCTGGAGGCTAACTGGGCTTCAGGGCCCTCTGACAGACACAATCCACAGGGAATGAAGGGATGGAGAGAGTGGAAGAGGGAGAGAGAGAGAGAGTTAGAGAGAGAGGATGTCTGTAGTATAAGGTAAAGGATGGCTGTGTGTCGGTATAAATCACCATTGCGGAGGCTAATCTCTCAGGGTCTCTGGCAGGATAAATACTTTGCTTATAGATCCAACACGCCTCAGTCTCCGCCACTCATTGGGCACGCTCAGTAGGCACAAGGCCTCCCTGGGCACGGTGCTGGCTTTCCCCCTTAAATCATCCCTCATTCTCATCTTTTTTCACTCCGCCTTTCAACACTGAGAGGCTGAAAAGGCTGAGAGGCCGGCCGGGTGACTGGAAGAGGGATGAGAGAGATATCATTCTCATTTCTCTTTGTTTCCTCGCGCTTCCTCTCACTGCCTAGAAAAAACTCCTTCCCTCTTAATAAGTCTTTTAATCTCAAATCTGATCTTAAATTATTATTGTTACTTGAAGCATGAGCTAATTCCTTTTGTTAGTTGTGCAGTTTCACCTGTCACAGGATTTTTGCTGTCAACACGCCAACATTCTCTTGAACCAGGGCAGAATATGCAGATTTTTCTAAATAAAGTGAAACAAGAGAAAGTCTCATCTCTATCTTGCCTCTTGACAGATTGTTTCACTTGTTTTACAAATATAAAGACTTTACTGAGCAGACTTGTTGAGAGGGACACCTTTTGCAGTATACCAATCATTCAGCTTTCCTTTTTTCCTTCTTTAACTCTTCCAGCAAAGAAGTGGCAACACTGATATAAAATTAGCCTCACTTCATTGTTTCCACAGAGACAGGGAGCATTTTCTCATTTCCAGTACAGTTTACTCTATTGCTCAAACACATTTGTAACCGCCTTGCTCTCCATTTTGTGTATTTTGCGTTTGCATGTCCCCTGCTTCACCCCTTTCATCTCTGTGATGGTGAGGTAAAGACATCCTCCCCCCACTGCCTCCCTTCCCCTCCTCTCCCCTCGTCGCCTTCTTCTTCCTCTCCTCCCCTCTTCATCCCTCCCTTGTTCCCTCTCTCGGTAATCTGGCCCTGTCTGTAACAGTGGAGGTGCTGCCTGATTGAAACAAACGGCCACTGATTGCTGATCAGCCAGCTGTAAAGCCTGGCAAGGATATGAGCTAATGAAAAAATGGACCTGATTTGAGAGGCACCGAGCGTCGCTCACCCTGCTAGCCCTGCTGTCCCCTGCTGTTACCCTCGATCCCTCCATTCCTCGTCTTCCTCCTATCACCTCCTCCACCTCACCCTGTCTGCCTATCACTGTCAACTGTTCTTACTGGGAAAGCAAGAAAAAACAGAAAGACATGTAAAAGATTGGTTGTTAAACAGAGCTAAATGCAAGACTTTGGAGTTGTCTTTGTTTGCACTGTTTGCATATGCATATGTCTGTATGTACATTTACTTCCAGTTCAGAAGATCAGATGCACTCAAAAGGATACAAAGATGAGGGATGATGTTTGTGGCTATCAAAGTTACAGTGTGTGGCTGCACATCAGTATGTGAAAGAAAAACACAATTCACAAATTAATCATACTAATGATTTAAAAAAAGCAAGAAAAAACAAAGAAAAGATAAATCACTGTAAAGCATCTGATATGTTTTATGTTTTTGCTTTACCATCCAAAAGAAAAAAAAAATCCAAATTATAATAAAAATGCAAAGGGTGCTATAATAGCATACAAAGGGAGATTTGTGCACATAATGGACCACTTAGGCCACAATGAACATCTTGTGTTTGTTTTTGCACATTTTGATAATCTTCCCTCCCCATTTTGATGCATACAAAGGCACAAAGTAGCACACTCTGACCCCCCCATCTTGTAGGGTCAGCACTAAAGTGGGCAATAATTGCCAGTGGCAACTCATTAGAATTGGTGATTTGGTAAAAGTAAAGTGGAGAAATAAGAGAAAACACACAAATAACGCATGCACATACACATGCGTACACACGCGCACACACACAAAAGCAGAAAAGCAAGTACACACATAACACATACGCGCACACTCCTACAACGCCAAGACAATAAATTAAAATCTTCATGACCCTGTGTACACAAAATTAGCCACAGGGCCAACAGACCTGCATTAGAGCAGCGCATAGTAACAGTGAAGAACTCTAATTGGGGGTCATTATTTAAGCTGAGAGAGGGAAAAGGCTGAAGACTCTCATTTTCACTCCTCTTTCGCCTTCTTTTTTATTTGACAGGCGCAGTAAATTAAGAAAGTGGTGATATTTAATACCTTTTAACCTCCCCGAGACAGTTTTCTGATCAATTACTAGAGCAGGCTGTAATTGTTAGCCTGGATAATGATTCCACATGTGAGAGAGCAGCGCTAAGATGAGGCCCTGAGTGCAATTACCTTAAACCCCTCAAGTGTACTGGTGTCTGGAGAAGACATTATGGAAAAAGAGAGTTAGTAAGACAGGCAGAGAAAACCTGCGGAGAGACTGCCACATGAAGTAGAAGATGATGTGAGATCATCTGACTGTGAGGAGTAAGCCCTGCTCGTGTGGGCCACCTCAAACATCAACATCATGTAAAATGCTGGTAATGTGGGGGGGATCTGCTTCAAAAACAAGCTGCAAATTTGTATTAACAGTACATGAGTTGAAAATTGCCACAGAGTACTGGTTGTTCTGACATGTAGCTATATCCAAAACAGAATTTATGTTAAAGGGGGATTCTATGATCAGACCTCAAGTGGGGGACAGTCGCTATTAATGTAAATCTGTATTAAACTGTAATTGCAATGTTTTTTTTTTGTCTAGGCTAAGCAGAAAGAAGAAAAAAGAGACTTTTGATCTGATAATATATAAAGCAAACAGAGTATTTATGATGTAAATAAACAGAACAACAATATACTGCTTAGCAATGTGAAATGGAGTCCACAGCAGTGAATGTGGGCAAAACAGTAGCTGACATGACATTATAATTATGCGGTTTTATGTGGCCTACCTGTTTATTTTCTCACCTAATTCTCTCTCTCTCTCTCTCTCTCTCTCTCTCTCTCTCTATTGTTTGTGATTGCATCCTGCCCTCTGTCCCCCTCATCTTGTGCTGTTAACCAGCCAGCAAACATAAAAACCAAACAGTAGTCAAGTGTTCATAACATGCAGCCGAAGGATGAGGAAAAATCCATATCATTTCTTACATTTTCCCATTTGAATATGGGTTGTTGTGGGCAACAAAGTAGCATCATTTTGACCTCACTTGACCCTTGCTGTTATAGTGAGGGAAAAAAAAATGTATATTCATCCATGGACAAGCAGATATTTCTTGAGGGTCATATGAAATTTAAAAAAAAAAAAAAAGTTTTAGCATAGCCAACATCTTCACTGCCTCTGCAAATTCATACTGCAACTAACACAGAACTAAAAGCGAAAGATGCACAACATTTCAATGCTCAGTTTAATGTTACATAAAAGCACTGGAAATACACTGTCAGGGCCAGTTCTGTCAGAATAAGGAACACAGTGATTAATTTAACTGTAATGATAAAGTGCATCAGTTAGCTCATTAACTGGCAAGTGTGCAAGCAGACTAGCTTAGAAAGGTGATGCCGTTGGACCAAGTAATGTAAACTAACGTGTATTGACACTGGCTACAACATTAAACTATAATGTTAACCAATGGACATATGGTATGTTTACTCTTTTTTTTCCCCACAATTGCCCTCAAAGGACGTGTTGTATTGGATCAAGCAGATTCCAGCAGCAACAGATAATCAAAGTTTTCTGATTAGGTTGTTAGCATATAGGCTAATAGAGCATGTGCCAATGGAGGAGACAAAAACAGAGCCAAGGGAAAAAAAAACAGGCAAACAAATAAAAAACTGTACTTATATTTGCCAGAAGGCAATAATGCTACTATAGGCGATGGTATGCTAACAAGTCCACCATATCAACGAAGATCCTAATGTATGCCAATGTTGTGTTCACAGCTTGTCCCCCCTTCCTACATAAGGTCAAAGAAAACCCCCAAACACTTATCACAAGTTCAATGCATTATTTCTTGTTCCATCTGAAAATTGACCTCTGCTGACAAGCTAAATATTGTTGTTCTCAACAAGACATCACTTCTCTGTATGTGTTGCCACATGCTGGCATGTTGGCACATATAGCAATGTGTTAATGTGCATGTTTGTGTATGTTTGTATATGTACAACTTCTGGGTTATGTTGGAATGACATGTCTGCCATCCTTTTTATTGAAAAAACCTATGTGGGTGTCCCTTCCTTGGCTGTGAAAAAGTCTATGTAGCCAAGCAATTTAAGATCAAATTACAGCCTTTGAAATCTCGTGCTTGGCCTGACAGCCCCCCCAAACACTAAATAAATCACCTTTTTTACTGTGGAGGGAACTGCGTGGCTCAGCTGCATATAAGAGCACTTCCCAGTTTTAACTGCATTTTTACACAACACACCCACAACAGAAGCTCTCGGTTTTACCGCTGATTTCTTTCACTCACTGCAGGTTGTCAGAGAGGAAACTTATATACACATTAGCCAGAGTTTTAAACAAGTTTTGGTTTTCAGCACCCTATCTGTGGTGGAAGCTATTATTTGCTCACTGATCTGCATGTTTTGTTGTCTCTTTCTTGGAATGCAACACAGTTTTGAATATTAATAATAAAAAGCAACAGAAACGTGCCAAAATGTCTCACTTGAGTTGAAGCAATGTTGCTTAACTGAACTTTTAATTTTGCTGTAAAATCCAGGAACATATTTAAAAAGATACAGAAAGATTTTTTTTTAAACAAGATGATTGCATGTGGCTGCGTATATCTTTTCTACGTAAAAGAATAAGATTGAAAGTTGAAAGTTTTAGTAGCAAAGTACGGGAAGCAAAATGTGCATTTATCTTGCTCATGAAGCACAAGAACACAAGAGAGCTACTACTTTACAACTTTCACACAGCCTTAATTTGTTACTTTCCACCCTTGAACTGCTCAACTATTTTGCATAAAGTGCAAGATTTATCAGGGGAGGTGGGGAGAATGCGAACAAATAGTGAAATTTCAAACAAACACAAAGCTTGATTTCTTCAAATATTGAACAGTTGGTGGTGTTATCTGGCTCGGTGACCCAGCGCTCATAGCAGGCAGAGCGGAGTGGCATGGCCTGACCTCCTGTCTGTAGCGAGGCTGGCTGGAGGCTGAGGAGAGCTGAGAGAGAGAGGGAGAAGGGGAGAAGAGACAGGCAGAAAAGGACGAGGGCAAATAAAATACCAGACGCCTGCACAGAAACACACACAAAACTAAACTAGCATGAACCCACTGCCACCCCCCCCAACATCAAATATGTTAGGGCCATCTGTTTTTTTACACAAGTAAACAACAATGCACTGTCAATAGCAACAGGGCCGGGCGAGTGCACTTGTTTAATATTTAATGAAAATAAATTAATGTAGTTGTAGAAGTTAAGGTCTTATATTTAGCAGTTTTGAACAGAGTGAATGGTATAGCCTCTGTCTCATGCCAGTGGAATTACCAGTGCCAGCGTTTTTCAGTTCAAATCCACATTTTCAGAGAAGCCGACTCTCTCCCCTCCAATGCATTTTTGGAGTTGATGAGGAGGACAAACATGTTGTGGAAATATTTTCCCATCAGTCTTTCACTTCTTCCACCATCTGGTGTCATCAGAAAGTCAGAAGGCTTTATCTCTGTTTGTGATGGCAAAACTGTTTTGTGTTATCCAGCAACATCTCCCCGTGCTACCATGCACATTTCTCTATTTGTTCTTTGCTGTCTCCACTGCCTCATTTTGGTGGCAAGCACTTATCAAGCCAGTAAGTCCTCAGATTTGTCATTATGTGGGCAACTGCACTGTACAAAGTTGGCAATGCTGACCATTTCTATAGCGGCCAGAATAATTTTACAAAGCGCCTGTCAGACGCTTTTATGTCGTGACATGTGGTCAGCACAGCTAAGCTCACTAGCCGCTCCTCCTTTTTAATTTGTTTACCAAGTCTACTGGAAGGTCGCCATTTGTGCTCATAGACTGGAAACTTGAATTTATACAGGTCATTCCAGTTGAAATATTGATTTATTTTTTTAACAAATGTTTGAATTTTGAATAAAAAGTGACACCGCTAGTTCCAGTGCAATTCGCATTTCTCAAATGTAGTTCGAAGTTCAGTTCATGGAGAATAAAATGAACAAGTTCATGTTCACAACTATTTTGAACTTAGTTCACAGTCCCCAAAAAGGAACTTTGTTCATTCTTCAAATTCATTGATGTTCGGATTTGTTTTTCTGACCCAGCAAGCAAAATTGCATAAAAATTGAAGATTTACTATAATTAAAGGCCGGAAACGGAAAGTCGGCATGCGATTTTGGTCATGCTTATTGATGTGTTTCAGACAAAAACAGGCCTCTGAACTTGTGATGCTTAGTCATGACATTCACAGTAGTCAATAAGGTTAAATGTGCTCAACGTCCGCCCTATGTCCCCATCAGATTGACAGCAGCTAGCAGCAGCCTCGGTTGCGGAGGACTTCTTGCCACCACCTTGGCCTACACCTGCAGATTATATTGACAAATCAGGCAGGGATGAAATGAAGGAGAAAACGATCATGATGTTGTTTTTGGAGTCAGACATTATTTGCTTGAACCAATTGCCAAAGCTGATGGATCCAAATAATAGGCTTGTGTCTATATTATCCCCCTATCCGAAAGCATTTTCATTGGATAGAAAATTAGAAACATCCCCCAGCGTGGGATAAGTGCTCAAAAAATTTTTAAAATGCTTTCCAGTGGGAGAAAAAACTTTACATTTTAATGCAAAAATACTCAAAATGATATATTTATTCTATATATTTGGCATATAGCATGAGATATATGAAAATTAACACATTGACACCGCTTTGAAACTGGGATTTTTTTTCATGTTAGCTGAAATTGCAGAAAACTTTAATTCAAAAACACTAGTGGAACACCCCCAAGGTTTTGTGTCCAAACCCATTAGTTAATTCCAAAATTCCATTGACAGATTTTCCAGCCTGTGCTTTCCACTGAATATCAATTATAAATATATAATGTTCTTCCTCTGTGTTACCTCATTAGAATTAACAGGAAAATATGACAAACCTCACAAGAATTAACAGCCACTGACCAACAATAAATAGATTTGGAAACCTTGGTGGGTGCAGTAAGCAATATTAGGCTATAGCTTTAAAATTACTGCAACTTTCAAAGCAAACTGTTATGTCACTGATTTAAACATAACAGAAATGTATCAATGTTTCCCAAACTTGGGGTTGGGACTCAAACTTTGCCATGGTTACCTATAAGTGGAAGAACAATTTATTTACTGAACCTGCACTTTGGAATTCAATTTTTACCAGCTAGTCCTTGTTTTGGTGCAACTAACTGAAGTTCTTGCCATTGCTCTCACATTACTGTGTTCAGTGGTGTTGTGGTGCCAAGAGAAGTGGGTATATTCTTAATTTAAGCCCCCTTCTTCTTCTTTTTTTTTTTAAAGCACCCTGTCCAGCAAAGGATAAGCGCCCTTTATGAACAGTGACATGTTATAAACAGTGGCATGTAAGACCACTCATGCACACTTAGTTCAGTAGTCAAAAACAGGACTGTAGTAGGCCTATTTGTACATTGTCACTTAACTTCTGCTGCTTGACTTCAGGGAGTAAAGGAGGATAATTCTAAAATTAACATTAGCCACTACAGAGGTGCAGTTTTTGCAAAAAAAATAGGCTGCTGGCCCACAGTCAGACTATAGAGTGAGACAACTACATTATTACACATTGTGAGGGAACTATTCCTATTTCTTAGTCCATCCACACCTTGCAAGTAGGCCTAGTCTGTGGCCAGCAGTTGCTTTTGTTAACAGTCTCTTGGAATGACTGATTTGCAACAGATAGGATCAGAGGGATTTAGAAGTGGGTATACTCAATGCAGGCTGAAAAAAAGTGGGTATACCTCGTATACCTGCATGTACCCTGCACTACACCACTGCGTTGATTGACAGTTGCTGACGGTAACATGTGATGAAAAAAAAGCAACAAAGTCTGTTAGCTTGTTATGTACCAGATCCCTGTACAAGGAGCACACCATTTTGTTGTCTCTATTGTTTTTAAGACATTCTTTTGTCTGGGGTGAGGTTAAACTGTTCTTTCTAAATGAATGTTTTGCCAAGAGCTTCATATATAAATACTTAAACTGAGTCATATGACTTAGAGTTCAGCACGAAACAGCACTGAAAAGTTTGTTCATAATTGCAAATCAACAGAAAAATCAATCACATTTATCAGCCTCATAAAACATTAAACCATTGTCCTCATTATATGCAGAGTTCTGCAATGTTTTTGTAATACCTTATGAGCACCTCTTCGGTCAAAAATCTGTAACAGACAACATTCACAGCTTCAGTCGCTGAAAGTCAAGAGAAGTGATGCTTCACATTCAGTAGAGTTGAAGTCCCTTGACTCTCCTGCCTTTATAACAGAAACAGACGAGGATGATTTACCCTCACAGCCACTGAGATGATCCATGCAGCAGATGTTTTACACTTTCTGACCATTTATTTGTGAAGTGGGAGAGGGAGGGGGGAGACTTAGGAGGGGTATAATTAGGATTTATGGAGTGAATCTGCAGAGTTGCAAAGGCGACTGATGATCCCTCCTGTAAGAAGTGTCTTTGTCTGCTAGGTGAGGGATAACGGACGGCGCCATGTTGACAGGGGCAAGGACAAGAAGCTAGATGCTGCAGCGGTGTTCATGGAGTCCCTCATCCGCTTAGCATAGATGGACACGCAGATATGGTCTATGTACCACATACCAAAACACACACACAGGCACACGCACACACACATCACACATCTATCTGTTTTAGACAAGAAGGCACTGTTGGGTGAAAGCAAAAATCTACACAAGCGTGTTTGCTGACACATGCACGTAGAGCCTATATGTGCTCAAAACAAAAACTGTTAAACATGCATTTATAGGGTAAATGCACACACATACATACACACAGATATTTGCACAAACTAGTATAAAGTATGAGGTGCGTATGTATGTTTCAAAAATGAACCTTTGCATGGTCCTGTGCATGCTTAAGATTGCACACACACACACGTATACACACACAAACACTACCACAGTCTATTGTCTGAAGTCCCTTGGCCCAGCTTGTCTCTCTTGAGGTTATGGCAGCACCAGATCACTCCCACTCCAACTCAACATTTGACTAAAGAGGAAGTCCTTCTTATGCAAATGTGCTACTTTTGTTGGAGTATTTTATTTCATGGCCAAGTCTCATGGCATCACATGAGCACTGCTCCAAAGTACCTCTGCTGTATTCGCCTAATGGGGAGTCAACCAGATGACTCACATTTGTATTTCTGTGTCTCTCTCTGAGCCTCTGGCCTGTAGCCTGAAGCTTGCCAGCGGTCATTAAATTGGTTATTTACAGTAAACAGCACTATAATCCTGTCACAACCTCTCCCTCGTCCTTTCACACAGCCTTAGCCAATGTTTGGTGGCGAGAGGAGCGGGTGTTAAATGGGTATTGAAGTGACGTTATCTGGATTTCTTTCTCTCTTTTTTCCCTCCGATGGATGTGGAGCAGGGTTTGTTTGTCTAAATGTTAGCACTTTGGAAGAGTTCCACAGCTGTGGGAACCTAGATCACATTGGAGGTTTCACTGCACACACACACTCCCACATGCGCGCACAGACACACACACACACACACACACACACACTGCTCACTCACACTCTGACAGGCAGCCATGTTGTGCTGGCAGCTCAACAACACAAAGCTTTTATCTGTCAGTGGTCAAGCCTGACTGAACCCCTGCTACATTATAGGCACTCTCTCTCTCTTACACACACACACACACACACACACAAACACACACGCGGGAGTCTCTCTCTCCCAAACACACACGCACACACACGCATGCACTTTGAAAAAGTGCCATTTCTATTTTTTTTCTCTTTAAAACCTGGCTCAAATCTGCTCTTTTCCGGAAATTAGCCATCTGTGCTGCCCGTGAGTGACAGAATGTTCATATCAATCCTTCCAGGAGATGATGAGCACCCCGTCTGCACAGAAAACACCCACACACACCCAAAACGACACACACACACACAAACACACACACAAAGCCACATTTCCAGAAGCAAGTCATTTGTGAATTTATTTCTACTATGGATAATGTCATGAAGGCAACCTTTCTTTTGAAACAGATTAATTTACTGATTCTCATGGCCACTCATACAAATACAATACATTTACTCACAATATGACCACATGTCAAGATAAGTGGAAGAGAACCGGAGAGCACACAAACACACAAAC
>JAQLOL010000025.1:18811987-18822072 GCA_029783665.1 Naso thynnoides
CTGACACCATCAGACTTTATGCTCTCTTTACTCACCTAGAGCTATCTCCAGCTGTAGTAATGCCAATATAATTTTTGTTTTGCTTCAGTTTCTGTCACTTCTTTTCTGTGCAGCTGAACAGGGTTTTTTGCTTGTAGCAAGTGTTAAGAGCAATCCCTGGGGCTAGTGTGACTCCTTATACTCTAACACTGGACTATGAGGAGACTGGACACTATTTCGACTCCTTATATGTCTTGTGGTACAAAACTGCATTACAAGACAGGACAAGCTAGGGCTAGCTGGTTAGAATGCTTCAATTCTAAGTCATGCCACTTCCGGGGAACCCTATGGGATCTTTTTTCGTAAAAATTTTGTACAGTAGTCAACAGAGACAAATTATTTTTTGGTCCTGTTGAAATTGTGCCCTCATTCACAAATATGATGGTTGTCATTTTACAAGAAAATTTAGCAAATCAATAAAGTCATGGTTTGTATTGAAAATAGTTAAGTACCACCCAGTTTTTGTGCAACTGCTTAGTGAACTACAACCTTCGTCTCACACATAGGTCACCAACGCTTACGTGTTTTAACTGGAGCACAGTATAGCTGCAGCTAAGCAAATAGAGAATTAATCAGTTCGGTAAGAGTTTATTGTTAAGACAACACTTATGTGACAATCGGGTGTGCAGTCTTTTTAAATACATATTTCTTAGTCCTATTCTTCAGCAGTTGTGTGGTAAACTGTGACCTTCTTAATTTGAAAAATAATCATTTAAATTGACAAACATCTCATTTGAGATCAGAGGTGCAGTTAAAGCGGGATCAAAAAATATTTTGCCCCTTTCCACTGACTGGGACTTAGGCACGTGTTTTATATAAATTCAAAACAGTTATTTCTTCACATCATATTTACAGTTGTTTTGTTTTCTTTTTTTTTATTTAAAAGCTTTAACATTTTCAAATATAGTGCAGACACCATATCTTATACAATTAAAGTTTGTAAAGTTCATGCTCTGATAACCCACATGACATCATCAGGGGAATTTTCTTTCTTTCTTTTTTTTTTCAAAATTTTGCAAAGCTCTTCTGGAACCGTAAAGTTTACACCAAGACATTATTGGAAAGGCTGAAAACACAAAAAACATTATTTACACCAGTAAACAGGGTAAACAAGGTAGATTATTGCAGCCTAACAAATAATATTAGGCTAATATTAATAACTGTCCCATGGTTATGTTGTGCAGTGTTTAATTCAAATCTGTTGCCATTCACTCACCTAGATAATGATATGATCTGAGGCCAAACATGCAATACTTAGGCTCTCGAGTGTTTATATTTCAAGTTTCAAGTTTGGTTTTGTGTGCTCAACTCAGGTAGAAGAAAACAGCGAGAATCCCCATTTTGATGATGCAATGCTACTTTTAGTCTGAACTCTCTCACTGGCCTGCACGACACAATTAATGAGTGTTTTGTTTTCTGGAGGCTCAGTTCTTGTAAAAGTCACTGTGATGAAGCTCTTGTTTTTTTTTGTTTTTTTTTTAAATCTTGACCTTGTTGGAGCCTCCATCACCCTTCCAAATTAATATTCAAAAGCCCTTAATTAAAAACCCGACACCTCATCCTCCTCTGGAGCAGGATAAACAAATCTGAGGCTGTGTTTGTTCCCTTCTGGCCCATCCTATACTCTATTTTAATGATTTCGCTTGAACCTCAGAAAAAAAAAATGCAAGATGGCACGATGCAGCAGAATGTGACATAAAAAGATGAAGACAAGATATAGCTGGGGGTGAGTGAGGAGAGAAGTGGTGGTGGCAACGGTGGGGGGGGGGGGAGATACTGTATTTCAGAGTCGTAGTTAATTACAAAAAGCATTAATGTTTTATTAACCCCTTATCAGTAATTAATCATGGGTCTTTGATGTAAAGTTCAGCTTACAAAAGCACAAGGAAAAAAAAATTCTCTCATCCATATTAGCCCATTAAGCTGGCTGCTATGGACCATTCTTGCTAACTGCAGAGTGCAGGACAGCCTCCGCAGGCATTAAAGCATTTGTTTTGACAGCGCTGTTTGTTTTCTACTCCCAGAAGCCATTGCAGTGCACCTCCAACTCCCACTAGTCTCTCACCAAAGGAGCCAGTTTGCATTTCAAATATGATGGAGCTATTGCATATTGTGCACAAAATTCTACCTTTTCCCCGAATGTTCCCCTGGATTCCCATATATAACATGTTATACTTGACTGGTAGACAAAATTACATTTTTTTCTAATGCAATGTTAAATTATGTACTGTCTCTAAACATAATGACTTGCCTGTTGTTGGTGTTATCTGTAATGCAAGACTGCTAATCAAATCCCACAGGAGCATCATTGGAACTACTGTGTGAAGTGATCTGGCGGTGAATTCCCAAAAACTTTTCATAAAAATCTGTTTTCAAGACACAAAATGTTTAGAAAATGGGTTAATGTGGTACTGTAAGATGTGTGTGTGTGTGTGTGTGTGTGTGTGTGTGGTGGTGATGGTGGTGGTGGGGGGCAACTTTGAGGTCAAACTAGATTTAATTAACACTTTGTATTTTGAGAGTCATCTGTTTTAGTAGCTTGTTGTGCATTAAAAAGTTTTTTAAATTTGAGAGGGCTGTTGACTTGAGCATGAAGTGTTACTACACTACTACTATCATTAAAAATAACAATAATAATAATAATAATAATAATAATAATAATAATAATGAAAAAAAAGACAATATTCAAATATAATTACACGATGAACACGAACAACGAACACATTTTTGGTCCTTTCTTAAATTTTACTTTTAATCAAATAGTTTTAGAAGTAAAAATGATTTTAGAAATTGAACAGTCAGAAGAATCATATATTACAAGACTTAAAAGGTGTATCATCCAACAAAAACTGAACATAATAATAAATATAATGAGTGGAAAATCTTGGGGTTAAGTATTTCAGGAGAAAGCTGTAAAGCCTAACTGAATATCATTAACATTGTTTATTTTAAGTAAAATGTACCTTTTGAAATGTTATCAAAGTTCATCACAATGTACTTCAAAGGTCCAATCAGTTACAATTCATTTTTCCCTCCAAATATAATTCTGATAGTCCTATTGATTTGAACCCTTTGAATATTTAAAAAAAATATTTTTTATGTTCTAATCTACATTGACCAATAAATTATTATTCTTGGGAAATGGATTTGCTAATGTCCACCGAGAGGACGATGACTGAAGCCTTTCACCTATAACCCCACCCCCTCTGTCTCTCTCAGGGTGCTGTCTGAGGTGATCCAGAGGCCAGAGGGTGACGGAGAGGCCAGCTGGACTATGAGAGGGTGATTGTGAGGTCAGCAGACCCTATGAACAGCGGGGTGTTTGACTGTTTGTGCGTGTGCCCGCATGTGGGAGTGCAGGGGTGTTGGAGTGTTATTCGGGGTGAGAGTCAGGTCAGGTTGCCTATGTACACTGAGGCTGGGGTGTGCTGTTGGGGTCAAGCAATGGTCACCATGGCTCACTTTGAGGAACTTCTTTCCTGGATGGTTTGTGTGTCATCCCTCAGTGAAAACATGTGCTCAGACAAACACAGTATTGTCTTCACCTGTGTTCACCTATTAGCAACTTATGGATTGACAGCCATGTTACAGAAAGAAATAAATATCATCAGCGTTGTTGTTTTGTATCCCAGCTTGATCCACACACAGAAACCATAATGCAAGCATACCCACACATGACTTTTCCCACATCCAGTATGTTCTCTGCTCTGCAAAAGTGCGACAAGACACTGGAGGCCATGTTACCATTGTTGATGCTTTTGTTGTTATTGTTCCTGCCCGTGTTGATTAAATTAGGAAATCCTTTAAGTCGGCAGAAAAGAGGGGAGCGTTGTTTTATTATTAAAGAGGAAAGAGACACCCCGGCAAACATTGCGCCGGTTAATGAGAAGTACAGCAGAGTGCTTCAGGACTTGGAGATTTCAATAACATGGCAGAGCAGCCCCCCACCCCCCTGTGAGGAGGATAATACAACAGCCCCCCTCTGTCTGGTTGCTCCTTCCTTGTTTTCCTAGCTGGCAGAGCAGACTGTAGGTGCTGTCTGAGAGACAAATGTAGTTCAACAGCCTTTAGGTTTTCTTGTTGTTTATCCCCCTTTTTCGTTACACATGTTTCAGAAGATTAGGATTTGTTTTGGAAAACAGAAAAAGATATTTCTGGATGCTTAAAGTGACATTTTGTGCCAATTTTTAGCAACAGTAAATTTGACAAATGTCATTGTCAGTCGTATTAATACAAGTAGGCTAGTTGTTGCCACCTGCAGAGTGGATTACAGAGCACTATTACACATTATCAGGCCATCTTTTGACATTCAAAATGTGTACCGAAACCCATCAAAGGCTATGGTTAAACACATCAGACCTTATTGCTGATGTTGAATGAGTTCTGCAAAAGCATATTGCTACTAAGTTGATGTAAGAATTAATTTACAAAAGGCTCTTTTGAGATCAACTTCACAATAAACAGTAAAACACATCTTCTCATTTTTATCCAGTGAGTAAAATATAGCTTTAAAGCTTCATTACCACCATAGACACTGAGAGTAGTATAAATTCAACTGAGAATACATTTTAGGTGAACTACTTCAATACATTTTTACCTGGAGAACTGACCTTGATCATTTTTAAAACCATCTTTGAGCACAGATATCAGCTATTTAAGCTTCTACATTGTTAGCTAACAAGAGATTGATTTCTATCAAATGGAGCCACTTAACGACAGATCAGAATACCAGTGCCAGGAAGAAATCCAAGAAGATTGGGCATCTCATCTGTTTTGCTTTCCACTGTCACACAGATTGTAGCGTAGGTGGGTGCCATTGTCGGGGCAAGGTCATGAAAGGCGCGTGTATTTTGTGCATGTGTAGATGTATGGCAGTGATTTTGCTTCTGTTAGTAGGAGTGGGTATGTGTGTGTGTTGCATCCTGGGTGTGTTTGCCAGAGTGTGTGAGACTGCATCTGTTGTTTAGAGGGTCATGACAGACTTTGGCTTCAACAGCCTTACTGCAACTACATCCCCTCCTACCTGACTGCTGTTTTCCCATACAAGCAAGTGTGTGACAGACAGCACATGATGTTTACATGCACACACTGTGAGTCTTTGACCAGGCAGGACAGTAAACAGACAGCAATCATAAAAAACATGCTGTTGATCCCTTATTTTGTTTAATCAGTGGAAGCCAGCAAAAGGATACTGACATACAGTGTATCATTATAGCTGTCTGTCAAAGGTGGTATCACGTTACCTTCATTCAGAGTGCATTTTCATTTAACTACTTGAAGCTATACTAAATGTTGACTGCACTTGCATCATTTAAAGCATAATTGTACAGCTTCCAAAGAATATTTTTAGACACTTCACTTGAACTTACGGAGTGCGTGCAGAAGACATAAAAGTGTTGTTGAAGTGCCATGTAGAGCATTTTTAAGCACGACAATATAAAAAATAAGTAGATAAACCTCAGCTTATGTTTTAATAGTGCTCAATATCACATTTGTTGATAACACAACTAAAATTTTGGTTATTGCTAGTTTGCAAGGTAAAGATAAACGCCTTGTTTACATTAAAATTGACTTGTACAATAAGTAGGTACAGTATAGCGAGTGATTTAGTTGAGATTCAAAAAAGATAGTTTGGCATTGTGGGAAATACACTAGTTACCTTTTTTGCCAAGATAAGAGTGAGATTAGAAGACAGATATCATTCTCTTGTCTGCATGGCAGGCTTAGCATATATAACGCTAAAATATATACTTCAGTAATAAATTCTGTACCTACCATAATCATAAACACACCTCCAGAACCCAATTAACCCATTCCAAGCTTTAATTCCACCTTTGCAGGCTTGTAACTCCCTTACAGTCAAATACTTCTTATACGATATTCACTGACAGTGAGCTGTGAAAATATATCACTGTTCTACATGAAAAAATGATAAGTAAACAACCATATTTCAGTCATCAAGGCATTATGAAAGTGTTATTTTGAAACTGGGTGTCACTTACTTAAAATACAAGCTGACTCACTCAATGATTCAAACTCTCCAGCAACAGTAGAGACAAGGCTGTTGTAACTATTATGTGGAAAAATAATCAAATTGTTTGAATTCTTCTCAGCGAAAGGGGTTTAATCATTTTTCTTTCTTTCATAATAATAACAATAATAAAAGAAATTGCAATGGTTCCCTGCAATTACGCCCCTTAATATGTAATGCAACACAATGCTGCTCACCTTCTTTGGTTTAGTGTTAGGGAAGCAACAGGAGCCTATTTCACTGAGGCCAAAACTGAGAAATTCTCCAGACAGACGGTGCAGTTAACCTTGTATGTTATATCGTACTCATTCCTGCCATTCGTGTTAATTTCCTCATTCCTTTTTATATTTCTATAGTCTCTTTCACCAACTCTCAGATGAAGCAAATTTTTAAAACTTGCGCTGTCAGGGAAAAGGACACAGGCGCATGGTAGCAACACTTTTTTTCACTTGTAATGAGAATCGCATTCTCTATTGTAACAGTCAGAGAGAGAGCAGCGGGCACAAAGATTTCCCTCTCACATGAATCTTTTTGTCAGTGATTCTAAAAAATACGGAACAATATGCGTCCCTTATCAGTTCAATAAGGGACGCATCTTTTAGTTTGTAAATATGGGACGATTACCTATTTTAAGGGACAGCTGGCAACCCCAAAAACGCAGCAATTTCTGCTAAAACCTCTCATTCAAAACAACGATGAAAATGTATGCAGGTATAGCAAGTTGACCATTACCGCTAAAACTCTGCATAAGCGAGCAACATTTCTATGGATTCACGTCTGAAAGCAAGGAACACTGACCAAAAACAAATATAGATTGAACATGGTGAATCAGGCCAAACATCTCCAAACATTCTAACAAACCAACTAAATGCTACGTACACACAGCTATCACATTTAAAGTACAATAATCTATGCTAACAGTAAAATCTAACTACTACAAAACCCCTTGTAATTAATACTTCTCTCGCTTAGTCTGCTGAACAGGAGCTGTTGACTCACAGTAGATGGCGGGGTGGAGAGTTCGTACAGAGAGGAAGGAGAGTTCATTGGTGACATATGTACTAACAAGAGCATATGCATCACTAGTTAGATCAGCTAAAACCGAAATCTTAATTGCAGTAGTCGGGTTACAACCTGTGGAGGGTGGTCGCTATGCATATTTGTATTAAAATCTGTAGAGTTCACAAGCTTTGCACTAGAATGTCCAAGTTTGGGCCTGAGTCAATCCACAACACTACGGAATTCCGATATAAATTGGTTTTAAGCTGAACAAAATGGATTTGGGGTTCAGTTACTTTTTAAATACTTCCTAAGTAAAAGGGATAATGTTTCCCTTTTACTTTCTGGTAACACCCTGCTTCCTCATTCCACAGCAAGGTTATCAGTGAGACACAGTGCCGAAGGTCAGACAAGAGACCTTTCTGTGACCCGTGACCCTGTCATGACCCTGTGACCTCAGATTTATCAGGGCACTGCTAGTTCTGAGTTCAAAGGGGTCATCTACTTTTCAAAGACGGACAGACAGATTATTATTCCTAGAAGGGCTGCTATCTGTGCACCCTGGCCCAACCACCACAGTTAAGCGTAGCTAAGTTATGGTATAAACTGAAGAACAAAAACAAAGGAAAACACAGGCACTGCAACTGCCTCTGTGTCAGCATTTATACAGTTCTGTAAAGAAATGAAATGTGAAGTGTTGACTTCTCATGATGAATTATCTCTTTTTGCATGACTGCTTTGAGCCTGTGTGCTTTCCTTTGCGTTCAGCGCGCATTATGATATGCCATTTACATAAAATGGATAAATGTCACGCATGCTGACAATGATACAAATATTTGGCGCTTCCCTGGTGTTTCAGGTTGACAAATCTACAAAGGCCACCCCTTGACCTTTTGACCGTGCTGGGCCTTATGGGTAATGATGATACTGATGGCCTGACAGCCAACTTAGCCAGTGGCCATCTGGAGCAGCTGTCATGGTGGCTGATTGAGAAGGAGACCCACCACCGGCCATGCATTGATTTTTTACCAGGAGAGAGTCCGCCCCCTCCCTCAGACTCCCTCCAGTCGGATCCTTTAGCATCGTGCTCACCCTGAACTTTGACCTGAGAGAGAGTGGAGCTGGAGGTCACTGTCAATGCCCTCCTCGCCCATCTACAATACCAGTATGTTTTGCATTTTCCTAACCGAAATACACACAGGCACCCATGTGCTTTTCATTTGAACACACATAAGGTGGATACTTTGGACTACAGTGCGACTTGTTGGTGGAAATAAGATGCTGACTGTAACTTTAGTGTTTGTTTTATTCACGATAAAAGCTCAGTTAGCAGACATGCTGCTATGTTGATTATTATTAGCTTGTGTTAGTCTGTTAATTGATAAAGAAGATCCGCTATAACCAAAAATAATGTGCTGTGTTCACTGATGAATGTAGCTAACTACTGTATCTACCTAACTAACTGCAAAAACTTTCCATACTTTTGGTTTAATTAAATATCAGCATGTATGCTACTTACATTTTGCACATCACATTTCAAAAGGGAATATTGTACTTTATTCTATGACAATTATCTCACAACTTTATTTGAAACGTACTTTGTATATTGAGAGTTTACTGCAAGGATCACTTTGATACATTACCATATATTTCAGTGTTTAGTTGTGGTTTAAAGGTACAAAACAGTATACGCAGTTAAAATGAGCTCCACCTGAAGCTACAGTAACAATCCTATACTATAAAACAACTGTCACAGGTGCCATTTTCCTGCGTAGTGACTACTTTTGCTTCTGCCACTCCAAAGTTTTTGTTTGTTCTTTTTTGTTTGTTTGTTTTTTTTGTAATACTAACTGCTATATGGTATTAGTGTGTAACATCTGCTGTCTCTCAATTAAAACGATGAAAACAACATAGTTTGATGAAGTCGTGAAGAAGTGCAGTGATTTGTTTATTTCATTGTTAATCAGCTGCCATTGTAAATATATGTAATGAGACATGACTGACTTTACGATCTACAATGACTCCGTTCTCTTTCCAGCTCTGATCCAGAACACACCTGTATGCACAACCAGACAACAGCACTTCTAAACAGTCTTGAGCAGGCTTTGCCTCCTGCTCCCTTCAGGAGTTGCCTGTTATGTAAGCAGAATGATAGTGATCTGCTGCTTTGAGTGAATGTTGAATGTGAGGAGGAGCAGCTTGTAGCCATGTCCAGTTTCTCCTACAAAACCCAGCTCCCGCCCGCCGACCCACCCCTCTAAAACCCCCCTCACTACATAAACAGACACCTACACATACCACCACTGCCGTATAGTGATCCGTATAATCCGACAGGCTCCCGGAGTGACTGATAGCTATTGTTGTGTTGGAAAGCTTTTGTCACCTGACAAAGAGCTCTGGCTTTGGCCCTCATCCCTCTGCATCATCCTCTTCTTCATCCTCCCTCTCACGGGGATATAGAGGGGCCTCAGTGCCCCATCATGATGACTGATGGAGTCTCAGGAATGGGTGAGGAGGATGAGGGTGGGGGTGATTGTATACTCATAGGCTATCTTCATCAAAGGGAAACACACAAGGCTGTTTGTGGCATTAAAATGGCCCTTTAAATACAGTTCCCTGTCAAAAAACAAGAAGCAGTCTCATTCAGCAGTACCAGCTGTCTTGATTAACACATTGAATAAGGTATCGACATCATAGCGGAGGCTCTAACCAGCCACAAGCACGTTTCTGCTGCTCTGACACTTTTATTTTTGCTCATTTTGCTTGTTTATTGTCATGATAATGAAGTCACAGTGTTGGTGTCATCAGGAGAAATCTCGCATTTTGGCCTGATTCCACTGCTAATGTATGCAAGAGCTACTTTTCCTCTCTCATCACTGTCAGCGAGCCACTCGCCACCAAAATGGCTTCTAATTGAGCAAACTGGAAACAGTAAGCCAAGAATTGAGCTGTCAATATATGAGATTCAGTATACATGCTGCAGAGTTTTAAATTTAGCTGTGAAATATGCTCCTCA
>JAQLOL010000025.1:18822172-18835392 GCA_029783665.1 Naso thynnoides
AATTTAGCTGTTAAATATTCTCCTCAATATGTTTCTGTTATCACCAAATCATTGCACGTGATGAAATGTTTTTTTGTTTTTTTCTGACACTGTGGATTTCAATGTAATGAGTGGGAGTGACTGAGCACTACTGACAAGCTTAAAGCATTATAAATGTTGGGACAATACAAACTGGCAGACTGAATGCCTGAGATTTGTTTTTTTTTAAGGCAAAAGACACATTTTTCCTCTTTTCCTTTCTTCTTTTTTGCTCCTTTTCTTGTATTCATGCCATTTATCTCAATGGGTTCTCACTGCACTGTGGGAATAGCAGCAGCACTTGCGCCATGTGTGAGACAAAGAGAAAGGTCTGTTTCAACACCATCAATCCCACAATCCCACACAGTGATGAGCGAGAGATAGTCACCATCTGTGGATGTGTTTCTCATCACTTTGCCTAAAAGTAAAACTGTACCCAGTAAAAGTTAAAAGTGTGAATGTCTCAGAGTGCCGTTTGTCTAGGTGTTTTGGAAATACCTCCCACTATATTCTATATCGCCTTATTTTTAAACACGTGGCATTTGCAGGCAGCCTCGCCGTCCACATGCTACATTGTGTTTAGTAATTTTGCATGTTAAAAATACAAGACATTTTCTTCCTCCATGTGTCTGTGTCACTCTGCCTCCGCTGTTTCTGTCTGTTTTGCCCTCTTTCTCTCTCTTTCTCTCTTCCCTCATTCCCTGTCCCTGGCTGCAGCGCAGCAGCCATTAGCTTTACAAATCCAGCCTTTGATCTCTGATTTGGGCGGGTGCCTAGGAGAGGAGGGGTACCGGCTGCATGTGTGTGGATCTGTGCACGCGCATGTGTGTGCCTAGCTGTCTATGTAGGCCATTTGAGGGCTAGCTGGCAGTGCAGAGGAGGAGGGTTCACGACCGGTCCACTTCTGCCGAGGTATTACAGAGGGAGTCGATTTCCAGGGAAGAGGCAGCAGTGATAATGCCGGTTCATTTGCATTTGTACTGAGCGAATAAGCTGCCTAATGGTTTAAATATAACTCACTTACCGCTCACTCCAAACTCCAGTTCTCTTCCCTGTACCTCTGTTTCTGCAACACTCCCACCCCCTCTTCCTACCTTCTTTCCCCCCCGTCACTTATCTCACCCTTCAGAGCCTCTCGTCCCATCTTATCCTCGCCTCATCTCTTTGGAGAATAACTCCTTTTCACGGCCATGTGCCCAGATATTACATTATTGAACAGAAATCACTTTTAGCTCTTTGGCAACGGTCAGGCACTTCAAATAGGCACTAGACCACTATTATCATACATACTCATACTAAGTGTTTTAGTCAAGGCTCATTATTTGCATTTTTGAATGCTGACACCAGTAACAGTGTTGTCATGCTGTAATTGATGACTTGCTGCATAGTTTTATCAATGCTAAACATTTTTAAGTGAGGAGTAAACTTTCATGTTTTTCCAGAAGGAACGTTCACTTATTTAAGTGTACAGCAAGTGCTTGTCATTACCGTCACCATCATCATCAAATGATAGG
This sequence comes from Naso thynnoides, assembly GCA_029783665.1. NCBI lineage: Eukaryota > Metazoa > Chordata > Actinopteri > Acanthuriformes > Acanthuridae > Naso > Naso thynnoides. The sequence goes on from JAQLOL010000025.1 coordinate 18,823,705, forward strand.
TCGTTGAGTGGAATCTAAACATATACTATACAGTAAATCAGTCAATCACAATCAAACAGTATCATGTCCATTAATGAGATGCAAGACAGTGATTGCCCAGTGGACACAATGGACAATGTGAGGAAAAAAAAAACACAACAAATTTTCTAATTTAAGACTTTAAAGTGGGGATTCAGACAATGAGTTCAGACCATGAATGTGACTGTTTTCCTTCACTCTCTTCACCTATCTGCCAGTTCGTCCACCCACCTCTCCATCTACCTGGTCTTTTCTTTTCCCAGTTCTTTCCCTCTCCTAAGAGGTAATGAATGTCTTCCTTCACTGCGGCGAATTCACCTGTTTCGGTTTCAGCCTTCCTCCACCGCATTAAGTGGGGATTTATGGAGGCGGCTTCCCGTTGAACAAAACCATTTCTCTTCCAGTTTGGTTTAACAGCACTCTTTATTCCCTGCAGATTTAAGGATAGGAGGTTGGGGGTGGGTAGAGGGAACGGAGGGTGGTGGCGGTGGCGGTGGCGGGGGGGCACCATTAAGGGCTGCGGCCCTACCAATTTCTCTCACACTTACATTGGGAAGGCAAACAGCCCTGAGCGGTCTGCTCCTAAGGAGACCTCTGTGAATAGATGGATGCCCGATGGATCAAGTGGAGTGCTAACACATGCAGAAGGACTGTCCCATTTCTGGCTCTTTTACATGGCAGGAGCTGCCGGATTTCAAATGGGACTTAAAGTCGGGGTGGTTTTATTCCTCACCTAAAAATAGAAACATATAACTGAAATCAGAGGCAGGTCTGATTCACAGGGGATGCACCAGATGTAACAGCAGACCACAGAGACATTTGTCCCTGATAGTGAATCTATTACTGAAGCCTTTATTGAAATTGAGCTGACATGCTAGGGACCCTCTAACATCATAGCCTATAAAACTGTGATATTTTAATATTATTCAGTGGCAGAGTATTTGGGTGAATCTTTTAACTGCCAATGACTGTGTCACATGTAGCTGCATTAGCGTCTCATTACTTTGGCGATAGGAGGAAGATTCCTTAATGCCTCTCGACAGGCCATGATGTAATTACACAGTGTTTGTTGCAAGTCAACATGATAATTTGTGTTTCCAAGGGATCTGTCATACGCCCGGGACGCCGGGCGCATAAATGATTCAACCCCTCATAAATGTCCTGATTGAAAACAAGCTGTTGCCCCAACCAACTTAACTATCTTGTCATTACGGCACCTCGTGGCCTCAAAACACACAACAAAAAACAAACAGAAAAGAAAAAACCTCCTGTGAAATTTCATCACAATGTTTGACGCTGTGAGGCAGAATTATGCATGAAACCATAAGAAAAAGCTTACCTTTCAATTCTTCCACTCCCTCTCTGCAAGCATGAGAGATCAAGATAGGGAGAGCATGATGTGGAGAGAGGGAGAGAGAGAGAGAGAGAGAGAGAGAGGGAGAGTGGTTAGCGTATGTTTGAGACTGCTCTGCAATTCTCCAGAGGCTGCCATTGTCGAATTTACCCATTCCCACCCTCTGAGCTCGACCTAACAAGACTATACAACATCTGCATGGGGGCTCCAGAGTTTATGTACATGGTGGAGGGTGTGTGTTTGCACCAGGCGGCTGGGTGTGTATGTGTTTTTGGGGGCGTTGAATTTTGTTTTGGACTATCTGTTTTGAAATCTGTGTGGTGGGCAGGGTATATTAAAGGCAGAGCGAGGTGTTCCTGCGTAGCCGCCGGCTCTGCTGCACTTCTCCAGCATTCTGACTGTGACCCCAGCCTTTGGGTGTGTGTGTGTGTGTGTGTGTGTGTGTGTTTTCTTTCTCTTTGTACACACTCTCTAAGATGTTCTCTCTCTCCTCCTCTTTTCTCCTCTTTTTTTCCCTCCTCTCTCCCTCCTCCTTGTGTTCCTTGCAGAATAGAGCCCCAGATACTAAAGATATTGCCCCTGGTTTATTTGGCCTGTCTCTGTCTCTCTTTTTCTCTCTTTCTCTTGCCATATATATCTCCCGATGCTCTTCTCTCATCTCCTTTCTTTTTTCCCTTTTATTTATCCTCCGCAAGTCCTCTCACTTTGCGATCAATATGGTTTCCGCTTGAAGCCTTGCGGCCAATATGAGAGGAGCTACGGGATTTTTGAAGTTGGGATGCTAAACATGTTAAACAGCAAAGATGTTTTGAAAATTTGGGATCATCGGAGAGATGTTAAATGTCTGAATTTGTTTTTCCCAGTTCCCAACTGCACACTGTACGTGCATCAGACGTTATAGCTTTTTATCAGCTATCTTTGATCTCTCTGTAGCTTTTTATATAATATTTCTGATTCTTGCATTTGAATCTATTAGCGAATCACTGAATCAGGGATGTAGCAGTTATCGTTACAAAATGAACATGTGATATGCATATTATATATTCATAAATCTACTTTGAAAATCAGTTTGCTTCATTTAAAAGCAACACTGCTCACAAGATCTTCCAACTGTATATGAGCTTTCGCCTGATTCCTGCATAGACTCAGTGGTTAAAATCCTAAAAAGAAAAAGTTTAGTTCATAAATAGAGTATGTAGTAAATTTGCTGGTTTGATTGTATTATGCTCCCATCTTTATGGTCTTGTGTTTCATTCTGAGGCAACAAGGCTTTTAAGGGCACGTGGCACTTTTTACTTCTTCCATGTAGGCCTTACGTCAGGCAAGATACTCAACCCTCAAAAGGAGGATTTCCCTTGTGGGGTAACTTGCTAAAGTATTACTAAAGCAACCACACATTCTGTGATGTTGACAGTTTTTAGGTTACAAAGTGGAATCTGAAATCACATTCGTGCATGAGTAAAACTAACACAGACCCATTTAACTTAATTACATGTCCATGCACAGTGGACAGCCTTGGTCCAAACTAAAAGATATCTGCAAAAACTGGATGAAAGACCATCAAAACCTTCATACAGAGCAACTGTCCCCTTTCCTCTAGCATCATCATGGAGTTAACAGGTGATATTGAGCTTAATGTCGAGATAACTATGTGTAGGATTGCTTTGAAATTTGGCACAAATGTTTCTTGTAACTTCACTTTCCATGTAGCACAATGACAGGTTATATTTGTATTTGTCTTATACTCTGACTTTGACTCGATGCTGGCAGTATGAATACTAATATTCCCAGTGGCCTCAACTGCACTTTGTTTTTTGTGCTAGTTAGCAACTGCTAGAATGCAAACATGCTAAAATAAATTGTTCAACATAAGAGACTGGTTAACTTAAGGACGATTAGGATTTTTTTGCACATTCAGCCTCATAATAAGGATATTTACGATCATATACAATGTTCTACAGCATTATTATGATAAACGGTGCAGTCACGAAAGCTGGAGCTTGTTGCTGAATATAACGGAGGCTTAGGGGCCCATCAAGTGCTTTGACAATCCATCGAAAAGGTCACTTTAAAAGATGAGACAATTGCCAAATGTTTAGTTGTGTCCTCTCATGTTCCAAGACTAAAGCATGAATTTAAACAGTGGCTAATAAGCCGAAAACAGCTGTTTATTTGTTTCCTGAGGGCACTTAAACAGTCATTTCAGGGTTAAAAGCTCACGTTCAACTTCATGTTTTAGTGTAAGTACATGAGAGGACACCACAACACATGTGGCAATTGTTTCGTCTTTCGAAACTACCTTTTTTGGCAGATAGTCTAAGCACTTAATATGCCCCTAAGCCTCCGTTGTTCTCAGCTAGCGGTGACATCGGCAACGAGCTCCAGCTCTCGTGGCTGCACCATTCGTCATAACATTGCTGTAGAACATTGTATATGATCATAAATATCCTTACTATTTCCTTTAAGACCTTTATAGCAAAAGCATGTAAGCGTTGTAATTGTGAGAATGTTAGCGTGTTGATTAGAGTGCTGACTCATTTCAGGTTTAAATAGGTGAGTGCTTATTAATGGCAACCAGACAAGGGGTGTAGGTTGATTTTGTACAGTCTCTCTGGAGTTGTGAAATGTTTGATTGATCAAGATGTCACTGCACACCTTTACACTTGGATTTGTTGTGTCTTCCCGACCTGGATTTTTATTCAAACATAACCTGAGACATCTTGATAACGCGTACAAATGAGGTTTTCTTTGTTATTTCCAACCTCTCTCTCCCTCTATCAGTCTCTCTTCTCACTCCCTTTGTTCTCCATTATCTGCACCTGCTCCTCTCGCTCCAAATGTCGGATGGACGGGCGAAAGGCTGCTACATCCCTGATGACTGTCATCATCATCATCGTCTGTCTGTCCGAGCAGCGTTGACGAGCCAGAAAGGCAGTGAGCCAGCTAGCGAGACAGCAGGGCTGTGGAAACAAATGCAAACTGCACCGTGTCCCCCGTTTGCATCCAACTGTCAAGCAAATTTTGTGCAAACTTTTGAAATGTTACCAAAAAATGGAATGTGAATTATTTGTGTTTTTTTATCACTTGGGTTGGAAATGAATAAATTGGCCTCATGAATGAATAAAAACACAACCATTGGCCTTTCAATAATTGATGAGTTTGGGTAAGTTTTTATTGCTCTAATGCTTGTCACCTTTCATGTTTTCATCCAAAGACAGTGGAACTGCAGTTATTTATATACCAATGTCTAAAAACTTGCACACAAGTTTGTGAACAGTTTGGCAGTTGTGATTAACAGGATTTTTTCAACAAATTTTAGATAATTAAAACCCACTTTTTAAATTAGCAAAGAGGTCCATACAATCATATATTATTAACAGGCTTGTTCTTATTGCAATTTAACACTATTTCTATACATTCACCGCATTTTAAATTTTAAAAACACTAAAAAAACATAATGGAAATTGGGTTAAATATTACAAAGACCAAAAAGCTTCATCAAAATTTACAAAAAACAAATAAACAAACAAACATGGATTGACACCTTGCTTGTTTCTTAACTGTAAAGACATCACATAAACCTGCATGTGCTGATTTTTGGTCAATATTTATATGTTTGTGTATGTGTGCACACTTGCACATGCAGACTGTTTATAAGTGTGTGTATGCATACTTTTACAGACCACATCAGACAAGAGACAGACGCGTAAACATCTAATCTCTTCTCTGGTGGTCGTCGATATAACAGTCCAACAGCAATCATATGATTAAGCATTGTGTTTTTAAGTGTGACACTGTGAGTGGTGCGGTTAGTAAGAAATGGAGGAAAGGGAAGGAATGAGGAGGGGGGGTGGGGGAGGCATGAGAGAGGCAGATGAGACTGAGGAGTGACGACAGAAAGAGAGAGTGAGAGAGAGGAAATATTCAGGCATCACTGCTTTTCCTCCAGGTGTCTTTGGCCTGCATGATTTCATCTGCGAGGCCATAATAAACTTCCTTAATGAAATAAGTAATTAACATATTATAATTGTGCAGCGGATGATTTTGACAGAGATCATTTTCCATATCTAATGCTATGCTAATTTAATCTGTTCCCCTCCTCTGCCCGACACGACCCTTTCTGTGATTAAGTTTCATGGCATCTCACTTTCACTTTTCCTCACCTCTCCTTCTTCATAAACCCCCACCCACCCCTGTTCCCCCCATCCTCTTTCTTTCTCTCCCCTTTTGCTTCCTTTCTCTGTCTCCTTCTCTCTTTCTCCAGTGATGGATTGACTCCTTTGGTGGAGGTTCAGGGCCTTGTTGTTGTGGAGTTGCAGGCGGAGGGACGTGCACAGATGGCGGGGGAACTGGAGACTGGGGGTGGAGGGTGGAGGCCTGGATCTGTATGTGTGGTCTAATCTGGCTCCTTCCTCTGCGTGAATAAAAAAGGGAGAGCATGGAGCAGGAAGGATAGGAGGTGGGAGGAACAGTGCTGATTGAAATATAACCAGGCCAGTGGTCTCGTGGCCTTTGTGCTTTCATTGTATTCAGTCCTGAGTTTGGTACTCTGTACTTCCAGTTTGGAAATATTTATATTAGCCAAATGTCCTCTGTCTTTAAGTCTTCAATTCAGTGTTGGTGATAAAGAAAAGGAGAACTTATGCTCACAAAAAGGAAGGAAAAAACATCCTCTCATCCCAATATGATGATTTCTTTCTCTTGGTGGCCCTCAGTTGATTCTTAGCCTGACACTATACCACTTTGCTGTAACAGACTAGAGTCTCATTTTAATTTGTGTTCAAACACACAGCTCTGAGTTCAGTCATAACTTATTAAATTAGTAAAAATATGATGGGCAGAATTTAAACTAATATTTTTAGCCACACCATTGCCATGGTTCCAGGAATTACAATACTGGTCTGTTGATCTTCAGTCCCAACTGGAATATCTCAGGAATTATTGGCTCGATTGCTGAGCAGTTTAATAAAGGAAGTCATGATCCCCAGGAGATACATCATATCTTCTTTGGAGATTCTCTGACTTTTCATCTAGAACCACCAAAAGGTCAAACTTTTAAAGATGCCTGTCACTTAAAAATGTGTTTTTCTGTTCTCTAAATTTTCATACTGACTTGTACCCATGCAGTTTGTCTCTGTAAAGGTGTTTTCATACTCCTTTACTCAACAGGGAGATTCAAACATACCCAAGCAAGCCAAGTTTGGTGAGTCACAAATTCAAAAGTAAATCACAGGCAAAGAGAGCTACAAAGAGAGCTGAAACCCTCCATAAAGTGGCAAATATCAGCATTTTAACAAGATAAATAAAGATGGTCAACGCTGATAACATCATTCCTTTTTCTGTAAACATCAGCTTGTATGCGTCGTCATTGCAAGAGCAGCTTCGCAAAGCTGTTAGCATGGCTGTAGACCTTAAATAGTAGTTAAGTAGTGGGAAAGGGAAAGCATGAGAGAGGGCAACAACTATTAAGCCAGAGTTCTATACTCTTTACTAATCCTGTTAATAGAAACTTTAAAAAAGTCTTTAAGGTGTGCATAGACACAAACTGATGGCATTTTTGCAGAAAATCAAACTCTTAAAAGTTTTATGAGTCAAACAGAAACTGACTGATCTCCTCTTGTCCTTCTTGAGAGAGTACAGGGAAATGGAGGGAGGAGGTTCAAGGGGACAGAGGGGTGGATGGGAAGAGTGGGAGGTAAGAGACGAATGAAATCAGCCAGCTGTGGTTTGATCTGTCCCATGTGATGGCAGGACCCTCCTCTCTCACTCTGACTCTTTGACTCTCTCTCTCTCTCTTTCTTCTACTCTCTAAGTCCCTGAAGTCTCTCTCCCCGGGCTTCTCTCAGCAGAAGGAGGCACTCACTGGGGGCTCTCCATTTTCTGTCACCCATGAAATGATGCGTACAGCCACTACCCCGCTGCCTCCACCCCCTCCCCTTTCCCCTAAATCCACAGCTCCAGTATATCGAGAGGATTATTCCCTGCCTCATCCCACACCCCAAAACACCCAGACTGTACATATATACCCCCCTATCTTGTATTCAGTGATGCACACAGGACCACAGAGGAGCTTTCAGAAGTGTCAGTTCAAGGAAGAAGACAAACTCAGTTTTCTAATATATATTTTTTTCAGAGACAGACATGGTTGGAACACAGGTTATAAATACTTACCTTAAAATGAATAGGTTTCAGTTTCACTTGTACATTTCCAAGTGACACTTGTCCACAGTGGAAGTTCTGTCTATTGCTTATTTAGCTTGGCTTTAATGTAACTGTAACGTTTGGCCAGAGCTAAAAGTGCTCCATAGTTCTCACACAGTCCATAGAGAATGCAATGATCCTTGGAGCTGAACCTGTTTTGAGCTCCTGTTATAGAAATCAATCTAATGCCATACCTCACAGTTAGTACGTTTTCATGGTGGTGGAAATGTTAATGTATTGTGTTAGTCTGACTGAAACTGGACTTTCTCCACATGTAAACATGTTAATCCAGCTAAAATCATTTTCTTGAAGTTAGACTAACACACATAGATGATGGAGGAAGCAATTGATTTATTCTTGCATAGGGCTGGGTATCATTCAAAAATTTTCAATATCGATACTGAAATCAATACCTTCACTTTGATACCGGCTTCTGAATGATGCTTTCTTCAGTACCAATTTTTTGACATATGTTTTAACAAGATTACATTACACATTATAGTTAAAAAAAAAACAACTTTAGTTTTATTTTTCAGCTCCTTGACATTGTTAAAGACTCAAAGCAGTTTCACGAGGCATAAAATACAAACTTATTTACTAATTCAGTGACTAACTTACACCACGAGGTGTCAGTAAGGTATACTCAAGAGTTATTGTCAACAAAACATGATTTATGCATGATGTTAACAGACGTGGTCAACCCTGTCTTTGGACGTAACCCATGGCAACCTTGTGTTTTTCCTGGAAGCATCACCACAGCCGATCACCAGCACTTTTAGATCTTGGTACATCAAGCATGCTGCATGCTTACTGATGTTAGTGAGATTAAACAATAAAACAAGCATGAGAGGAAGCGTGCATCTCATTTGTACCAGAAATAAAGCGTATATAGCTACAAAATGTACAGTGCTGTCATGTTCTTCATGTTTTTATCATTTGGAACCCGAATCTGCTCCAACTTGTTTGGTATGTTATAGGTCAACCGGAAGAAGGTCTAAAAGCAATCAGCTGAATGGGGCAAATTGCCACCTACTGTAGTGGAGTCAAACATACTTTCCTTTAATCAATTCTCAGCATTTGTATACTGGGACAGACAGAAGTCCAGATAAATGGCCTAACCGTACCATAACCATAGCTTGACTTAACTGTGCATGTAAACCTTCTGAGTGATTCATACTATTAGTACTCTTCCAGGACATATCTTGTAAAAAGATCTCTCCATGCTCATGTTCAAAACACACCACTACAAAGGAATGGTGAGTAGAACAAACAAAGGGAAAGAAGAGTAAATAATGTATAAGCAGTATTTTGTAAAACAATTTCCACCATTCTAAGTTGAGCACACAAGAACAACTGAGATGTATAAATATTGTAGTAAGCAGAGGCTTTGTCTGCCTGAGTACTCAGCCTTCTGTATGGCTGTATGTTGGTATGCATGTGTGTGCATGTGTGTGTCAGAGAGAGCAAGAGGTCAGGTGGGGCAAACAGAGGATGAGTAATGTGAAAGAGCTCAGATGTGAATGTAGCCAGTAACAATGAATGAGTGACAGGACTCATGCCACTGTGTAATGAGAGGTTCATACCTGCATGTTAGCCCTTCTTTTCCGATACCAAGAGACCCCTGACACACACACACACACACACACACACACACACACACACACACACACATATAGACATAACCCCCCACCCTTCGACCTACCCACACCTCTACCCCAAAGCACCCAGTGAAGGTTAAAACCTTCCTCAGAGACGGCTTCTCCACTGTGCATGGGACATGTTTGTGATAACAAGGCAACAGTACAGCACTGATGATGCAGACTAACCTTTAGGCCAATCATTAACTTGTTATTTAAATGTGAAAAGGTCAAAGTTGCAAGCGTGGACACTCAAGATGCAAACTGTAGTTTCTTTTTGATATAGATCATGTCTTAAATTGGATGACTGATACAGCCCACCCTTTGGTCCAAACCGTGCATAAGGTTGGGTAAGCTAGTGTGTAACAAATGATGTGATAGTCAACCTTACAATGGTAAAATCTGTGATATGCCACTTGTGTTTTGATTGATCTTCATTGAGTTTTGACTGATCTTTGTAGAGGAATACATGGTGTAATGCATGGTGTAACTATCGTCACGAAAACACTGCTGCAGCATCGTCAGCTGAGATACAAGGTGAAGTACCAGCGTACCATTTCAAAAGTAAAGTGTCAACAAAATGCAGTCATTATATAGCACAATTTGAAACATTAACCCTCCTCACAGATGCACTTGAATAACATCAAAAGAAAGTTGTTCTTGACCTCATCAAATGATTTCGAGTGACTCTGAGCAGCGTGAAGCATTTCTCAATAAAACATACAAAAATAGAAAAGGCCCCGCTCAAGACCAGGGAGTATTTCCTCCATGAATGTGTCAAGCTGAGCACACACTGTATTTTCCCTTCTTTGAAATATCTTCCTGCCACACAAACGACCTTTACAAACAACAGGTGCTCAAATAAAAAACAGCTGTAAAAACTGAAATCGATCATGACCGTTTCTACATCTTTCTCCGTCTCTTTCTCCAGAGACCGCGACTTCTTCTCTCCATCTCTGAGACAGTAGCAGCACTAGGATCAAATGGTAATCGAGGGCTGTCACCTCAGTCAAAAGAACATGTAATCCAGCGAATCACTCTGTGCACCTCAAGGACAGGAGATAATGTGTATGAAAAAAAAACTGACCATTCCCGTCTATTGGTAGAATTTTGTTTGCTGTTTGCATTAAAAAATACTAATAATGTGTCAATCAAAACAATCAACATAAATCTGCAAAAGATGCAAGTGTACTTGCACCGTATATCGTTAAACAGGCACTTTATTTTTAGATTCAAACAATGAAACTTTAAAGGATGTTATATGTTTTAATATAATAAAGAACAAAAAATGTTAATAGCAACTGTAGTAAGGTCGTCTCATGCTGCTGGTATAAAATGCTCGCCTGTAGGTTTCAGCTTTGATTCAAGCAAGTCAAGTTTATTTATATAGCATTTAATTTATGCACAGTAGCAGGAGTTGGTTGGGCTTGACATGCCAAAAGAGCTTGTACACAACCCAAAGCTTCTCTGGTCTCATGTGCTTTGAGACGGTAATCCACCACCTGAGAGACATTAGGTTATGGGAAATCACTAACAGGAGTAGCTAGCACAGGGTTAGCTTCCCACCAGCAGAAACCGCAAAAACAACACTCGGTCATATGAGTCTACAAAAATGAGTAAGGTAAGTTTTCGTGGGCTATTTAATAATAGGTATTGAAAAAGAAAGTTCACAGTCCATTTGCTCAAAAAGACACTCGAGTAAAGAGTAGAATTATAGTTTTAAAAAGTAACATGAAAAATACTTCCTCCTAAAAACTCTATTTTTTCCTCATGTTCGTTACTTGTAGTGCATTACCACCCCTACATTTAGTAGCTTGCAACTTCAAATGTTGGCAAGTAAATACCTAAGAAAAAATAGACTTATGCACACCTAATTAATGTTTTCTTAGATGTGTTTCTTATTAGGAATGAGCGAGTACACCATTATCCGTATCTATGTCTTTTCAACCAACGAATTGCACCGTATCCATACCCTGTGGTCAGAGCTGAAAGTGGAATGGGCGTTGCTTAGACCAAAATAGTGCAGGGCTGATGCAAAGCTGTTTCTTTGCCTGAATGATATGGGTTAATCTGAAGTAGTCATATTTGATACTTTAAGAAAACATTTTACAAAAGATCTTTTTTGGATCTTTCTTTTTGTGCGGAATATGTGACAAATTTCATGGTTATAATTACTCATGTTTTTTTTGTTGTTGTTGTTGTTTTTCCTGTTTAAAATTAAGTTTAATAGCGCAATGTGTTTGTATGTTTTTCATTGGGCTTTATTTTGCTACCTAATGTGTGTGTGTGTGTGTGTGTGTGTGTGTGTGTGTGCGTGTGTGTGTGAGGGAGGGAGAGAGACTGATGTGGACACAGCTAATCAATGAGGATTTTCTGTCACTACACAAGTAGAATTATTGACACGTTTTACTCAGATAATGCTCATACTAGATTGTTATATGAGCCCAGTATTTTCCTCAAGCCTGTTTTTTTGCTTGC
>JAQLOL010000025.1:18849858-18875547 GCA_029783665.1 Naso thynnoides
TCCAGTGTAGCTTACTGTGTTACATTAGGTAAGCGGTATAGCAGTATATGTAAAACACGCTAAGTTACGATACTTCTTGCACGTTGAGCCGGGAGGAGGGCCCCAGTTTGAATGTTGTGTTTACAAACAGTAATGAACGAGTTCCACTGACTCCACCTCTAAATAATGTCAGTTGCATTGCATTAGCATAGGAGGATGAGACTAATTGCTCATAGCAAGTCAAAGTTCAGCAGTGTGCATCTCCTTTTTTTTCTCACATATTGTAACTTGTTTGCTAACATTCACCACTGCTAGGCTTACACACAAGGATAATCTGTTTTTATCTGGAGATGTGGACCTTGAAACTTCACTGAGTAGAGGAGAGGCATTGATGGTCACAGTGCTCAAGTTAAGCTAGCATTTTCTATTGTGTTAAATACTTGTTAAATACAAAGCATTTGACATGTGGAGGATTCAGAGTTGATTAAAGGAGTTAATTAGTATGGTTATTTTTTAGTATGAATGTCTAACAAGCATTGATTACATACATTAGCATGTTAGCAGCATAAGCATGTTAATGTTGTAGCTGGTCAAAGCGTCAATTTTTCCCTCCAAATATTGCAGAAATGAAAAAGTTGTTGTGGTGTAGAGTGCTTGAGTAACATAATTTTTGTGGCGATATTTTGCATCATCAGACCATATTAACTGATATTGGTATATGATATCCTTTAAAACGGAAGAACAGGCTAACTAATCAATAATCAGATTCTGCTTTCATTGTTTCATCCATCAAAGACACAAAAACAGAGTGTGGCAACTGTAGGATGAGGTTGGAAAGGAGTTAAAAGCTTATTATTGCATTGGACACAGTAGCTTTGCAAAGGAAGGTGAAGCTAGGCCAGTTTATCCACGGGCATTTTTCTATCAGATTGTAACTCAGCAGCACTCCAAATGCAACTCCAACGCCTCTGTGGGCAGATTGGCTTCACCTTCACACTCTCAATCAGCTTTTCTATCATAGAGGTGTCACATTAACATACATGCATGCACAGATGCCATACAAAATAGATGGCAACTTGCAGATGGGCATGTTTGTGTGCAAGTAAACACAAGTACACACACATACACACACATGCTCTCTACCCCCTCCTCCAGCACCTCTCAAACCCATTATTGGCAGCAGTTCAGTGACGGCTGTGTGACTGCCAGTACTGCGGATCTGCTCCTGGAGCGAGCTCTCCCCATCAGCGCTGGCTTGATTACCCTGATGTATGCACACCCAGACACTTGACAATCTCTCAGCATTTACATATGCAGCCTCAGCACTCCACACTACTTCTGATCTGAGGTGTGTGTGTGTGTGTGTGTGCAAGGGTGTGTGCAAGGGTGTGTTTGCGTGATTTACTGCGTATGTGTGTGAGTGTTCATAAGGCGAGTGGGAGAAGATGAGGAGAAAGGAGGAGAGAAATGGCAGCTCTCGCTCGCTAAACGTAAAACAAACAAACTTTAATCTGACGCCGAGCCCCTGCTCTTCAAAGCCGAGACGGAAGTAAGAAAGAGAGAGAGAGAGCCGCCTCACCTAAGGGTGTGCAACGCCGTAAACACACAAACAGAGCGTTTACCAGCCGGCCCGTTATTCACTCTCATGTCAAACACATAGCACTCAGAACTAACTACCACACACACTACCGGGGATAGAGCTGTGTTAAAACCCTCACAAAAGCCTGCTCTTGACTGATGTTTTTCTTTCTTTTCAAATGAAAAATCATCATACAAACAACCCCCCCCCTCACTCCCAAACCTGATTCAAAAGGGCCTGCCTCTTGTTCTCTCTTTCTTTCCATCTCTGTCAACGTGAGGGAAGTGTCGATGAGAGGCAGAAACAGAGAGAGAGGAAGAGAGAGAGAGGAGGTCTGGGGAGTTGCACTGTGTCGATCCTTTTTGGCTGGCGCTTCACAGGGAAACCAAGCTCGGCTGATCATCATTAAAACGCACACAACTTGACATGTTTATTTAATGGCTGCTCCCGGCAAAGACTGCAAGCTGCTGCTATCTCTCACCGTCACATGTTGATCTACCACTGTGCCATGTGTGTCTGCGAGTGTGTGAGAGAGAACGAGACACAGTGTGTGTGTTGGCATTAATCTTCGCATATGTGCTTTTAGCGTTCTGTATGCTGTATATGATTTCTGTAATGTGCAAGGCAACTCTGTTACTCTGTTCTGTGCAAATACTGTGAAGTCGGGTCAGGCCACTTTGTGTTTGGATTAAGTGGATTGAAGTGATTGTTTCCCATACCACTGCAATATTTACACTGGATTTTACAGCGACTGAACATGCAACACAGATATCCCGCCTCCCTCAAATCTCTAATCTAAACAGTCCATGCCTTTAGTTAACATGCCAAAGCAGCGCCACCCTGCCGCTCTCTCGATTTCTCTGGTTACTGACAGCTTCCATAAACATCTTTGATGGCTTAAGATCACATTGGCCAACCATACAAGAGTGGCACACAATGCATCAGTGAAGCACACCGTGATCGGTGAAAAGGAGTTTCATTATGTGTCCAGGAAATGCAGTAGAAAGATCAAAGGGTTGTTCAGAATTTGCATCTGATTTAGTGTCAATATTAATATATTAGTTGATTCTATTTATAAAAATCTAAATTCATAGCAACATTTGTTTTATGTGATTGAATTTCATTGCAACTGAAATACATTTGTCTGGATTTTTATTTCTCAAGCTTTTTGATAAAAAATGATGCTTAATTATTGTACATAAAACCAGGTTAAATTACATGAAAATTTAATATTTATGTAAAACTATTACCAGATGGAAGCTTGGATTTGAGTATATAAGTCTGTGATATGAATTAATATTCAATAGAAAGCAGATATGTATTGCAGAGTTATATTTTTACTGTTGATAACACTTACTTTCACAATTAAAACTGCAAACGCTACATTGACATTATGTCATCTGATGAAATGGTTGTGGTTATGTGAGCAACATACAAATCCAGCAGACACGGAGCATATTTGTATTCATTTGGTGCTTTGTTTCTGTCCACCTAAAAATGTAAGTTAAATATACGCTTTTGTTTTAGTTCTGCTTTGGTCTCCACCGGCTCTTGTGGGAAATATCCTGCTCATTTGCTGCTAAAAGCTTCAGTGTTTTCGTTAGCTTATCCTGAACCTTGTCTGCCTTTGGCTACTGGACATGTAGCATGCAGTTGTTTTGTTTTGTCTTTCCTTGTATATTTTTAATTTTTGCTAAAAACAGCATTCTGCTGTGTCTGGAAACAAGGCTGAAGAGGTTGGTTTTGATCGGTGAGAGTGAAGGTTGTAGAGTTAAACCGAAGCAGTTAGCTTAAAGATGCTAAAACGTTTTCTAGTGCTGAGACGAACAACTGAATTACTTATTGACAATTATTTGATGCTTTATCACTATGGGTGACCCCTATGACTTTACACATAGTGATTAGACACATTGTGTTCATAAATATATAAATTAGTGCAGCTTTAAGAAAAAAATAAATTGGTACTACAGGAGTAAAAAAGGTGAAAACACTGGGGCAGGTTTCTTTGCTAAAACTCATGCTAATGTGAATGCAAAATGTAGCCTATTGTATGCAAGGCCCTCTTGCTGTGGAATTTAAAAATGTCAAATTAGACTACACAACATACCTTACTGTCACTGTTAAGGTGAACAACTCAAAATGTTGTCTGTTTGCTACGTAACTGAGTGAAACAAAACATGAGAGAACAAAATATAGTGCTGGGCTGGGGGGTGAAACACAAAAGAGAAAAGAAGAGTGAGTGAAGCAGAATCAGAAGTATAGAACAGAGCAGATGTGTGTGTGAGTGAGTGAGAGACTGCAGGGCGGATTAAGGCGACACACTTCCTTTTTTGTTTGTTTGCGTGTGTAAACGCAGTTTTGATGAAATATTAATGGCGCCTTCCAAAATGCCTTGTAAAGGATCCTCTGTCTTTGACTTCTCCATCTGTAGCACCTCAGGTATGCATTTAGTATGCCGTTCTCTCTGTCAGGAGGGAACCGGCAGCCCTCCATGTGTCGAGCTGTCAGAGCAAATCCGCTGCCACCCCGCCCCCCACCCCACCCCTGTGACACACCTTTAGTCCTACATTCTGGGAGCCCGCTGCCCCTCCCACCCACCTACCTAATCGCCAGCCAACACTCCCGCCATAAAACTTTTCACAACACATTGCTTGTTAATACTTTTATGATGACAGGCAGACATCACATAAAAGAGAGAAAAGAGGAGGTATGTGAATGATTTGATTCATTTTGACATTCAGTTCATATTTCCTGATGTAAATCTTCTTTTCCTCTCACAAAATAAACTGAGACGTGCTTTCTTCTTTGGATTGGGTTGACGCGGCGCCTGATGATATTGATTGCACTTCAGAGAACTGCTTGATTGGCAGCTGCCAAGGATTCCATCAGTGCACCCACCCAAGCATCATCCCACAGCCCCTACAGAGGAATCAGATACACCGACAGCCCCTCATCTCCCTCTGCTCCTGCTAATTCTGCCTGACTGAGGAAGGGTAAATGATAGCGCCTGTCGTCAAACATGAGTCTTGCTGGTGGTTTAGCGACGGAGGCTTCAAGTTCAGGGAAGGAATTGGGTTTAGAAAGCAAAGACTCTGACACCAACTGGCTCCCTGAGCCTCAAGACAATGGTGAATGTTTGGAGTCGCCTGTCAATCAGTCACCCTGGTTTAATTACAAAGGTGAAGGGTCCTACTGTGTCATCATGAGTGGTCAGCCAGACACTCACAAGGCTTCTTGTCACAGGGAATGGCTAATTATAGTTCTTACAATACATGTTGGGGGTCACGGCGCTTGGGCATGCCGTGCCTCATAAAAGGCTTCATTTATAACATCGAGATGCACATCTCAATCCTGTGACTTGAGGCTGAGGGGCTTCTTCTTTTTTTTTTTTTTTTTTAACATGTATGCATGAACTCATGCTCTTGTATTTTATGTTTTGGAGAAAGATGGCAGAGGTAATTCCCTGCCCCCAAGCCTCATACAAAGACAGCATAAAAATATATATACAAAGACGGAAAAAAAGATGGCGGCTGTTGCCCGAGGAGGTATGGTTGTCATAAAAAAAACTGGGTTGGGATTTGTTGGTGTCACTCAGTAAATCAGTGGGAGTTTAATTACCAGCCTGGTGTGGAGGAGCCCTGACAAGCAAACTGTGTGCATGATTGTGTGTCTGTGTGTGTGTGTGTGTGTGTGTAAAGCTCTCTTGAACGTGTGTGTGTGTGTGTGTTTGCAGGTTGAGAGCGGAGAAGCCGTGACAGGCACTAGCTCTGTGAGTTAACATTCCTCCTGGGCCGGACACTACCAAAAGCCTGACAGGGCAGAGCTACAAACTCACACACACAAGCAGGACCGTACCATTCTTTTCAGAGGGGGTGGGATAGGTGTTGGAGGCGGAGGGGTCGTGCTTACAGAGTTGCAGCCTCAGTCTCCCTCAGACTAATCCCCCCATCCCCTACCTCGACCTCGCCCACCACCTCCTCCTCCTCCTTTTATGAACTGTGCTGGGCAGGAACTTTGGAGGCTAATCTCTGCCTCATAGTCCAGCGCACACCGACTCTGACCCTCAGCCCTATAATCCTGTAACCAGAGAAAAGAGCGAGAAACGCAGGGGGAGAGAGGGAAAACAAAACACAGAGAGAGGGAGAAAGAGAAGGGGAGGCAGCAGGGGGTGAAGCATGAGAGAGAAGGCACAAAGCAGACAGAGATGTACAGTAACAAAAATACAGAATGCAGAAAAAGAACAAGTAACACAAATTGCTCTGCAAAATGCTTTTCCTATCATTTCAATTTATGCAGTTGCTTCTGTGTTTTACAGATACTATTAATGCTTGATTTCAAATTACATTAGTGTAAAAACATGCCTATCAGAGTGGAAAAACATTTGCTTTGGTAAAATTGTACAAAAAAGGAGATTTCAATAAAGTCTGGAATCAAACAAGAGTGCAACCATTCAGAAAAAAAAAGTAAAAAATAAATAGGAAAAAGTAACGGGAGGAATAAAAGGGCGGCAGAGAAGCAAACACAGGTTTGGCGGAGGTAGGAGAGGTGATGATAAGCAATAGGTAATGTTTTTCTTCTCCAATTCCCTTTGAGGTAACATCCAACAATTTGAAGGTTCAATGGGCAAGATTACAGCTCTGGTAGAGATGAGTTAAAAATACAGGGTGAGTTGTAACACTGTCTGCGGTGAGTGAATGACACACACAAAAACACACATGCATCAGTGTGCTGCAGTGTCGTGCTCCGTGCTTCGTGCTCACTGTTATTGGCTGTTTTCAGCTGTAGCACGGATGAAAAGAGTCAGCATTACAGCTGTCAATTCAGATGGAGATCAGGTGGTGGGAATGAATGAGGAGACAGCAGATAGTGGCTCTGGGTTTGTCTGCACACATGCACACACACACACACACAGAAGACATTAACGTGCATGAATGCATGCAAAGGCATTTGCAGATGCTAACCCTTAAAAATAAATCCTTTTTTTTTTTCAGCCAAACGCTTCTGCTGTCACTCACTGATATTTACTGATCGCTGTTGTTCTTCTGACTCTTTCAGGCTATGAAAACAATGGCAGCTGCAAGAGGAGATTTTTCCAAGTGTCTCATCATTCTGCACTTAAAGTATACCAAATCCTTCAGTTTTCAGCGGGCGGATGTCTGCCAATATTTCACACACGCTTTTGATGTTCTGAAATTGATACGATTCAAAGTATTCGACGTGCGACTGACAAAGAGAGAAATTTTCCCAAAGAGAGTAATTAATTTCCTGGCACCTCAGCTTGGGAGCTTGTAGGGCAAGCGAAACAATGAGCGTATAAAAAACACAGCACACTGTGCTGTAGATTTAAATGCTAACAGACAGATGCCAGTCTAGCTCTCTTTCTCCCTCTCAACCTGCTAGACATGCGTGCTAGTTGACTGAGAGACATTACCATTTGTTTTACCCCCTTATCCCATGTGCTAGAGCCTGAGGCACAACAGCCAAAGAGACACCACCACCTCCCAATATCTCATCTCATCTCTCAGTATGTGCGAGTGTGAACACGAGACAGTGTGCTCTCACTCAGCCACATAAAAACACCCACTGTGGCTATTGATATCTACTGAAAGATTTGAGAATGAAAGAGAAACATTGATTCTTCACAAGTGTTATAGATATTAGTGATTTTGCATATTGCATGAGGAGATTCAAAAAAGAAATAGTGTTGTAATGGATTACAATGCCAATAGGGAGCTCAGTGGTGAGTGTGTTAGAGCTAGGGAATGTCCACATTTTAATGTGCATGTGCTAGTGCGCCCCCTAGCTCTCAGCTGAGGCCCATCCCCTTTTTTTTTTCTCTTCCTCCTGCTGTTCCTCTCTTGCCCTACATATCAGTCCCGGAGAGAATAGACCCGTCTAACACCCGGCTTCACAGAGACGCTGTTTTGTCATGTTTTATATCATTCTACTAATGGCAAGAAAAGCAGGTCCTCTGACTAAAGACTGCAGTATCCCTAAAGATCTCGGGTAACAAATGCTCGGCTGAAAAAAAGAAAAAAGAAAGAAAAAGAAAAAAAGTGACGACTCGCCTTAACTGAGCTCTCTGTTCTAACCAGCAAAAGCTCTTGTTTTGTAAACAGTCTGAGAATGGCTGTGTTTTCAGATCTGTATTTGTAATGACGGAGAAAAAACAGACAGACGAGAGGGAGAAGAGATGGGAGGAAGACGGAGAGAGAGAGAGAGAGAGAGAGAGAAAGAGAGAGATCCAACAGATGGTAGATTTGGCGAGGCCTCTGCCATGCAGTTTATGTAAAAGCCTGTCTGGAAAGAGCACAGACCCCGAAGCATCTCTCACATATTGAGGAGTCACAATCATGGCCTGGCTGCAAAGTGAGACGGCCCTAATGTTGGTCATTACTGAAATACTTCTGCTTTTCTGTTTTCTTTTTTTTTTCATCTGTGATCTTTTAATAAAATAAGACGATGTTGTTTTTATAATTAAATAATTTGACAGGATCGATTTTTAAGGTAAAAAACAAACCAGTATAGAGTGCTTTTTCATTCACACACAACACAGGCCAGATATAACCAGTGTGTGACTATTAAATTAGATCAGACAGTTTAATATAGGACAATATTTTCAAAATGTCAAACACAGAATGATTATATATGTACATACACTCTGTCCAAATTGGGTATCTGTGTGTATTTGTGACCATGTGGCTGTCAATCAGAGAAGACAGACTAAAATAATGGATGAAAATAATGATTTTTTTTTTATATCAGTTCATCTGGTAACTTTTTTTTTTTTTGGTATTCTGATTTCAAACAGTTATGAAAACATGCTGATTGTAACCTGAAATCTCTTGTTTCGTCCGACCAGCAAAATGTTCAAAGCAGCATCTTCTCATTTTGGAGGCTAGAACTAGAGAATATTTTCACTCAATTTGCTTGAAAAAGTGTTTAAAACAAGTATCTGATTAACAAAATCAATCCTTTTTTTTAATGTCGAAAACACTACATATAGGTATAAAATTATTTTACCTTCTTACGAGAGTTTTATACAGATTTGTAATGATATGCAGAATATGCACAGACAAAACAGAGGCCACAAAATTAACCACTGTCACTATATTATTGTTTTCAGGGTGATTCAATCGTTTGTTTGAACACTGCTGCATAAAGTGTTGTTGGCCAGTGACGAATGTTTGGCCTAGAGTGGGCGGACACGCATCCACCCACGCACACCCACACTCACAGCCCCAAAATGACCTATTTGTGAGCATGTGTGACCTGCGACTGTCGATCAGTGCAAATTTGTGAGGCAATGAAGCATGCAGGAGAGTCCCGTCAGAGCAGAGGCTAGACATCACCCCCATTCCCTGCATCCAGAGGAACTGTTTGTGTGTGTGTGTGTGTGTGTGTGTGTGGTGGGGAGAGCAGGGGGAGAAGGCACCATGAATGTAAAGAGGCGAGAGGAAGTGAGGATGGAAGAAGGGCAAGTGAGGAAGAGAAGAACTCGCAGCGAGTGAAGCTCATCTTAGCAGTGTGTTTTAATGTCATCTGCCGGCTCGCTGAAGCCACCCCCTCCATCCATGAAATGTTGAAAAAAGGACTTCTATTCAAGCCGGCATATTTTTATTCCTCCTCTTCTCTCTCATTTCACATGGGCTGCAGATGCCTTAATTGTGCTCGCTCTTCAAGGCAGCCTTTTCGCTTGCTCTTGATAAGTCTTTGATATTCTGTGCTTCACTAATTGTAGTCGCTGCAGTACATCTATCTTTTTTCAATTTCCTGATAATTAGCCTCTAACTCTTTCATCTGTCTTTTCAAGTGCACTAAATCTCCTTCTCTAATGAAAGTTACACTGAACCCAACAAGGTTGACGGCTGGTAAAGAAAAAAAGGAGAAGAAAAAAACACTGACGTTTCTCTCCTTTCCTCTCTTTCTCCCTCTCTCTCTCTCTCCCTCTCTCTCTCGCCGTGGGCAGGCCCTGTCCTTGCGTCTCTAACGTGAAAATATTCAACCAAAAGAACACAGGAGCCGTTTAATAAGAACATGCTTCAAAATGACTCCAGTTTAATGGATGGGAGATGTGAGGTGAGCGGAAGAGCTAACCCGGAGCGATCTGCTAAAAAGATCAAAAAAACTCAGAAATCACTCACAGCCACCGCTGCACTCCCCAAAGACCACCATCCTATCGAGAGGCTCGGAGTAATGAGCCGGATTGAAACATAACCGAGAGGGGGGCTATGTTATGTATATGATAACATATTAGCACAACATCATTTGAATGTGACAGCCTAGTTTGTACTCCGAAGCCCACCCTCAACTCCTGCTTTGGCCTGAATAAATTTTTCCTGCATATTCAAAACCAGAATCAGAGCAGCGAGATGAAAAAGCCAGAGAGGCAGACTGAGATAAAGGCTATTTGAAGTACAAGGAGTGTTGCTCTAATAGTTTTATGTCTTTTGAATCAGTGTTTCCGCGGTGGAAATGTGTTATCGAGAGCAGTGTCGAGAGAAAATGCAAACACAGACGGCATGAGAGGAGAGCAGAGAGGAGGGGAAAAAAACAGGCATCAAAATTGATTTTTCAATCATGCTTGCTGTTTCAAGAGGGCGTCACATGTTCTAATGACCTCATCCCTCTTGTACTGATGTGAGTTATTTCACACCGGGCCATTTTAAACTAAGAGGAGTAAGGTGGGCTGGTGGGTAGGGGTAGGGGCAGGGGGTTGGGGTGGGAGGGGGTGGGGGGTTAGTGCTGCGGCTAAGTAGGGCTTAAAGCGGTGAGGGGCAGTAAAGAGGAGAGGTGGGGTGGGCTAAGGGAATGGTTAACAGGGTCATTTAGATTGGATGGGAGATCGATACTGAGAGGTAGAGAGGAGGTGCATCTCTGTCACTGTGATGTGTGGCTTCTGTGTGATTGTTCTGCAGATTACGTACAAGGGAGGGGAAAAAGAAAAGGGAAGTGCTGTTTCTCTCTCTCTCTCTCCCTCTCTCTCTCTCTCGTGTGTGTGTGTGTGTGTGTACGTGCTGTGAACAATCATGTCACAGTCCTCCAGTGATTTACAACACATTTCATGTTTTTTGTTTGATATTCCATCCCTGCAGAGGAGGAAATGAAATGCAATGTGCAGTGAATGTTAAGCTTATCAGTTTTCTTTAAAGATGTATCTCTTTTTTTTGTGTGTGCGTGTGGTTGAGGGGGGGAGTCACTGACACTGAGATGATTACATGTGACCAATCTATTCATTTATCTATAGGAGATGTGATGATAAGATGCTAATTGAATCAGGCTTTTGGAAAGTATATGTGTGATAAGATGTGACAAGTCAGTGAAGAAGTCGTTGCCTGACCAGGAGGTCATGGGTTCAAATCCAGAATTAACGTAGCAATATGCTCCTTCTTATCTGTATCCTCTGCAAAAATGCCTTTGAATAAATAGCAAAAGTTTAAGTAGAATTGTCTGACAAAATGATCTTAAATCAAAGGAAAAAAGGGAACAAAACTCAGAATGTGCTGGTCATATGCAGCTGTAGGAACTTTGCAGGTGTGAACATGTTAGTGCATGTTAGGAGAGGTAGTGAACAGAGACATAGCTCAACATCAAAATATTGAGTTATGCCTCAGATTCTGTTTTTGTGCCCTAGATTTATTATGTACTTTCTCATGTAAGTTCATCTATTTGTGCGTGTGTGTCTTGTTGTTGCATGCAGCAGCACCACTGCTGCCTGCAGCATTTCCTGCAGTGTGTTGCGATCTGCTGGCAAACATGCAAGGCCGGCGGTAGAGAGAAAAAAAGTTTTGATCATTTTTGTAGAAAAAGGTGTGATTATCTGGTTAAAAGAACAGGGTCCCTCTGACATTACACTAGGGGCGGTGTTGCGTTTTGGCTCTAATTCATTTAGTTGCACTTACACACGGCAATCAAAATCACGCACATTTGACCTCAAAGCCCAGTTTGTTTGACTCCTGTGATCGCTCAATACGGTGTGCTTTGTTGGCTCTGGTATGGTTGGAAGAGGTGGGCTTCAGCAAGGAATGGTTGCATGTAAGCAACACGAGCACAGAATGTGGACATTAAGTCATAAATGCGACTGTTCGTGGGGTGCTTTAAAATTTGGGCAGACGGCAGCACACAAAGTAAACTGAATGAAGACCTTAAAAAAAAATCTGCGACTACCTTCTTGAATGTAGATACCAGAGGACAAGTGAACAATGTGGAGACAAGATGAAAAAACTAAGGATTTAATATTTGACAGTATGGGACACTCTTCATAAATCATGCAGCTCAGTGGAGCTCAGTGAAGAAGTAAGCATGAACCAGGTCAGGCCCGAGCAATGTGAGCACCGGCCAGCAGAGGAGTTTGGAGACGGGATAATCGTGCTAAAGCGTGGGTTACAAGACAACCGGGCCATGTGTGAGTGCGCCCTGAAGGAGCAGTCACACTGAAAAGTGTTGCCAGCAAAAAACATTGTTTTCCTTTATAGTGTGCCTGTCACACGCTCCTGTCTTGCTGCTGTGTGACGCGTTTTTCTAGCGGTTTTTCACTACACATTAAAGTTAAAGTAATTTAAAATTTTTCAGCTCAAGGCACGAAGTCTGGCCAAAGCAGTCAATTAAATAAAGTAGGAGGTGGTCTTTACTACTCACCATGTCCTTCCTGTGTTGTTGCCGGGAGAATAGCAGCAGAAACAATAGGTTAATGGTGAACGCAGACGAGAGTTAATACTGGCTGTATTTTCCCACAGATGCATTTTCAAAGCCTTTTTTGAGCGTCCGTGCCTGGTGCGACACTTCTCGGTGTGATCATCCCTTTGGCTAGCAAACAAACATCACCTAAGAGCTAACAACCTAAGATGTTCAGATTTGAGACAGAGTTTTGATTTCCCCACCACAAACTGCAAGTATTTGCATTTTAAAAATGAATGACAACATTGAAACACGGGCTGGCTGACCGAACAGAAGACTGCAGCTCCCAAGAACAGACAGAGCTCACCTGAGCAGAAAGCTGCTTGCGGATGAAAAACTGACCTGCACTTTCACATCTAATTCAACACACAGGGAAAGGCACTGGTTTATGAGCTTGCTAGACTCAGTTAGGACTAATCACTAGTTCAGGTTAGCATATCAATAGAAATCATAGCAGAATGCAGATTCCTTTACAATTAATTCTGACATTTAGCCTGTCAATACATTTCATTGCTATAAGTGCAAACAGTGGTACTTATTCACAATCTTAGCTATAAATCATTCATTTCTTACAAGTTGACATTATGAAAAGACAAAAAATCAACTTGAAAATGGAACTTTCATGGTAAAGTCAGTTTTACTTCACTGTCAACTTAAATAGTCCGTTAATTGTCCTCCATAAATGTACTCTAGTCATTTATCTATTAGCAGCTACATTCAACCAATAAATTAGTGTTTGACTATACCCAGCAGCAGTCAGTTGTAAGCATGAAAGAAGATACTGTTAGCAGTTAGTGATCTTCTTCAACTAGAATACCGCAGAGGCATTGTCAACTCCACACTCTAAATGTACCGTACTTCTAATATTCAAAAACCGTAAGAAAAAACATGTAATACCTCACTGATCCCTGTAGCGACACTGAGAGATCTTGCAGCTCCACAGAGGTCAGAGGTCAGGGTCAGCAGAAGAACAGCTTGTAGGGACTCAGTGTTGATCAAAGACCCCTCTGCAGGCAGGATGCTTGCTGACACAGCTGCTTAGATCCAGTATGAAGGACATTCTCTGTAAACACACAGCAAGTAGAGAAACACGCTCACTCATAATCATATTTCTGTATTTGTTCTTTCTTGTTTGGTGTGGCCTCTTCTTCATTGCTAAGAGGAGCCTCTTAGAATATTTGTCGATATAATATCTGTGGAGCAAAGCAAGGAAAAAGGACCATAAACACGTAAAACATTGTTATCAGCCTGTATTCAAAAAGCCAGATGGAGGTTTCATATGTGACAAATAGCATGGAGTTATTGTCTTAGTGCAGTGACTCCAACTCTTAGCATCCAGCTAAGTTTATTTAGTTGATTCCCGAGTCACAGAGCAAATTTAGATTGACTGTGTGTGGCAATTGGCACACAGCTTTTGGATCATGTAAACTTTTGCTGTGTGTTTTACTGGATGTGATCATAGAGTATCTCCCTCGGCAATAGCCATGTGGCTAAAGGCTTAATCTCTTGGTAGGCTTTGTTATTTTCTCTCAGCCCCCCATATTTCTGCTAAAGTGGCTCAGCTCTTAAATCAAAATAGAAGGAGGGGGAGGAAGAGGAGGAGGAGTGGGGGTAACAGGAAACGCAGCTCTCATCTCCTACACTCCGTCCCTGTTTTGAGGGCTGGGATGTGACATATTTTGTTTTTTTTCTCTTTCATTGTCCTTCTGCTTGTGCCGGGGTGTGGGAGGCGGATCAGATATCACTGCTTTGGGTGTTCGCCAGTGCCGCTCGTTTATCACACTGCCCTCCCTACCTCCCTCCAGGGGTTCTGGGAACCGATGGACGGGATGTAGGGACGTATGGCTGCCGATGACAGGTGTTCATCTTCCAAAAAAATACACCGATCAGGTGCTCACATCTCCAGCCCCATCACGAGCTCGCCTTCTGTAATTTGATGCAAGTTTGTGCAGCTCATTAGTAAATCTGGATCAGAAAAGCTCCTCTATCTCTGTTGTTTGTTTTTTTTTACAGTGAAAGTGTGTTCCAGCTTTAGTTGGCCATTCATTTCCATAATAATGCACAGTGTTTTTTTGGTTTAGAAGTCCTACATGTTTGTCGGTACATAAGCCCAACCCTGCTGTTATAATGAGGTTGTTTTGGGCCTAAACTTAAAGGGACTCCGCAGGGAATCTGGCAAAGTCTCTACATCTGAAACCATTTATAGCTGAAACTTTGTGACCCGTTCATATCAGTAACATTTCTGGGGACTAACAAGATACAGTAGGATTTATTATCACGTCAGTACATTGCAGGCATGTCAAATCATTCTCAATTTAAAGTAAAGACAGATCATAAATGTTTCCTGATTGTAGACTGGCCATTCAGGAGCTCTAGGAAGAATTCCTGGCTTTCTTTCAAGCTCACTGATCTGTGGTGTCAGGCCAATGTTAAAAATACTGAAAAAAAAGGTAAATTAAACAGAAAAGAACACATGATGACTGAAACCCCTTTAACACTGGAAGGGCTAGAAATCCAAACCTACTAGAAGGGTCGTTACTGTATCCAGATTTTTTTGACTGGGGTAGCACAAGAGGGGCACTGAATTTTGCAAGGCTGGCATGTGAGATTTGACGATATGTCATTTGACTTAGCATAGTGGTTTAAAGTGCCAGTACGCGTGCGCATTGACATGCAAGCATCAAAGTGGTATTATTTTACATTTTATGTCTCCAGAACCCATTTCTACATAAATTTACCAACATTACAGTGTTTAAAATTTGATAATGGGAAATCGACTTACCAGTTACAACGCAAAGCGGCACCAAGTCAATGGAATAAAAAGTTTCCATCTTTAATTCTTTGAGATGTTGCTCTTTGAAAAAAGATAGGATGAATACAAATTAAGAAATGGCACATGAAAATACCATTGCGGTAAAGTGCCAACAAAATAAAAATGAAGCCTTGCTAACTTGAAAAAAGGACAACACAATAATAAAATAACAATGATTAAAATATTTACTCTCCAAAATTGTGAAAAACTTATAATGTGCTTTTACTGCCTCTCAGGTTTAAGATTGACTTGCACCTCTACTCCTCAAACAGTTCAAGCCAAACAGGCCCACCTCTGACTGGACAAACGGCCAATCGAATAAGATGGCACCTGGGGTGGCCAGTCAGATCACAGGGGTGACCTATGCCACCCCTGGCCACTCCATGAATTTGACTGCCAAATTTTAAATTCTATTCTCTCTCCTGATAAATACTAAATATAGTGTGCAATGCATTTATGGTGTAAAATGAAATAACACCTGAAGATATGTCAAGGAAGAAGAGACAACACTCATCGGATCATCAAGATCTGCTCCTGACTGATGCTGGTGAGGTCAGCTCTGCTGCGTTGCCATGTAACACTCTGCTTTGAGGTACAAACATTGCCTTTGTAAATGGGACTCACAGCCACTCCAGAAGTTTTACTTTTGACAGATGCAATGATAGTTCCCAAGCAACCAAGATGCCACTGCCACTGCATGAAAATGTATCAATTTAACCGTGGCAAAACCTATGCGTCCATTATGTCCGCCTGTGGCCAAAGTGGGTAGAATTGATCACACTGTCTTTGCCTTTAGTGCACTTTGTATGAGCAAAGTTTTAGATGAAAATACAGACATTGTTAGGAAAAGTCAGGGACCAACAGCACTGTAACTTTTAAATCAACAAAATTACATGACATAAATGTGGAAATGGTCGAAATGACCGTTATGGGCACTCTAATGCTGACTAAATGCTTTTAAACAGATGGTCTACGCGTGCTATGTGATTGGTGGCATGTACGTACACAGCCAGCGCATGCAGTGTGCATGCTGAGCAGTGTGACAAGAAAAAAACTGGACAGCGCAACAGAAAGAGAGGACAAGAAGAAAAAGGAAAAGGTGGAGCTGAGAAAGAGTGCATTAAAAGGAGAAAAACCGGTGAAGAAAGTGTCAGTAAATGTTGTAGATTTACAGGTAACTTCACAATCAAGGAACAATTTAAAAAGACAAAAAATAAAAAAATAAATCAAATCTACCTTAACTGAGTTGATTCTACATTTTACAATCTCATCCATGTTGGAAAGCCTAAGCTGGAAAATATGAACCTGTGTACTGTTCACTATCAGATGACAGAATCTCCAGTTACTCTGGCAAAGCATCATGATGACGAACATTAAGTCAAGTCAGAGCTCTGAGGAAATGCTATGTGCAATGCTCTAAAAGTTCACAGTAATTATACATGAACATATATATTTCTGTTTTCTGTGGAAAAACAGTTGACTCGCTCTTGACACTGATGATACTTGATTGATTGTTTTAAGCTAAAAGTACAGCTAAACAAAAACATCAACAAATGCTCAGATGTATGCGTGATTTGCGCTGACTGAAATTGAATTGATTGAATGGGATTCCCAACTAAATTACCATCTCAGTCCGCCCCCCTCTCTGATTATCACAATGAACTCGCTTTTACATCCAGATGCAAAATAAACTAAATGATTTAATGTGAAGATATCAAGGCAACTGTCTGCTGCTGTAATGACAGGAATGAATCATTAAAGAAAAAATCAAGCGTGCCAGGATAAATCCGTCAGTTGCTTGTGACAGCTGTGATTGACAGTTTTCAACGGAGATCTTCCCACATGGGAGAAAAATCTGAAAGTGTGCTACTGAGACTCAAGAAGGCAACATGTCAGCGGGCGTCTTTAGAACGTCTTTGAGAAACATGATGAAATATGATGAACTCATCTCATGTTGGACGTGAGGTCAAACTGTGTTAAACGCACCGAAAACTGGCAGCTTATTTCCAAACTGACATAATGCATGAAATGGCCTCGTGAATGCACAAAGTGTTGAGAGTGGATGGCAAGTTTTCTGGAGCCTTAGACCACTCTGTTTTTTTTAATGAAAGTCTGCGTGCACATGGCAAAATCCCAGTGTTACAAGGCAGCAGAACACCTCACATGGCAGTGTCATTCATTTCTTATTTTTAAACACATAGATGACATCAGTGAAGCATCAGGTAATTGCACCGTAATTAATTCAGAGTCCAAATGGTTCCTTAAAAAGTGTGTTGTGAAAAGTACAATGTGAAGTGTTGTGATGGCTGTCACTGTGCGGTGGGCGAATGCGACAGCTCAAAGTTATGTGAACGTTGAGCAGCTGCTGGGAAAGTGAGTTAAAAGTGAAACAGAGTTGTGTGTGTCACAACTTGACGGGTATTTTTTTATATTCCTTTCTCTACCTACTTGGACTTTCTTTCTTTTTTTAAGAAAAGTACTATCTTTTACACTGCATAAAAACAACTTAAGTGTCAAACTGGACTTTTAAGGACAAATAGCTGCATTTACTGTATGCCTTTCCCTTTCGAGCTAATTTAATTTCTTTCTCAAGGGTGGGGAAACTAGCTGCCTCTTCAAACTTTCACAGTATGTAATTTGGTGTAAAACAGTAGCACTTTAGGCGTTCTCCACCAGTGAAATTAAATGGGACCCTGCGGGGTTGTGTTGTAGGGTATTAAGTAATGTTTATTGATGTTTATTCTCCAAGGGAACTGCGTGGAAAAAAAAATCACTCTTCAGCTTTGATTAATTTCCCCCCTTGCTCCACGTAAACGATGAAGCTGAAGCAAAATCGCTCTTTAGCCATGACTAAGAGAGACTACAAGTGGAGCATCTCTCTTTAAAAACCCCTCATGCTGTTTTATGTAAAAAATGGACTGTGACCGTGAGGACTTCTTTGAAAAATGATGGCTGGAAGCCTGCAGCACGATTCATCACCTATGAATTTGAGCAGCCATATGTCTTCTTTTTGCTCCTCATGGATGGAGATCACATTTAGTTAGACCGTAGCTTCAGTCAGAGCAAATTCAATCTAGTTTTTCTCATTGAAATGGAGGGCAAAAGTCAAACAAACAGAAAGTTTGCATCAAAACATGATAAATTTGTTTAACTTGTGTTTCTTCATGGAGTAACTTCTAAAAGTTAATTAAACCCATGGAAAATGCACGCAAATATGTGCATTTTTTTTGTCTAACAGAATAAGAAAACAGGCTTTATTCACTTTCTTCAGATCTCGGAAATATCTAAAGTGGAGCCTCTGTTTGTTTCTTCTCTGAATCACCTTTTCCAATTGTTCCTGTGTGTTTCTGCTTGGCTGGCTGCAGGACTGACACCTCTCCCCAGATCCGAGCATGTTCAGTCGCCGTCCCGCTTGCCCCCTGTGCCAGCCTGTCATCTTACTTAACCCATCACTCTCTCACAACACGAGTCCCCACCTGTCACACACACACACACACACACACACACACACACACAAAGAAAGTAACTTCTCCTCTTCACTCGATAATAGAATAAAATCAAAGGCCTGCAGAAAACAATGGCGGTGCTGCTATGACACCCTTAAAAAACACATTTTCATCTTTTCTCTTGCTCTTTAAAACAAATCTGTGTTGTGATAAACCTTTGGACTTGCTCAAAATATAAAAGGAATGCACAGATACGGGTCTAGTGCCACTTGTGAGAAAAATATGCCATAACCCTGCTGCGGATATGTATACCTACCACTCTATACTGCTCCTTGTTTGCCATTTTTGCTAAAGGTCCTATTTGATGTAAGCTGTAAGCGGTGATAGACAGTGCTTTACAGTGAATTTAGAGCAGCAGAGAGGTGCTGTTATGCATGATGTGAAGCACAGTTAAAGCCTCTGAGTTGTTCTAAAATCACTGTGAAGCACTGCATTGAGTGGCTTATTGCTTTTTATAAAAGGACATTATTCTAATGTTATTCTTCAGCCGGATAGTCCATGACAGGGTTAGTCTAATTTATTAGACTTCTTATTAAAAAGCAGATTTGCACCTCTGCATTGGTGTGAACCTCCACCAGTAAGACTAATGTAATGCAGACTGACGACACATTTTCCATTCTTCTTCTTTTTCTTGTTGTTGTTGTTATTGTTGTTTTATTTAGTTAGTTATTTATTTAAACCTGATCTGACCTGAAATTATGGATCTTTATTATGATGCTCTCAATGTGAAGGTGGCCCCTCACCCACTCCGTTAGACCAGGATGTTGTTACATGCATTTCTATTGATGTAGAAGTGTAGTTGTGCTCAAAGGTGCTCTGTGGTGCTAAAAATATCAGTCAGGACATCAGTCATTAATAAAGACTTTATTGTTATTATTGTTATTATTATTATGAAATATTAGCAGTAGTAGTAGTACCATTATTATAAATTACAAATGATCAAGTGTAAATCCAAGTATCAATAAAACCTGTAAGAATATAATAGTTAAGCAGTTGTAAAGTAAAACTTGTAGGTTTTGATCGTTTGATCTAATAAATTATGAGTTAGAGGCTTTTACAGTTAGAACTGTGCATCGTGATGTGCTTCAATTAAACCAAAGGAAACCAATGTTTTAAACAATTACTTTTTAACGTTTTAGTGAGATTAATACTATTGGCTGGTGACAGTGTAATTTATTGATGTCTCATTGCTTAATGGTACTTTGCAAGACTAATGTGAGGAAAATGTTTATAATGGTTTTGCTCTTCTGTGTTCTGCTTCTGCTCGGGGTCATGGGCTGAATGTTGCTCGTGTTTTTTTTTTTGCTTCCTGTTCCTCCTGCTTAATTTAATCATTGCATGCAGATCTTATTGTCATTGAGCTTCTTCTTGTTCAATGTTTATGTCTCTATTGTTTCACCTGTCTGTTCACTGTTTAAGAAGCATCTTAGAATGTCAATTGCATATGTGTAGTCCTTTAAGATAAAGAAAATGTAACCTTCATGACTTGTTCTGCCATGAGGCTGCTGAGGTTGTAACCCTGCAGCAGATGCTCCCCCCTAAGTCTCAAACACACCCACACAAAAACACACACCAACCGGAAGGTCTTACAATAAGAGACAGCTGTGGATGTGAGAGGCCAAATCTGCTAATGACCCCCTGTCACATTCATTAGGGAGCCTCATCAGTGTCTGCATGGCTGCACTGATTGTCAGGCAGTTTACCGCCTGTCGCTAACATCTGAAAGCCTCTTACACCTGTGCCGGTGGTTACAGGTGTTTTCATCCTGGGATGTGTTGTTTTCCCACATCTTTTCTTAAATTTGAAAAAATAAGATAGGACCATTTTCCTCTCTTCTGTGTTTTGGAATTTAACATCGAAGTGACTTTAAGAGCTTGCCCATAGAAAAGTTTTTGATTTTTGTTTTTGAAATTTTGACCAAAACAATCAAAAAACAGTGGGATTTTAGCATCAAGAGCTTATTTAAACTAACAAGCAACCAACATTTTTGCTACAATTGAATAGAGGTGTAAAAATATTGCTTTATCACATTATCACTCTACACTGCATGCAAGATGGTGCTAAGGTACAGCAAACAAAGCTCTGCAAATATGTGCCGGTGAATAAGAAACTGAGCCCCAAAAGGCCCCCTCCTTATTAATCAATGTGGTAAGCAGGGTTGGAAAGGTTACTTTGGAAATGTAGTAGGTTACAGATTACAAGCTACCCTCTTCACAATGTAATAAGTAATGTAACTATTTCAATTACTTTACAAAAGTGTCGTAACTTATTACATTTGATTACTTTCTGATTACTTTTGTAACAGTGATCGATTCATATTCCTTAGGGGAAACGCAGAGTGATGATGTAATGGTTGTTCAGTATTGTGCTTGTACTTGTTGTGTGCCGCCTGGCGTGTGTACATTATTAAATAAACAGAGACGTTCAGTTTAAGTTCAAACTAAGTCCAATGTCTCTCGTGTCGATCATTTATTTGAAGATACACTTTTATAACTTTCTAGCAAATGATTTAAAACATTAACCATTTTCAAATGTTTAAACCAGGCAGTATTAATGTCAGACATGTGGCAATGCAAATTCAAACAAGAGAACCAATCAAAAGCATCAGAATAGCATCAAACTTTACTGAACAGCCTTGACTGGAAATGGCAAAAGAAATGTTGTGCACATCAAAAATATGCAAAGCAACAAAATGAATATTATTCAAAATATAAGCTAAGCTTTTTACAGAAAATATTCAGATGTAACCCCCTTTTGTCATCATTAACATTTTCATAACTGTAATTTAATAACACATGCTTTCTGAGTAACTGTAACTGATTACAGTTACCTTTATTTTGTAATTAAAGTATGTAATTTCATTATCTGTAACTAGTTACTCCCCAACACTGGTGGAAAGTAACCTGTACTACATCACACAGGGTGTTTTTACATCAAATTAGCTCTGGTACACCAGTTCTGATGAAGGTTCTTGGAACCTTAGTGCTATCTTGCAAATCTACTGCCAGTCTTGAGAGGAAGTACTATAATCAAGTGTACATAATCAACAGAGGGTGTTGCACGATACCTGTTGAATTTAAAATGCTCACTTCTGTTCCCATTTCAGGTCAAAGAAAATCTGCTATTTTTGGATCCAGTTGGGAACCAACTTCTCAGGTCCTGAACCAGTTTTTTGGTCGAAATTCTCGGAATGGTTCAAATTAAGTGTGTGAACCGAAAAGAACTGGTTCTATGGGGTAGAGGGCCGAGCGGTGAAGCAACCAGTGTAAGAGCAGCTGAGTAACCACAGTACCAGTCAGACACAAAGCAAACACAACACCCGCAGCAAGTCAAACTTCAGTACATCGCACCAAAGGAAAACTTCAGTAACAAACTTTATTCATTTTGCACAGGAAGAGAAAAGTGTTGATGCATTATTTCTAGCAGGAGAGAGTTGCATCAGTCCTCTCAGTTCTGACTGAAGTCAATAAGCGCCATGTTGCCTCATACTGTCCCTTCCCCCGTACCCTCAGCACACTGCATTGTGGGATATCCTGTTGGTTTATCTTTCTCTGCTGCTTGTCTGGTGCTTGTCTGAGCCTTGTCCATGTGATGTTCTGCTCTTTCTCTCTCTGCCCCAAAAGAATGACGGGGCTTTGAAAGGCCTGGCTGTCACAATCCTTCAATAGCAGCCGGCTAATTGCTGACCCTAACAGGCCCAATTAGCACTTACAAGCTTGGCGCAGGGGCCCATGGGAGCCGTCTGCGCAGACATAGGGATGAGAAGCGGCCACCGCTACAGCGTCTTAAGCACAAAGTGAAGCCACATGGCCGCTCTTCTTTCTATCTGCTTCTCTTGGCTTTCTCACCCCTGCTGCCTCTCTCTCCATCTTTCTCCATCTCGTTCCATCTTTCACCCATCCTTTAGTCTCTGTCTGCCCAGCCGGGCTCTTTGCTGAGGCCCTCAGAGCCCTCCTCAGAGAGATCTCTTGAAGTGCAGGGAATCAGAGGCAGAGGAGCGCTCTGGGAAGGCTGGCTGAGCGAGAAAAAGAGGCTGCAGCACTGAAGCTGGTATCACGACAGAAAAAAGCGTGTAATCAGCCCTCTTTTAAAGTGGCTTCTCAAAGAGCATGAGGGCTAATGTGCACAACTTAGACTGATATTTTCGATAAAGCCCCACATTTAGTAACTGGCAAATATATCAGGCTGGCTGTTCCCCTTTGAGTGTGAAATGTGATAAAGACATACATCTCCCCACTGATAAGGGAAATGCGGGGAGGAGCAGAAGTAGTTGGCACACAAAAGAGGTCTGTCAAGACATTGGGAGTTTGGTGATTTTACAAGCCATAATTCTCCTGCTAAAAAGGAAAAAAAAACTGCAGAGAGGAAGATGATTAACGTGGGCCGGACTGCTCTTCCCTCATCTATTCTGTTATCTTCATTATTTGGAAGGCATTAAAAGAGGCCAGGGATGGCAGCTTGGGGAGAGGGGCTCAGGAGGTGGGGGAAGTTCTATGTGCTGGGATACTAATTACAGTGTCCACTAATAGCGCCTCAAGTAAACCAGGCCAATGCATCTTGCTTGATGAGAACATGCATCAACCAGCTTAATTGAGAGTAAAATGAGGCAGGCGTGCCACAGGACCTATTAATCAACATTGATGAATGAAAGTGTAATTAGATGTGGAAATACAAAAAAAAGGGGGAAAGGAAAAGCAATCGGTTAACTTAAAGTTAAGGCTACAGTTGTTAACTAACACGTTGCAATATTGTGCACATTAGGCTTTGTCTTTGCTCTCTCTCTGTACCCAACTTTTTCTTCCTCGTGGAAAAATGTAAAGGGAGGATTGTGTTTGCTGAGGCATCATTTTGATCACGTAGATGTTGTGCTTCCAGTGCATGAATAGTGAGTGTTGCTGCCCCTGTAATACAGACTGCACCTGCTGCAGGATACACACTCCAGCCTAATTAGTTTATTCAAAGCACTTCCATCAACTACACTACTTGATGCATCCTTCCCCGCTCTCCTCTCGGCCATGATGATCATTGCTAATATGGTCCAGTTGCCGTTCTACTACCGCTGTTACTTCCAGGACTGGATTAAGCAGGTGTGACACCAGACTTTGTCGAACTATCCATATAAATAACGCTCGTCTGTGGCAGTGCACTCGAGGCAAACAACCATCATCGTTTTTAACATGATCATGTCAACACTTTCAAGGGTTACTTAATGTCATGAGACTTAGGATCTGCGTATGATGTAGCGTGACATATTCAGCCTTAATCTGTGTTTATTGTTCATCATATTTATCTTGTGTTGCAGCCTTTTCGCTCCCTGACATTGACATTCATTGCCGGTCCTGTGCAGCCCCATGAGCTATGTGAATAAACACAGCAAACACAACACCCTTGAAACGCCATAATCCCTTTTGTTTTGGTGCAGGCTCTTTTTCGCTGTGTATGCAAGTGGGAAAGCCTTTACACACTCACACGCACGCACGCACACGTGCATGCATACACATGGAGAGATACAAACAAACTCGCAGGCACAGACACACACACACACACACACTTTCCTCTCTCTGCTCACTTTCCCTTTCAAAAGCTCTTATCTATTTATAGACTTTGATATGTAAACCTATGAAATCTTACCTCAGGCAAGACAATCAGGCCTGTTCTTCTTCAATCCGCTGGAATCAAAAGACAGAAAGGGGAACAAAAAAACAGATGAGAAAAGCGAAACACAAAAGAGACACAATGTAAGAAGAGAGAGGCAGAGGCCTGCTTATACTATGGGGTTGATAATTACAGCCAAAGACAAGGCAGATTAGGACAACGTTTTCACCAAATGCTTCCTGAAGAGGAGACTGACAGAGGAGGCGATGTGTTTTATTTTTGAACCAAACGCTCACATTGCCTCCCATCGCTTTGCATTAAAAGAGCAGGACGGTGCAGCTCTGCTGGTGGAGGAAGAAAGGAGGCCGGCGATCTGTCATGGGACGGTGCACCCAATATCTGAGATGTGCCGTAATGAAGTGGACATTGGGGGAAATAAACGCGTCAGATTTACCAAATTTGGTGAGCGGCAAGTCTAACGCAGCATAGCAGCACGGGGCATGAGAGGTCAGCTCCATTTTCTTCTGCACCCACTGACATCATCTAAAATGGCCTGGCTGAAATTAGCCTAACCCCCGGAATGACATATCTCTCCGCATAAGCCATGTGGACGCGACGAGCGGCTGAACGTGAAATCCAAATCAACACATTGTTTTTGCAATGTCAGAAGCAGCCAGGGAATGACCATCACTCTCTGGCTCGGGGATATTTGTTGTCAAAACGGGAGCTCTGCAAACTGTTTGAAATAATCTAATCCAGCGAATCTTGACTCGTCAGGGTCATTATGCAGGCTTGACCTCGTTCTGTAGGGATGGATCTCGGCACAGTGAAGGGGAAGTGCAGGCGGACAGGGGCTGTCTGCAGGAACACGTGGAACTTCCTCCGTCAATAAGTGTGACGCATGTTGGCTTCAGAGACGGGTGGCTGCCTGGTGGAAGAAGCACGACACCCGTTGACTTTCGAGGCCTTTGCGCCCCCCGGCACCAAACAAGACAACACAAATACAGTCAATTAGAGCAAGCGAAAAATACACATTGTAGGGCTTAAGAGCACTGAACTGCTCTGTGGAAAGAGAGGCCCTGCCTAAAGCACAGAAAGTGTCTTGTTGACCAGTTATAGTTAACACAAGATATAACATATGGATACCCTATGAAGCATTTATTGATCTTCATCTATGATTGCATGGCCCCAAAATAACTGTGACTACATTCACAATACTGCTCAGTGTTGCATATTTACAAGGTCTTCACATAGAAAACATTGTATTTTCAGAAAACCTCAGTTGTGAAAAGTACTTAAGTTAGCATAAGTACAGCCCAAGTACACATTATTGATATATATAGTTAAGTATTTACTTTCGATGTTATTTCATAATTTTACTTCACTTCACTTATTCTACAGTTTTATTTTTCTCTTTTATGTACAATACAACTTAAATATGATCAGTGTATCATTCTGTAGATTAGTACGGCCTGAATGTTAATGCTTAAATAACTACAACAACAATAATAATAATAATAATAATAATAATAATAATAATT
>JAQLOL010000025.1:18875647-18900263 GCA_029783665.1 Naso thynnoides
GAGATGTGGCTGTTGGCACATTTGAAGGTGTTGGAGTAGCTGTGGTTGTTGTTATTGTTGTTATTATTATTATTATTATTATTATTATTATATACACTTGATATATGAGGTGGGCATAAATATTATTGTTTATAGTTACTTTTAATTGAGCAACATTCAAAGGTCCTTTACTGTTCTACTGTATTTGTAGTATTCTTGTTTTTGCTATTTTTATTAAAGAACCTTTTTTCAAAATCTTCCTTCACGACTGGAAAATTGTAAAGAGAAAATAAATTTGAAATACATCACCAGCCTAATCAAACCTTCTGAAAAGTATTGATTTTCTTTTAAAATTGTTCCTAAAATTGTTTTTATAAAATTTATATTTATAATGTTTATTTTTTAATACTTTATGATATCTGTAGGTGCAAATTAATGCATAACAAAGCATTACATTTCCTTTTTTTTAATAAGTTTTACAACATTTTGTAAAAATACCTATGACATACAGAATAATGTTCATAAGATTAAAAGACAGACAAAATGTAAATACATTTTATTCCTCACATGAGGAAGTGAACAAGCTCAGATTTAGGTAGGACCCTCACTCTGCCCCAGACTGCTGATTAACTGTTGATTTCACTGTCATCTCCATCACTGTACCCTTATGTGGCCAGTGGAAGAGGCAATCCTCTTTGCTGTCTCCTTGTGTCTCAGAAATAATAAATACGCCTTTTTTTAATGGCTGACTTTATGTTGCTTTTGCAGCAGAGCTGTCGCTTGGGTAGTAACACTAAAGATGCAATCATGGCGGTCGGCGGGTGGAAGATGGACGAGTGAGCGGGACAGGTGGACAGGTGAGATAAGGAGGTTTTGTGAGAGGCAGTCAGGCCTGGATTTGTGTGGCTGTCCGCTGCCGGACGCTTAATAGCTGATGGCAAGCTGTGATTGTGATGAACATTTTAAATCTCTGGTCCAGTTTACCTTGACCTTTTTCCTTCTTCTCTTCTGTTGTATCACATTGCTGGCACCTCCTCTGTTCTGGAATATTAGTGCCTGTGTTTCACTGTGCACGTCACTTGGATCTTAACTGTGAGATTTATATAATAGAAGGGCTATTTTTATGGAAATAAAAGTATGACTTATTTTACACTCTGGCCTGTTCCTTTTTCTGGCAAAACTGGAAAGTTTTAGCCGCAG
Source organism: Naso thynnoides (assembly GCA_029783665.1). NCBI lineage: Eukaryota > Metazoa > Chordata > Actinopteri > Acanthuriformes > Acanthuridae > Naso > Naso thynnoides. The sequence continues at coordinate 18,876,827 of JAQLOL010000025.1, forward strand.
GTTTGGTCAATCAAAATTAGAGAAGAAGCACATTTTCTATGTCTTTATATACTTTTTTTTAAATATCTTATAAGATATCTTAGAGTGAGATAGGAATGTGTGGGGTGTGGGGTTAAAAGCTTTTAAGAATAATACGATCAACAGCACTGGAAACCAATCACTCTGGATGCAACTTAGTTGTTGTAAACCCTTAAAACAAAGCGTTTTATACTCGCCCCCCTTTATCACAGCTAATATCTGTGTGGTGGCCAAGTTAACCAAAAATTCAAATTGCATGAAGACCCTGCAAATGAGTCAGCTATAATCTCTAAAATAAGTTAGCTTTACTTCTGTCAATCAATGACTTGATCAGTTCACATCCGGCAGATGAAAGCTTTTACATTTCCTCTGATAAATGCCAGCTGTCACTCTCACTGGAATAAAATCTTTCATGCTCAGGGGGTCTTCTGTTTTACATTTATGGAACTGTGGTTTGCAATAGAGCAAGAAGAGAAACAGAAGAGGAACTCGTTAGAAAGCAGCAGCTGTGGTTGATCAGATAAAGGAAAGAACTCCACCTACAATAACACAAACTTATCAACAGAAAATCCCAGAAAGAAGACATCACTATAATGGACAAACTGTTTGACTGGAGTCATCTCTTTGAAGTGCAGCATAATGTAGGCCTATCTTATAAATGATGATGAAGACAAGCATCCCAAAAACAACACAAATCTTACACACTGGTGAAATATTTGGCCTAATGTAAACCAACTGTTACAAGCGGTGCAAATAACTGGTTTAAAGCCAATCTAAAATGCATAACAGGCCTGTACATTTCCACTCCACACCACTCAGCCTCTCGCTGTTTAGCCTCTCGGAGTGATCGATGCTCTCTGGCCCACTCTGTGATGAAAGAGTCATCCTTTTGTTTTCTATCGCTGGCGGATTTGAGCGAAGTTTGATGGATGTGGGTGGACTTGTCACATGTGGGTGTTATCTCTTTGTTGTGTGAAATGGAGACAAAAGAAGAGGAGTGGATGAGAAGACTGTGATTTTTATCTCTGAAGTGCAAAAATGTTTCTCGGCACAACACGGGAGGGAGTGGGAGAGAGATTAGAGCTGTTGAGGAACAAAAATAGATTGATCAGATAGCACGATAAGAATAACGGAGGGCTTTGTTTGTTAATTCTCATTGTTGTTGTTTTTTTTTCTGTGTTGTGTTTAACATTTCCCTGATCCCTTCCTTTTGTTTTACCTTACATCCTGCTATTTCATGAGTGGTAAATATGGAAACGTCTGTATTTACTTCTTGTAGTAATTAGGCTGCTTTCCTCCATAGATTAAAAAAAGCTAATTAGGAATATTATTGTTTTGCTTGGCTCCACACCTGTGCTACAGTTTGCATGGGTGCATGATTGTGTATGAGGGGTTAGTGTGCGTGCGTGTGTGTGTGTGTGTGTGTGTCCTGGCCTCCAGGGTTGCAGTCCATCAGCCCAGTGTGTGCTCCAGGCTCCGGGGCCTCTGTGAGTCGCTAAGGGGAGTCAGACTTGGCCTCCCAGGCTGTCGGACCCTGCAGGGAGCACACCCCTGGATTACCTGCGCTTAATCCCCAAAGAGGTCAGGTCTCTGTTTCTGCAGAAACTCCTCCCTCATGTGGACGAAAACACCTGCCATCCATTTACTTCTGAGAACCAGTGTTCTTAAAGAGGCCCCATGGGAGCCCAAAAACATGTGTGTGGAGGGAAACTGTTTGTTTGTGTATATTTATAATAAAAGGGCTGAGCCATATGTGTGTATGCATGCACATTGTGGGAAGACATTACTGAATATTTCAGCGGGAAAGAAAGCAAGACTTGACGAATCGCAGCAGACAGTTCAAATTACTTTTATGACTTTAGTCTATCATCGTGAATTTGCCAGCGCAAATCTTCTTCTTCCTCTAACTATGTAACCTTTTACTCAAATCTGACAGATGTGCAAGTAATGATGCCTTCTACAAGCGAGGCCTCGTAATCTACAGACCTGCGTCTCCATGGGTGCCAACACTACCTGAGGGCTCTGATAGAGATGATTTCAATTCTTCTCTGCCGCTTAATGATGGATGAACCTGCAGCTGCAGGAACATTTGACAAGCCGCTGTCAGCTGTGACAGCCGGGACTGAGTGAATGAAGGAGGGAAGGTGGGAAGGAGCAGATACACACATGGCAATGTGCAGACAGACCACAGATGATGGCAGACGGCATGAAGGGGGGATTGTAAAAAAGATCGCCGTTCAATCTGTGGCATTGACAATTAGGTGTCAGCCCCTTGCTGGGGAGACGTGACAGGCTGGCAGGTGGGCTGTTGCTGTCTGTGTCACTGACTGGGAGATCAGGGCCAACATGCTGAGATTTCTGCAACCCAGACTCCAGGTTCTGAAGCTTATGATTGCAGCAGAGGCCGCGGTGACACATGAACTCACAGTGGCACACACAAGCGCAGACGCACGCTCGCGCACATACACACTCAGTGGGTGTAAAGTTACATCGCCTATCGCTAATTACCGCCACAGAGCCAGCATTCGGAGCTGGGGCTCCAAATTACACGGCTCAACCACAACAAGGGCGATGTGCCCAGGAGTCATTTGTCAGACTAATTATTTGTCTTGGGCTTGTAATTGCAGTGAGAACAGGTACTCAGGTAATTGTGTGGTAAGCTGCAATGTTAAGTGATGCTTTCCCTCCATTTTCAGGCCAGTTGAAAGGAGTAAAGACTGTAGTGCTGAAATACGTTGTTCAATCCAGCCTCCCAGTCAGACATTGAGTCTAAAAATACATGCCACAGATGAGTCTCTGCTTTTTGAGAGGAAGAGAAGAGCACCTTGATGTTTGGATCATCACCGTGGGTAATGGTTCTTTTCATTAGACTGGCTACTTCCTGAAAATATGTAAATAATCAAGTCCCTAGTGTATGCTGCGAAATAAGTTCATTAATCACAACCCACACTCAATGAAGGTGAAATACTATGGATGCACAAAGTAGAATAGTTGAAATGAGTTGAAGGCTCATATCAATGAGCAATAGTTGTGGTAATTCAAAGGAGCACATTTCCACTTTGTGCAATATTATGCAGCTGCATACAAATATAAACACACAGGCCACTGTCATTTGCAATGATGTTTGGCTCACAAGCACTGTCACCTATCATCATAATTATGACTGCGCTCTCTGTTATCCTTATTTTTAAATGTGTATCCCATGATTCCTCACAGGGGTTACGCAGGGCCGACTGGACATGATGTCAGGTTGAATATTATAATGAGCAAAAAATAAATAACTCATCGAGAAGTATAAACAGAGGAATTTTTGTATTTGCCCCGAATCCAATAGCAGCCCTCCCGCTGTCTGTGAGACTTGTCTGATCTGGACAATGGTCACCGGAGTCCTCCGTGTCTCTTCCTGACGAGCAAATCAGTCTCACCACGCGCTCGTCTCCAGCCATCTTGTAATGCTGCTCCTGTGCACAATATCGCCCAGGGGCTTCCACGTTCTTTTGTGTCAGGGAACACGCAAGCTCTTGAAAAGGATCCATAACTATCCGCGACAGCCAGGGCCAAGCGTGGCAAGGCCCTTTGCAGAAAAGGCCACTTCTACATGAAAAGGTAGAGGCATAACAGAGACCTCTACCTTTGCTTACCTTGCTTTAATGCAGTGCATGGCCTGGTCATGTCTGTTTCATGTGCGCTGGCGCAAGAAATGCAGGCTCTATCATTAATATCAACAGGCAAGCTGACAGTCCCTTCTGATAAACAAAATGTTCCCTCTCATGAACAGAATGTGTTTGGGTGTCCGTCAGTATTCAGACACCACCTTTAGCTTCCACTCCAGGATTAAGTGTTTTGCAGCTCAACAGTCACCGTCTGTGTAATGTGCATGATCAGTGTGTCTGTGGAGGATGAGAATAAGGAGTAGGCGTGTGTTTTTTTCTCTTTCTTTCTCCTTTTCTCTCTCTTCTTCTCTCTTTCTGTCTCTCCACACGGAGGAGACACCACGGTGCCATCTGCTTTGCATTTGTTTAACAAAGATTTATTGTGCAGCAAGACACTAATCCAAAACACACACACGCACACACACGCACACGCACTCACACACACATCTCGCCTTCTTCTCGTCACAGGCCGCGAAAGAAAAAAAAGTGAGGGATGTGGGATTGGAAACGCTTGGCGCTCTCTTTGTCAACTCTCACTCTGACGAGAGGAGAGAGAGCCGGCTGGCACACAGAGGTAGGAATGCCAATTATGGCCTCCTCTGCCTCCATGTGGCACACAGCAACATGCCGATTTGGAGCTACAATTATAAACTTGTCATACACGTGTTTATGGTGAGGTGGAAGCATAAAAGTGCACGACTTTGAGCAAATAAAAATATAAAAGATGCAATCAAAGCAGGGAGAAATTGCTCATCTGTAGCCGTGCAATGACAGGATTCATTTGTATTGTGGCACAGAAGGTGTTACACACTTCAGGATCAAACGTGTTTCAGTAGGCACGGATTATCTCCTTCTCATAAAGGGAAAACAGGTCAAAGTGGCTCTCGGGAACAGCTCTTATCATGTCAGCTTGGGAGGCAGGGCGATGTAGCTTGGCGTGTTACTCCTCTCTGTCCTGTCCGGGTGAACCCGCGTATCCGCTGACTCCTTCTGCCCTCTTTGTCACCCGCATGCCAGGTAGAGAAGCAGGGTCCCGGGGGCAGAGGCTGTACGCCCCTTTGGCTGGAAAAGGCCACCGCTTAGGGTTGGTAGGGCCCCTCAGAGACGACAGAGAGGTTAGAGGGCCCCCAGGATGCGGCGGTGTAGAGCCTGTCGAGCCTCTTCTAAAACACTCGTCGGCATGTTACCCCACTCTAAGAAAGGGCCGGGGGTCCCCATCTGCCAACTGGTACTACCAGGGTATTCATCATTTAGGGGCTAAACACCAGGAAGCACAAACATACACACAACAGAGCCACATGTGAGCATGTGTTCTTATGTATATGCACTTGTACAACCGAACGAACACACCCATTTACAAAAGCACACACACACACATACATAGACACACGCACACACTCGCTCAATCAGGATGTATCCCAGAACCCCTATCCAGTGCCAGTGTTCAGTTCTGAGCCCTCCAACCTCAGGGTGAAGCCCTTGCCAGTTCACCTGCCAGGGCTGGACAAGCGGAGCACTTAGTGCCCCAGAAAGGCCATCCTCACCCCCACCCATCCACACCCACTGTGCTACTCAGGGTCAAGGAGGCTTCACCCACGCTCCCACTCGCTCTCTGCCAAGCATCGCCCCGTGTCACCCATGCACAAAGCTCGACAGCCTGTGTTCTTTAAGCTGAGCACGCTGTAACTGCTACTGTACATTTGTAGGAGGTTACTTCCTGCAGCCTCTCAGCTCACGTGCATGCCACTTTAAGAGCGTATTTTTGTGGTAAAAAATCTCATACTACAATCCTGCCACTCATTGTTAAAACAGACTTTCTTTTTAAATCAACAGGATAATTTTATAAAAATGTTCAGAGGATCAGGACTCAGCAAACACAGCAAAAATGTTGAAAAAATTCTCAAAGGCTTAAAGTTTTGGCTCCAGTGTGTGTGCTTTACTGTAGAGAAAAGGCTGGAATACAGTAATCAAATGATTCCATTTGTGTGGTTTTCCAAGCCAGAATTCATTACTTTAACGGTGGTATTTATTGCCTTGAGAAAGAATGCCTCCACCTCTCCCTCTGTGCAAAATTAGCCTGTTGTGTGTGCTGCATGCTGTGCAGCATTGCATTGCTGAGAAGACGGCCTGCTACTGAAAAGAAGAGACATGAATGAGGAAGAGGACTCAGATGAAAGGAGAGATATCCACCCTGGGAATGTAAGCAAACAAGAGGATGTGGCCAGTTTTTCTCATGACCCTTTTATTTAAAAAAAAAAGGAGGAAAAAAGTTGAGAAACACATTCTTTTTTCTTCCTAGGCTCGGTAACAGCCAGAGCTTTTTACATTTCATCCCCCATCAAATTTGCAATCAATCACTTTGAGAAAGCAGGATGGTTTCATAAAGAATTTGACCTGGTTAATTGGTGCTGTGTATTACAAGACAGTTAAACAGAATTAAGACTGACAAGTGTTTTTGTACAGCACCAAGCGTACAGTTCAAATGTAGTGTGTGTGTGTGTGTGTGTGTGTGTGTGTGTGTGTGTGTGTGTGTGTGTGTGTGTGTGTGTGTGTGTGTGTGTGTGTTCATTATTGTACTGAACAGTAAATGGTAAATTCATTTAAGTGTGTTCTAACAGAACTGGTACATGATTGGGGAATGTTATCAGTTTGAATATGAAGTTTGACATTTATTTTACATTAAAAACTGTATGTGATGGACTTAATGTGGCTGCATTTCCTCTTTTATTCCTAGAAAGGGATGTATTTTTCCTCTTTTTAATTTCAGTGCTTTTATAATGTGATGTTAAGCTATATTAATCAAATGAAAAGTGGATTTATTGATACTTTTCGATTTATGGAGCTAATTTCCATAAAAAAAACTATTGGTTTGCTTTATTTAAATAATCCAACATTATGAGAAATACTTGAGTTAGATGAAAGGATTGATGCAACTCTGTTGTCTGTCCATTAAATATGAAGCTACAGCAGAGGGATACCTAACCATATAACACAAACATGAGAAACAATGGGAATAAGACTTGTCATCCGAGTGAGGTTGCCAGGCAACCAGAGGAGACGCCAGGAAGTTACTGTGCCATGAAACAACCTGGTTAATAAGTCTCCTGTAAAACCAAAACATCTCATTTTTATACATAGGGGGTTTTTTGTACTAGTTACAGTATATAAACTAAAGAGATGTATTATGTTAATTAGTGAGCTGTAGATATGTTGGTAGGTGGATTTATGTTTCTTGGAAAGGCCAGGCTGACTGTTTCCCACAGTTTGCAGGCTGTATGCTAAGATAAGCTAATCAGCAACGAGCTGATATTTAGCATACAATGGTGAAGTTGTTATTGATCTTCACCTCTAGCTCTTAGCAAATAAAAAAGAAAGAAGCAAAGAAAATCAAATGCACAAAATCCAAAAGTTAAAGAATAAGGTCAGTTGTGTTTCTTGCAGTACTATGAATGCTGGCAGACTGTTTTGACCATGTGGAGAAATTAGTGAAATGGTGTTACACAGGCACGGGGAACAGTTTCATGGAGGAGACCTTCAGTCAGCTATATCTTTTTTATGCATTTTGTTGAGCTGGGTACCTAAATTTTTCAAAAATTTTCCCAAAACTCACAGAAATCTTTATTTTATTCAAGGAAGTGAAGTTTTTCATTTTGTTTCTTGTTGCTAATTTCCAGGGTAACAGTTAGGAGTGAGAAAGGAAGTCTGGAAACACGACTCAACGTTACATGAATAAAACTCTAATATATTACCTCATGTCTACCGGAGATAGTCGGTACTGAGTTTTTTCCCAGAATTATGGCTATTAAACGATGAAATATACAAAATGCAAATCCCATGATTCCACACCACATTACTGAGTCATCATTACTCTGTCTTGTGTTTTTTGATTAAAAAAAAACTAGCATTAAAAATGATACATCAGCTGTTAAAATCAGCTACACAAATAAAATTCCACTATACATCCAAACCTTAAAGTGCAAGTTTTGCCATTATGCAAAGCATAGCTAATGAGGCAAATAGCAAAAGTAAATGTAAATAAGTAAATGTATGCAAAAAATAAGGCTAAAACATGAGAAAAATGTGAACCTTTCATCCTTTACTTGTGCGAGTCAGCTGGAGCAGTCAGAATGTGTGGACTTAGGCTTTGCTGCAGGATGCAGGGGGATCTGCAGACTGAGAAGGGCAGACTGAGGATGGTGATTGCCATTGGGAAGAAACTGTTGTTGTGGCAGGTGGTGCTGCACTGATGCACCAGACTATCATCCAGAGGATAAGATGTCAAATAGGTGTCTGTCTAGCTGGGAAGGACCAACAGCCATCTTTTCTTTGCCCTTTTCTTTGTCTGCCATACAAATCTTTGATGGAGGGCATGCAGCAGCGCAGGAACCTCTCAACTCTTCAAATGACATCATGCACGTTTGGGGAAAGGCAGAGGCTTTACGGTATGGTTGATGTAGTAAGACCAACCTCAGCAGTGACATGTTAACATGTTGGCGCAAATAGATGTACACTTTGCCCTCGCCAAACAGCTCACTAGAGGGCCCAGCTATTAAAACCAACTGGTTTCTGTCTGGACTGAAATTGTGGAAAGATGATGGATGCTATTTAGAAGCATGCCTCACCAGTTTCCCAAATGCACTTGTTAAAAACGCAAAACAAACTCCAGAAGGAATTTAAAATCCACCATTAAATATTCCTGTAGCTACAATGGTTGGATCTGAGTAAAATGTAGTTCGTGAGGGTTAACTAGGCCTTTTATACCAAGGTGGGGACTTTGCAGTAAATAGTCAGCACCCAAAGGCCAAAGCAACCAAGGTTGCCTTTGATGCCCTTCCTTATTTTGGCCACAGAATGGGAACGAAAGGCACTGCGTTCTTCCTATTACAAGTCAGTATACCTTCAAAACTATTTTAAAGCTGTTTTTTATGGTGAAATAGTTACATAATGTTGCTCTAAAGATCCCTCATTGAGAAAGCAAAGGCAAATTACATTGGGTTGCTTTCTGTTTCAACTGTTTTAGCTTTACATCAGTCTTTTTCCTCTTTTTTCTCCAAGGTTTGATTTGTACTTTAAAAGCTTTTTGTTTTGTTTTGTTTTTTTTTAACTAAATGAAATACCGGTTAAAAAGTCATATACACTGACAACAGCGCTATGGACGATATTAAAAGTTTGCTAAAAACAGTTAGAAGGTGCTATTCTTTTTAGTTCATTGTCATAATAGACTTTCCACTAAACTGCTTTGAATTTGCGTGCAATAACATTATCCCTCTGTCTTTCTTTTACATGCGGCTTTTCTAACACAATCCAAGCCCCAGGGACAAGTGAAATTGCACCAACCTCATTTACATGACATGTATTGGTAAATCCTGAACAAAACAAAAAAAAAAACAAAAAAAAAACCTTTTCCTGTTTCATTCTTACGGAGAATAATCCCCCTCCCACCTTTGTGGTAACTGTTTTTAAAACTGAGAGGACATATTGCATTTTGGAGCGAATCAAAATAGTGCAAAGTCTCCTCCTTTTAACACATCAGGATATCTGCAAACTGCTCGCCAATGTTCGCTCGGTGTTAGAGACACACAGGGGAACTCTCATTACATCTCTCTCCACATCCATCTCACCTGAAGCAATCTTTCATAAATACACACTTGGTCATATACAGTGCATGCACACACACTCCTCACACACCTAATTAAAACAACAGCAATATGGTATGGAAGGAGAGAGCGAGTCCGGAGGGAGACGGCCTGCAAAACATGCAGTTTAATCCATGTTGTTGTTTATCATATTTACATCCATTGTTCCCCCAATGCTCCTTCCTCTTGTTGTCTGTAACCACCAGTTCTCCATCTTCTGTTCGAGATTAACTTCCCAATCCATTCTGCCTCTCCCTTTTGGCTCTCCCCTCCTCTAATTTACCCTCCAACCCGCTGCTTTTGCCATGTACAATTACAAAGGGGAGTGCTAGTTAATGCGTACTAATAATGTTCAAGCTGAGAAGGTTTGTCAGTAATAATTACTTCCTGCAGAATGAGTTATAGTAGTCACAAGATATGTATAAATACCTACTGTTGCTCTGCCTAATTTTCAATTTCCAATGCAGTGTGATTGTCTCCTGGTGCTAAGTAAATCATTTTGTTCTGTGTGTGAAATTTGCCACAGGTGACAATGAGAGAGGCAAAACAAAACCATCAACGCAAGACATGTCATCTTAAATCAATGCTAGAATTTTTAAAAATATTGTCATGGATTTCTACGTTTGATGATTGATTTTCATTTCATTATGATTTTGTGGATTTTTGACAATTACTGAATCGTCGAGTCTCATCACAGGTACACAAGAAAAAATACCCTTAAAAAGCAGCAGGGGGTAGGGTGGTGGCACGTCCCCTCAAAGTGGATCAAATTCCAATCTTAGATTGCCTCCTTGGATAATGTGGAGATATTAGAGAAGCCTTGATCTAAAATGGAGCATGGAAATGAAGTGGCAGAGGGAGCCCTGAGGACAGGCAGCAGACACAGCGCTGGGCCAGCCATACATACCTCTGGGAGGCTGCAAGCACAGCCTGCCTCTCCTATGTAAATGTCCCATTCCACACATTAGTCATACTGCCTTCACCGTGCACTAAAGTGTGCCTCGCCCATCAAACCCTGCCTGCCTCCATGAAGATCCCTCGAATGTTCCACAGATAAACCCCAGAGGCCCTTCCTACCCCTCCACCACCCCCACCTTCAGGACCACGCAGCGGCTGGTTTGGTTAGATACCCCAGGTAAATGGTGGAAACTCTAATGGGACACTTGAATGCTGATGTCAGGAAATTTTCTTGATAAGAACAAATTGATGACATCTGAGAACAAAATACCTGAAGATTCAAAGGCCCTTGTCGTTTGGCTTACATCTTTAATTCACTTCAATTCTTTTTCAATAAAAAGTCCATAATTAAAAAAAAGACTTTCATAAAAAGTGACAAATAGAACAGCAGATTGGAAAATCAGGAATCAACATCTAGCCTTGAGGCACCGGCTATTGATTACCATAACTATTGACTTTCTCGTGAGTGTTGATTTGTTTCTGGTTGTAATGCACTGTCAGTCACAGTGCCCTAAATTACAAGTTATGAACCAACTGAGCCAGGAGCAACACAGCAGGCCCATTACCTTCCTGAAGCCTTATGAGCTCCTTCTTATGGTCCTCAGTCTTGCCCTATCCCACACCATCAGTCCCCTCTTCCCCCTGCTCTGTTTCTATTGTTGAGTGGTGAGGTCTGGGCCAAACTGGCTAATTTATTCCACAATTAATTGGTCTCGGGCTGTATGGCTGATTAAAACCTGTAATCGCTTACAGGGGGAAAGAAGGAGACGGGGGGTTGGGGTACCGCTGCTAACCAAATGACTCTATTAGATATCTCGCTGTCCAGCCAGATTTACAGCCTCTGAGTTGATGCTTTTAACTTCCATTGTTTCATCTGCTGATAAACCAAATTTTCTGATTTTGATGGTCTTATTCAGCTAAACACCCAATGCCATTGGATATGGTTTATGTATCTTCTTGTATTAGCACATTTCTGTGTATGTTGTTGTCTTTACCTAAAAATAAATAAATAATGCTTTATTAGTACTGCATTCATCAGTATTGTTATTAGCCTATTAAAATGTGTATTTTGAGACAGGTCACTTCTTGTGACAGAAGACGGCTGTTTTTCTCTCTTCCTTATGATCTTTTTGTTTTGGTTTTAAGACCCATAATTTTTCTTATTTTGTTCAGTCACATTGCTGTCATTTCCATTAATTGCGAAGCAAATTTTAGGAGAACTTTTGAAATCTCTTTGAAATCAAAGAGGAAAATGCAAATCAGGAGCACTTCCATCAGCTGGTTTGTAGCGATTAAAACAGGCTTCAGAGCATAGTTTGATCAGAAAGTGGCAGTATAGGCAACATTATACATGACTGTAATAAACAGAGAAGAGGAAGTGGAGGCTGAAAAGTGGAAACAAAACAAGTCACCCTAGCCGTCTAAGAAACAAAAATGGAGAGGGGTTTTCAGGGTTTGGTTTTAATTGGATAAGTTATCAATTTTCTTTCATATCAGCTATTATTGGCCTCGTTTTTGCGTGTTGGAGGAATATCGGGGAAGACGAAACATCTTCTTCTACTACTACTACTTCTTTGTTGCAGGAGTAGAAAAAGCTGATGAATATTGGCTATGTTACAGTTTATTCTACACAGTTGTTTCCATCTCCCACTTTGTATACTAATCTTTTTTCCACAAAGGTAAAAAACTTTGTTGTGAAATTGTGGTAGGTTTAGTTTTTTGAATTTTGCTATTTCCATTAAGAGTTTATAATGTGATGTTTGAAATTGTGCATCAAAATATGTGAATGAAAACACAACTATTAACTCTGTTTCAAGAGGGACAGCAATCCTTCTTCAGCTGGGCAGATCTGATCCTATAAAACCACTTTGTGCTGACAGGCTATGTCAGAAACTCCCTAGTGAACACAGTGCAGCATTTAGCAGCCGAAGAGCCAGACAATATACTCAGTATTTAGTGGGCAATGAGACAGACATAAAAGGAGATGGAACATAAGATTTGCATTCACCAGGTGGACAGAAATATACCTTCAAATTCATGTAATCAACTTGCTGGAGGTGTAAAATAGCAACAGTTTGCTACCAAGCTAACCTTCAGCGTTGTGTTTTAGTTAATGGGTAATGCAGCTTCAAGCTCATTAGTTTAACTAGTGTACATCAATGTATTTCTGTCATTTGACTACAGCTAAATTTGTGTCTGTATGTGCAGAGAAAAAGATGAAAAGTCAAGTCACATATCACAGTGATTAGCATGTTGTCAGTGTGACAGGTGTTTTTTAAAATTATTATTAACATGGCCACTTTAATTTTCCTTCTGAGAAACACAGCAAGTATTTAAACTTCAAATTCCTTGACAGGATGGGACGGATCTGTGTCTCGCAGGGCTACTGACAGTAGTTGCCCTTCTTACAATCTTAGTGTTTTCTTAACGTCCAGGTTGCTCATTGCGTTGGGCAGAGAGAGGTGAGGATACTCAACCTGATTGCAATTCTAATCAGGCTCTATATATGCTGGACTTTTGGCTCCAAACCTCCCGACCAAGTTAATGTCATTAAATAAATAATGAAAGATATGTATTATCTATCACTCCATCCAACGTGGGATCATCTATGTATTATGCATTACCTTCTCTAATTTATTCATTAAGACAAAACGAAAGTCTTGTTAGCCTCATTTCTAAGACATGAGCCCAAGCCATGCTATGCTCCACGCTGATATATCCCTATTTATACACAGCCACACAGGACTACAAGGCTGTTTGCTGCCTGAGCGACAAGTCCATGGGTGATTAATTAAAAAATGTGACTAAAAAAAGCAAAGATGCTCTTTCCTTTTCAAGTATGGTAGTGATTTTAGCAGTCAGAAAAACAATAATGGGGAATAACCTTCCTTCAAAAGCTAACATTACTTTTCAAATGGGTTTGGAGGAGGTAATATTGAATTTCAGCATAAAGGTGTTTTTGTTTCTAGTATTTAATTCAACTTTGCACACTTAGAATCTTGTTTTTTAAAATTTTCCTATTGAAAATGTAGTTTTTTTATGGAGTAATCTTTTTATTGCTTATTTGTTTTATAATGGCCACTGTATATAAAATTAGTAATATCACTTATCAATCTTCAGTAGTGTGTAATATGAAGATAAAAGGTTGAGTATACACAGTTGGTTTACAATAATAGAAAGCGGTTAGATAAATAAATATAAATACTATAGGTAAGTACTGTTTTAAAGTACTTGTACTTTACTTGAGAGGTTCCAGTTCATGTAACTTGACTTTTTTATTCCACTAAATTTCAAGATGAAATATCTTCCTCCACTATGTTTTTTCAGTTATTTGTTACTTTTTCAAGTTAGATTTTATACTCAAAACATTTAAGCAGTCAATTAAAATAATTATATTAAAGCACCAAAATTGTACAAAGTTACTCCTTCTTGACCTATCAACAGTCACCTATCACAGTGGTCTTAAGGCTGGGGGTAGGCAGCTTATCTTTGGTGTCATCTGGCAAAAATTCCATAATAACCTTTTAGCATTTTGTAATTCAGCTGGTCTGAAATAAGATGACATTTTTGCACCTCTCCTTGCCTCTATATTTTAGAAAATATAGACTGTGGCAGGGTTTTTTTTGGCCAGTCATTTCCTATTGGCTGCTCTATGCTGAACTTCTTAGCAACAGGTGATGTTGCTATGAGCTGATTGGCTGTTAAAACAAGTGAAGTGTCTTACGTACTTTAACTGGACGGTGGCGACTTGACAAGCTGAGTTACAGGCAACACCGTCAACCAGCTGGAGTCGAGCTGAGGCAAACCAGTTCACACCACTGCAACTTTCACAGAGACTGTTTCGTCTTGTCGTGAATCTTTGGTGCAAATTGGCCTTAAAAGAGAGAGCGACAACAAATGAAATAAAACACAAACAGAGGCAGACAGGGGAGGGTGCAGCGGAGTCGCTTAGGAAAGTGACCATTTTATCATACCTGCAGAACAATTTAATGCTAATACTTTGTACTTTTTTCCTACATTTTTAATTACAGGAGTTTTGCATTGAAGTATTTTGACATTTTAGCACTACCACTTTGACATCAGTAGCATATCTCAATACTTTTTCCAGCCCTGCTGGATTTGTTATGGTATTGTTAGAAGAGCAGCTGGTGAGCTTGAGTGTATGTGTGTGTGTGTGTAAGTGTACATGTTTCTATACATTAAGTGGTTTATTTGCATCCACTGTATTTGTAAGAGACCATACCCCCACACCCCTCCACACACCCACACACACTCCTGTTCCCACACTCCTGCTCCACAGTGTGCAAATGTCAATAAAATCCATAGCAGGTTAATCTCCCACCAATGGAAACATGAACACTTTATCCAAAGCCGCATATGTTTCACACCCAGGGTCGATTTACTGTATGTCAGGGGCGATATTAGCATTCATATTAGCCGCTCTGCCCATGTATGATATTCGTCATTGCCAGCCCTTTAGCACAGCAACACAGCTCAGGGATGCTTATCTCATGAGCCATAAATTAGAGGATGAATTCCCTCCGAAACATCGAAGGCAAAGGATGGAGGATGGAGTCATTGTGCTTGTGTGGTGTTTTGACACTGTAATGACACATGTTTTACAATCACCCCCTTCCCCTTTTCATTCGGAGGAGTGGACCTGTCCACTCCTGCTGGAGAGAAATGGGCCTCCCGGACATTACCACCTAGTCCCAAGGGACACATAAATGAGGAAGTGGCAATAGAGGGAGAATATAGGAGGAAGAAGAAGAAGAAGAGGAAGAAGAAGAAGAAGAAGAAGGTAGTACTGGAGTGTGTCCAAACTCTGGAGGAGGCAGGGAGGTGTGTGTGTTTGTGTTAGTATGTTTGGGGAACTTGACGGGGTGATGCAGAAAGGAAAGAGAGAGAAAGAGAAAGAGTGTTTGTTTTTAATTGCAACCGGGTCTGCTGCACAAGCACAAAGGTGCATCATTACTTATCTGACAGAGCGCCGCAATCACAGACCCTCCCTAATAAATACTCGTTACTAAAAACTAGAATATAAATAAAGTGAAGGTCACATCTGAGGGAGGCGTGATCCAGAGGTAGGTGTCTTACCCATCAACCCAACCTGCCTCTGTCTCCCTCCCTCTCTGCTCTTTTTCTCATAGTCGGCCTCTCTTTCTTGCTCTTTCTCTCTCGCGCTCATTATAGGAGAAGCCATGCAGCGCTGGTTAGGAGAACGTGTGATGAGCCTTGGGAGATATATCCACTGGGAGGGAGAGAGGTAGAGAGAGACTGAAGGGGAAGGGGAATAGATAAAAAAATGCTGACTTGTCTTCAAAGGAGGCAAAAATAATTGAAATGGTGTGTGTGTGTGTGTGTGTGTGTGTCCGGGAGGGGTGGGGTGAGGTGGCGGGGGGAGATTGAGTGGCTCCATGTTCGAGTCGGTCATTAATTGAGGAGGAATGTGAAACACTGTGTGGTCCTCCGCCGACACCCTCGCTGACACACAAGGGGAGATTGATAGAGGAAACGGTGTGATAAAGATATGAAAGGTGGGAAGAGAGAGAGAGAGAGAGAGAGAGAGGAAGAGAGGAAGTGAACGGCGAAAACATAATAAAGTAGAGGGAACATTGTTGGGCCGGCTGAAACACGGCGCAGGGAGAAAGAGAGAGAGTTCAAAGTGTGCCTAGACTGAGTCCTGTCCTCGCCGTGTCCTTCCTCAAGCCCCGAGTCACGCATCGCTCATCTTGTCACATTGAACTCCAGATGCTCCTACCCTGGAGAACGCTTCGGCCGTGGCCATTTTTCTTCATTCTCGCTAACAATTTGGTAATGAAATATTGATTTTTAGTTAGATTCATATTGATGCCATTAGCTTTGCATTGATAAATCACGTTTGGCTGCTTGTCTAGCGTGGCAGAGCAAGAGCCAGGGAGGAGAGATTACAATCAAAGCCACTGATGTGTTAATTTGATGGATATTTCCCCTCCACCACCCCACACACACACCCCTCCTTCTTTCTTTCTTTATGTTCCACTGCGTTTCATAACATTGTGTTTTTTTTTTTTATTACAAAGCACCCCGTGAGGATATTTATGTCCATGTCCATTTCTCCTGAAATAGCCTTTCAGCCGGCCTGCCTGTGGCAACACTGCAGAGTCTTAAAGTCATTTCATCTCTTATAGACAAGACAAGGATATGAGGAACTGTTTCACACCCGTCGAGTCAAATGAGGGAAAACAGCAGAGGGCACGACTATTTCTATGCTTTGACACCACCAAAAAAGCATCCGCAATTTATGAGAGGCCTTTTTGCGTGTGATAATCATAATCTACGAGGGGAGGAGATGTGGATTTTATTCAGTTTTTCAATATTTATTGTCAAAAATATTGGCAATATATGTGAAAGGAGGGAAAGTAGCTCTCAGGGTACATTTTTTAAGCGGAGACTCATTTAAAATGCCTAAAAACGTTACAGCTCTCTTTAGCGTTTCACATGCTAGGTTGGGAGCATATAACATTTGAGAAACATTAGAATCATTTTCCAGATTAGGGCGGTTTTTAAATGAGTCTCCTGCCGCAGCTTTGCCTTCCAACTGCAATATGTGTCTGCACACAGTCATCTTAATGAAAGGAAATGATGGCATTCACTTTAATGACGTGGAGTTCAAGGACTGCTTATTGTTCCAGAGAAAAGCCATCTTTTTCACGGTAATATGAGTCTTTCTTTTCTATTTTTTTTTTCACAGAGCAATTTCATTTTGAGAAACAGACACCGAAGGTTAAATGTGCTATATAGGTTGTAAAAATATGAGAGAAATCCTCATGTGAAACAGATATATCGATAACATCCCCTTGTGCAGTTATCATTGTTTTGATAATGCTTCATCTCAACTTTTTTTATCTTTCTGGGCGATTATGCAAAACAGAAAAGAGTCCTAATTATCACAGACACACGAGACACTCTGTTTCACTCTAGTTATGAAGCAATCTCACTGCAGATGATCAACACAACTTCTCCCCTTAACATCCAGCACGCATTTCTCTGCAGCTTTTTAAAGAAAAGAACCAATGACAATCCAATTTACAGCATGTTTACTTTGCGTGTCATAAAACAGCTCCCCGTTTACATTTGTTCGCTAATTTACTGCTCTGCGTGGAGTGAATCCCCCACATGCTACTTCTCCAAATATTTTGGTCCAAATGTGATTTTGTTTGATAGAATGACAATAACTGGTATTAAAGGCAGGCAGATGATTCCCAGACGTCTGGGGTGCCTTGACATTTACTCGAAACACAATTAAACCCCAGAGTTATGGCTTCTTTAGGGTTCCACGCTTTCCCTTTGATCCCACAGTGCCCCCGTCTCCTGTCATGGATTATAGGGCCAAACGGGCTATTTGGGGAAAGGCCAGTCAGGTCCAAATGGGGCTGGTGCAGGAACACAGGCTCCACTGGCCTCAGGGAGAATTTCGATATGACTGCAACAAATCTAAGCGTTGAACTGGCTGCCCTCCAGTTTGGCTCCAACCCGGCTGATACTCAGTGTCATCCTTTGAAATAATGTTGAAAATAACACAATGAACCAGCCGCAATGGATCTAATGATGACCTATGAGGAGCCATTTCTAAATGAAACTTCACCTAAAGTTGGAACTCTGTTTTGGCTTTGGACAAGCGTCGTCCTGTCCATTATGATGGTTGCTGTGATCCGGCCCTGGCCTGATTCCCATCACCACGAACTTCCATCAAGTTCAGGATGCTGTCTGTGCTCCTCATTGATTTGGCTTAGAGTTCCTACCTCTCTGGAGAAATACCCCCTGCTCAGGAGGATTTACTATTGATCCCCTCTTCCCTCGGGGTGATATACCTTCATACACACACACACACACACACACATTTAGTTTCAAGCTTACCGACAAGGTGTGCTCCACTGATATACAGAGATTATTATGACAGAACAGATAGACCTGGGAGAAAAGTTTCCTTCTGAGAGGCTACTTGCAGTGAGCTGACCCCTCATTCAACTAAGAGTGAGACACCTTAATTTAGATTCTGTATGTGCTGATCGATGAGTCTTTATGTTGCACTGCCCTTTACAGTAGTGTACTACCAAGCTCTTTATTACTTTAATGCCTTTCCAGTGATGTCATCCTGAGGTCATGCTCAGACACAGGGACTGTCGGTGAGGTTTTGATTGGCAGAGGCACCGTTGAGGCTCAGCCAATGGTAGCTCGGTGTGGCAACCTGGTTGTCATGAGAATGGGTAAGAAGGGGAGGGGCTTCGTTAGCTCCTCAGCCATGCAATGGAATCAATATCAAGCCCCCGAGGCATCACTGTGTTCCCTCAACCAGCCAGCAGAGAGGGGAAGACAGCCGTGCTCACACTCACTCCACAGCTCCAATACTACAGCTCACAGCCGCTAAATGAGTGGGAGAGAGGGAGAGGGGTTGAGGTGGAGGGGGTCTGAGAAGAGAAGACAGAGCAGTCAAACATTTCAGGGCCCGCCATTCCAGAGTAATGAAGCATAGCAAGAGAATATACCTCTGCAACATTTGATAAAGATGGGCTGACACACCAGTCCAAATAGGTTCCTCTGTACGCAGGCACATGTCTATCCATCACCGGTCCGCATTACAGACTGGAAGAAAGGGAAGTAGGGGGAGGGCAGTAAAGGGGAGGAGTGAAAATATACAGCAAAAGGAGTGTAGAAATTGACTGACAGTGAGAGAAGAGGTGGGGAGGCAAGTGTGGATGGAGGGAGGTAGAGTGAGAGGGAAGGGAGAGAAAGAGGGAGTTGGTGTATCCTTGGCAGCTGGTGGATCCTATCAAGGCCGATTGGTTGGTGAATGAGGCTCGGGAGGCCCGTGTCCTTGTACCCATGCACCGGTTTGTTTTCTGCTCACTCCCTCACTCCACTCCTGCAGTGAAAGACAATAAAGAAGCAAATGAGTAAATGTTGCACATTTTACGTCCTCATCATCCCTGCACTCTGTCTCTCCATCTGTTACTCCCTCACCAGCACCATAAAAAGACGACAGGACCAGCAAAGAAGGGGAAAAAAAAGACAGGCAACATTTATGTTGCGTGCCAGCAGTCAAATGTTGTAAGAGTTGTAATCAAGTTAACCTTTGAACCTTTGAATTCCTGTCATTGCCTGCCATACTGCTGAGGGGGTAAAAACTCCTGTCATAGACGTCAGGTCTAATAGATCGGCAACAACTGCTCTTTAAAAAAAATGTTTTTGATGATAGGATACATCAACAAGTGTAAGTCTGACCATGTTCAAACAATAAAGCAATGTGAAACTTCTTTAATATTGAGAATAAGAGGCATTGAGGAATTCACTAATTCTTAATCTTATACTGGCTTATCTGTATAGATGCTAATGATCAAACAGGTAATTACATATCACAGATTTGCACTCCTCAGTTGTTGCCACTGGATGTTTGGGGTTTTTTCCCCAAAATTGCTGGATGTTTAGATAAAATACAACAGGAAATGTAGAAGTGCCAAAAATGCTCCTCTACATTAATGCAAAGTTGTGATGAAAAATAAGAAATTCCTCTACTGTGGTTCTTTGATGAGTTCAGTTTAGTCTGAGCTTAACAGACACACAGACCAACACTCCAAGTCAATGTGGTTGTGGCTAGCTAGCTGTCTGTGCAGTTGTTGCATTGGTTGCTTAGAGTCAATAAACATGGACTTTACAACCAGTTTAGCAGTCCAAGTTTGTGTCACATTATGCTAATCCAAATGATTATGAGAGACCCAAGTTGCAGCTAAGCACGGGAAGCAGGATAAATTTGTATTAATATTTAACAAGACTTTCAGCAGAGTTACAGCAGGCATATGAAAACAGCAAGAGTCTCGAAATTCGGACTTCAAGCAGGTAAACTCACAGAAGTGTCTCAAACTGGGAATCCAACAAACAAAGAAACTGGTAAACTCACTCACATGAAGTAATGCAAAAACAAACATGACAGCCTTTCATAGAGTCCAATACACAGGGAACAGGTAATGCATACAATGTCATTGAGGCAGGAAAACACCAAACAGCCAAAAGAGCAGGCAAACAGTAATCATAGGGACAAAAGCTTACTCACAGTCTGAGACAGAAAGCTGAGGCGTTACCAGGGAATCAATGGTCAGAGTGAGTCAAGAGCAGGCAGAGTCAGCAACAGGTATATGAGTAGGTGTGAGAGAGTCTAGCAAAGACTAAATGAGCAAAGGAGGCTAAAATAGTTGCAGAGTCCATGAACAACAGGTGTGAGCAGGTTAGCATTAACCTAATTAAAACTTGAGCAAAGTTGCAGGTGTGTGTGATTGTTATGACTGCAGCAGATCATAGTTGAGCTGGGAGCTGTCAAAGTCAGTGAATGATCTGAATGTATGTGAGCAGCAAGGGATGCAGGCGTGACATTTTTATGTCACATTGAAAAGTTCCATCTAGTGTGTTACTTAATAATTGAATTTTTAAAAATTAGGGTTAGCATGGAGTATGTTTAAAACAGCAAAATTCAGATGCTACATAGCTTAAACGTACTACATACTCAATTTGACATTGGTATATTAGTATGATGTTTCAGACACACCCATTGTGAGTTTAATAATGCTAGCATGCTAACATACTCACACAGTGGCAATGCTGACACGCTGAAATTTAGCCGGTTATTATGTTCCTCATCTTATATAGTTTTGTGTATTAGCATGATATAACTGGCTAATCAACACTAACAACCACAACTAACTAAATCTTATTAGTTTTATTTTTAGTTTAGTTGTAAAGATTGTTGTCAGCCTGCTTTTCACCCAAGCAGTGTTCAGTTCCTGGGGGGAAAAAATCATGTCACCCAATTTTCTGAGTATTTCTGATTCTAAATTATTTTTTCCATTGAGAATTGCACTGAATGAAAAGAAGGTGATTACCAAAGTAATTAGTATTTATATTAAAATATTTATTTAAAAAATAAAAAAGACAACTGTACAGTGACACAAGAGGAGAGCAGAGGATCACCAAAACCAGAAAAATTCATCCTCTGAGTAACATAAAATGTCTGTAGTGTTGGTAGGACAGACGATGATTCTCATTAAACTTTGTACAACCTCTGCACAAAATTTCATGGAAATCAGTACAACTTCTTTTGTCTGGACCAATAAAATGGGGATTCAGCTAACTGACCAATATTGCCATCCTACAACAGTGTTAGCATGGCTTAAAAGAAGAAAAAGAAAAGAAAAATTACCCTGTGTGGACAGTAAATGGAAGGAAATGCTGAGAAAGCTAGTCCCTGCTTTACTCAAATGGCAGTGAACTGTGACCCACCTGAAAGAGTTAAAACATCAGCTAAAACACTGATCAAACTTATGTTCCCACTAATGAGTGTCAGAACATTTCACTTTCCCCATTCTGTTGTGTCAGAGTTATTGACACAAATAACAACCCCATGTTTTGTTTTTTTTGTTTTTTACAGTAGTGACAATAAAGTTGAGCAGTGTGTGTGCTGTGGAAATTTTATATTTAGCTTGGCAAAAAATGTGTTTTATTCAGAAAACGGGCTGCAGTTCCAGTCACCCGCTTGTAGCACTGTCTTCCATCATTGCACAGTTGTAAATATAGAATTTTGAAAGCAACAAATCTCAACACCTGGCCGAATAATTGTTGACTCAGGTGATATTGATCAAGGCCAAAACAAGCCTGCTGACATATCATCATTTTGTGCTTTTAGACAGTGAAAAACATTGTGTTCCTTTCAGTGGATTCATTATTTTTAGAGAACCTGTGTTACTTGGCACCATAAACAGCAAGACAGAAAGAGAGAGGAGAGACAAATACAACAAATAAGTCTTGCCATAACATAACGCAACATGGCTCTGCGTCATCCCCAGGAGGTTGTATACGGAGGCCCGCTGCCTGCTGGCCGGCCAGGTACACTGCTTTGCTCTCAAGTCTTGGGTGATTAATGAAATCTTAACGGCAGGCCAGACACAAATATTCATCACCTGGCTACCCCTATTGTAATGCATGTAGAGAAGCTGGAGCGTGACAGAGGAGAGGAGAGACGAGAGACGGCCCAGAGACAAAACACAACATGGGGCACAGGGATTATTACCAGGCCCACGGAAACAACGCTTTTTGTTCTGCTCAACAAAATGGAGGCATGTGATTTATGGACAGCCAGCATCTGTTTGGAGCAAGGGGAGACACAGATTCATGTCTGCTATTATGGGCTGTCCATGTTACTGGGGTGAGAATTTGAAAAAAGGGGGGGGTTGGTTGCAGCCGTTAAGAGCAAGACCTTCTGGGAAAGTACACTGTCAGTTCCTCGTCGTACTGTGAATCTGCGACATTGTAGCGTGTGGGTGTGGTATTGTTTTACACTGTATATCACAAACAGATGTAGGCCTACGAGCCGCCAGGGGGTGGTTTTTGGAAAGAGTCAAGTGTTTGGTGGGTGGGACTGAGAGCTAGACGTACACACACACACACACAAAAGTTTGATACACCAACTGATAATGTGTTACCACTCAGAGCATGAGGGAGGATAAAATCTATTGTATCATCATTCCTCGCAATAAATACGGCTTTGTGCGCAAGACTGATATGATCATTTTGATTTATGACACGCATGCAAGACTTCCAGGAATCCCTGAGACTGTGTGTGCACAAGATTTTGTGCATGTCTGTGTGTTTTAGTGTGTTTGAGAGGAGCAGAGGCAGAGGGACAAAGAGACATACATAAATACAGAGAGAGGGAATGAAATAGCCACGCAGCAGAAGTGAGACAGAGTGCAGTAGACAGTGAGGGAGATTGTGTGTCGGTGTGTGCAGTGTAGCATTGACTCCTGCATGCTCCCAGTGATAGATAGTGTCAGGTTAGGCTGCTCAGTGGCAGGTCTCACACTGTCAATGCTACAGTATGGCTGTGGGGAGAGCAGGGGCCTGAAATGTTTTAACACCCATCGCTGATCCCTGTCAACATACACACTAACACACATGACATCGGGGGCGCCGGCTCATACACATCGCGTCTATGCGCACCTGAGTGTGTGTTTCCGTGAGTACACGACCCTCGCATGCTCCTGTGTCTGTGCGAGTGCGTGTAACAGTGCACACTTCACGTTCTTTTGTGCATGGCATCGTCTTGTCTCCTCCCTGATAAAAAAAAAAAAAAAAACTTAACCACTC
>JAQLOL010000025.1:18935893-18950999 GCA_029783665.1 Naso thynnoides
AATATTTCTGATTCCAGAAGTGCAACTCCATAATTTCCCACAAGATGGCGTTTGTGACCTGTCTTTCTTTTAAAGTGATTTGTATTGTTATCACTGGAAAACCTTTAATCTCTCAGAAAATAAGAGAATAAAAATAGAAAAATGTAACAAAAATAATAACTATTATATCAGAAGTCGTATTCAGCTGAGTTCAAATGTTTTGAGTGTTTCACTATAAAATCTGGCAGCTGCTGGATCATAGAGTGATAAGCCATATCATTTTACACACAGACTTACACATGCTAAAGTCAAACATCTTCTAATCTGATTCTGTGAGTATCACATTATGGTACTCTCCACACTTGCCCTCCCCTTGTTCACAGTAACACCAGTAACCTGCCAGCTGTTTTTAATTTGGCTTCCTGTTCCTTAAAATGGCCAACGCACATAGTTCAGCCTCTGCCGAGGTAAAGTAGCAGAGCTGAGCAGTTCAGTAGAGAAGGTGCTTTGGCTGATTTCTCCTGTTTACCGCTCTTTTATTTTGAATTATTGACTAATCAGAGTCATAGGAATTTAAGTACATAATGAAATATCATGACTGTCAATAGCTTTCCGTGCAAAACAATCTTATTGCCTTCCAAAGCATCAGTCCAGCTTTGAATCAGAATAGTACAAGTCAGTCTTGCACATCTACACATGCACATTCAAAAAACACAAACTAACAAAGATAAAACAACCCAGGAGGAGTGGCAGTGAGGAAATTAAGACAGAGTGTGTGATAGTGCTGATGGTCTATCACTGCTGTAACTCTTGTATTTTCAAGAATGAAGTAAACAACATACAGTATGCATCCTCAAAACAATAAATACAACAATCTAAACTATCCCTGACACTGTGTCACTAAAAATAACTAAATAACCCTAATTTTTACACTTACATAGATCTATTCAAAAGACTGTGTATATGTCAGCTCTCACCATGAGAGAAACTGAACTGAAAAATGCACACAGTTGTAGATGAATATCCTGCAAAGCTTCAATTAACTTGGTGAATGTTTAAGTCAATATGCTTCCACAATATTTACCTCAAGGAAATACTCAGTCAGGCTACATATATTCTCTAGGGTTATAATGGTGCATGTATACTGTCAGCTCTCATATGCACTCCCCAAAAGTAGCTAAAATGGCTGAACGGGACATCAGAGGGTTCGTGACTTAAGTGTCCTCTGAGTGTCTCTTCCTCCATTGCCTCTCCATTAGGAGGTGACTCTATAAATAACCAGTCCCTCAGACATCGGGCAGCCCAGCTGGATCAATGGTGAGAGGAGTGAATGAGAGACAGTGCAAGTGTCACAGGATGTAACCTTAGAGATTAGGAAAGAGTCAGAGGGGACAGGTTGGAAACAGGGAGAGATGAAGGATGGACGGACGAAGAGAACTCTCAACATCTTGATGAGAGTAGTCTTTTAGGACATGTTGAAATCTTATTGCAATTTTTATATTTTATTCAAGTTGGTAGGTTTTGCATCTAAATTTATTATGTGCATTTACATATATACACATTAGTATATTACACAAAAAAATGTCTTATATCTCAAATGCAATTACTGAAACTAAACACCAGGCTGCAGATAATTTGGAGAAAGATTACCCAGACTCACTTTTATCACTATATAATGAAAGTTAACCACAACTTCAACTGTGAAAGCACAGGACTGTTTCATAACACACAATTGGTCGTTATAAAAGCAAACAACATCAGTAAAGAGTAAAAGGAAACATGCAAACAGATTTTCACGACAAAGACACAGAAAAGAGAGCAAAAAACACATTCACACACAGATAAGGGGGGTGAGGGGAGTTTCCTGAGACAGGAAGACCTGAAATAGCACACAGCTCGATCAGGCCTGAAGAAATGTTGCTGCTATTTTTGAATGTCTCTTCTAACAGGGAAGAATGGAAGCAATTGCTACAATATTCAGCCATCCTGTCCAAATAGTTTTAAATGGGTTTCAAAGTTAATAGACAAAAGCAAGGGAGCTCTGAAGTACTTCAAATGTAGGAATCCTTCCTTTACCATGTTTCAGCTGTGATTACGGGTGTCCTGCCCTTGAATGGGTAGGTTTTCTTTTTTTGCTCTGCAGTGTTTATTGGTTGTGGAGGTGAAAAAATGATAGGCATTCCAAAAATGCCCTCTCCTCTACTGACGTGCCACTAAAAGACACAAAGTTATGCCTAACTGTTAGTTTTATTACCATTTGATACATAGCAATTGCACTGTTGTAAACAGAATTTTTAATGGCAATTAAAGTTTATTGACCATAATTGATAGTATTTTTGTGTAACACTACACAAGAGCTGATGTTGAATGTAATTTTGACATTTTGCCACATGGTGGCTCCAACTCCCACTCCAAAGAGACTGATGAGCTACTCCTACACAAAGCACATTTCATCAGCAGATGTTTACTACAGACTGACAGAGTCCGAGGCCCGGAGTGGGAGGCTTAAAAAGGGCTGCATTCATTTCTGCTACTCAATATACTGAGTTGCTGTTACTAAACTTATGTGTATACCATGCCTTTACTGGTATAGCATATTTTTCTATTGTTTTGTGCTAGAAGGTTGAGTCAGTTTTTTAAAAAAATAAACAGAACTCTGACTTACCAATGGTGGTAAAGGGGCAATGACTACGGTTGCCACAAAGGAATCTTTACTACTCAGACCACATTATACTACAGTCATGGGTTTATTTGACAAATGTTTTTTTATATCCAATTTGTGACTAATTGAAATGGTAAAGTAATTTCCAAATCAATAATCATGACCCATCAAATTAAAGATAAGTTGACTTACAGTGTTTTTTTGATTGTAGATAATCATTTAAAATCGAAGTACAAGAGAAAAACTGGATTAAACCTATAGAAAAAAAAAGAAGTTTTTTTGACTAACCTGCAGTCTCTCCGGAGTTTGCAGTCCCCATCTCTGAGGCCTGGTCTCCAAGGTTGGAGGCTGGTGGAGAGTCTCCGTACCCGGGGGTGCTAGGTCGACTAGGAGAGCCTGACTCTGGATCACTCGTAGAGCCCCATCGGTCCTCTCTTGCACCTCTTTCTTTGTCTCCCACAGATGCTCTACCTCCATCCTTTCTGTGAACCCGCTGGTGGACGATCAACTGGTGACGACTTCGGAACACCTTCCCACATTCAAAGCACTCATTAGACTTTGAAGAGGACTGCGATGACCGCCGTCTGTCCTGGCGAGACGAAGGCCGGTACTCTGAGTCACTGAGGCTCTCTGGTGTCCGGTCCCCTGAAGAAGCGTGGCTTCCCAAACCAGAGCTGCTGCGTCGCCCTGAGCTACGTTTCTCTTGACCTTGCAGGACATATCGGCTGCTCTCCTTCTCAAAAACCACAGTGGCTCCCGCGAGGGCCTCCTCCCCCATACTTCCTCCCCCATAGGACGCCTTGTAACTTGGCTCCACAGGCTCCACAACCCTTCCTTTAGTAGTTAATTGCCAGGCCTGGTAGCTGCAAACTGGATCTAGCTCTGGAATTCTTTGACCTAGCATCTTCTCACTCTCTTCCTCTTTTTCCAGAGTCATTTCTTCAGCAGGCTGGAGGTTTAAGTATTCAAGGAAACGTCTCTTAGCAGCTGGTGAATCCTCATCATCAATGAGTCTGCATTGGCTCTGATATTTCCTGCCATAGCTGAGACTGTGGACTTTTTCATGAGCTCTCAGGCTCTCTCTGCTGTGGAACAGGTTCCCACATTTGGAACACATTTGATACATGGATGTAACAGAGCTGGTGACAATATCAGGATCCTGGGCTACGTCATTGATGGTGGCTGGAACCTCAGCTGAATCTGTTTTTGACCGTGACCTGGATTTGGTGTTGTGTGTTTTCATGTGCGATTTGAGAAACCAAGCTTCACGGAACCGTCGCCCGCAAATACGACAGCAATGGTCCAGGATCCCTGCATGTTTTTTCATGTGTGACTTCAGAAACCAGGCCTGGGTAAAGACCTGGCCACAGGTCTCACAGGGGAAGGTCCCATCACCCTGTGGTTGGACATCAGCTTCAGTTACAGCCTCTTCTTTAACAGCAGTCTCCTCCTCTGTGTCTGCTGTTATGTGAACTTTTTCAATATGGCTGAGGAGCTGGTCTTCTCTCAAGGCTTCGTAGCCACACAGACGGCAGCAGTAAGGCCTCTGGTCAGTAACAGACTTCTCTCTTTTCATGCTCCTTCCAGGCACTCTCCTTCGACTCTCCTCACTGCTATCCCCATTGATCACCCGGTTACAGGCTGAGCTGCTCTTAGTTGGACTCGTACCTCCATCAAGACCCTCTGAAACACTCATCTCTTCCTCCTCTGCCCCTCCCTCTTCATCCTCATTGGAGTGGTGGCTAGAAAGAGTGCCCAGTTTGTGACTGCGAATGTGAACTTTCAGATTTCCCTTCTGAGAAGCCCTATGGTCACAGTAGGGGCATTTGTACGGGCGTGCACCTGTGTGGCGTCTCATATGTTGTGAGAAAGAGCTAAGGAAGGGGAAGCTGCGCCCACAGATGTTGCAGTCATAAGACCCGGGGATTTTGTCATCTTCACCCTCAACTCTGTTTTCAGGTTTGACCTGGTCTTCAACCAGCTTTTCCTTCTGACCTCCCGCCTGGGTCTCCATTATTTCTACACCCTCTCTGGGATTCATTGCACAACTAACCTACCCTGTCTCTGGCCTTTGACAAGCTCAATAAAACTTGAAACTATTGCTATCTGCAGTTGCACATCTAGGGATATCTATTCTGCCTTTGTTGATCAGTTAAAATGCTATCTGCCTTCAATCATCCAGAGATCAAGCTGCTTGCACAGCAGCTCATTTAGTGCTCTCCAGTTACTGGATGCAACACCATCTATCCATCTTTATCTGGCACTGTCAATGAATCAGTGGTTCAAACTATCCATGTGCAATTAGCACCATGGAAAGCAACGTATGTAGCTTTATCATTTATTTCACCACATATAGTGAAGTGTAAACTCTTTCAGGCTAAATAACTCCCAGCTCATAAATTATAGCTAAGATTTACAGGCTCTTGTCAAAACACAGTGGAGAATTTCACTCAGTCCCAGGGCATCATTGTGTCAGTGGAGAGCAGTTCTGAGAAGTCTTTTCATCACAGCCAATCCACCTTACTTCTTGTCTTCAGTTTATTGGCTTCTCTTCATTTTCTTCAGTTTTTTTTTTTTGGTGATATAACATTGAGCTCCCTGCAGCACCACCTGCACTCCTTGTATCTCCTAAGAATGAAAGAGAGGGAGGTTTCGAGGGGACAAAGTGGGGAGGAGGGTGAGAAAAAAGAAAAAAAACATGTAAGTGAAGCAGAAGTATTTCAAAGGCACTTTCAGTTTTCAGAAACATTCTGTTAACATTTGCATATACGACTAAGCTGTATACACAGCTAAGTACATGGGCGGACTGTGTATGTCATCAGGTAGATATACATCATGTTTGAGCAGTAATGTAACTATGGATTAGAAAGTAGGTAAACTAAACCCTTAAAGCAGATGGTTCGCCTTTTCTTAAACCCCTTAATCCATTTGACCACAAGTCTGATTTTATCTAATAAATATTTACATCAGTAAAAATTAAGAGTAGGGTGTCATCATCGTGTATTCCATTATGTATCAGTGGCACCACTATGCACGTGCCTATGTGTGCGTTGTGATTGTGCATGAGTCGTGCAGGGCTTGGGGGCTCTGACGCCACACTGGCTGAGTCGACACTTCACACAATCAGGGTGGGGGGGTTGGGGATGTAGAGGTTGTGTTCACATCAGCAAGATCAGCAGTGCCACCATATTCCCTCCCCATACTGGCCTCACGCACCCGCCTCAACTGACACTATCACATGACAGGGATCTTAAGTACACAACAGGAAGTGGCTCTTCAGACAGTTTGCTTTGCTCTGTTTCTCAAACTGGAGTCGAATGGGGTCAGAGAGAGAGTCAGACAAAGAGAAAGAGAGACACTGATCAGAAGAGAAAGATAAAGACTTTCAAACTGCATTGAGTAATTTCATACTTGACTCATTTTCCTCAATGATGGACTATTAACAAAATTTGCATATTTCAATGAACAGTTTTGCTTTATTTGGCTAAACCTTTGAAGCCAAAACTTGCTGTCATTAACATGCATACATTAAATTGTATTGTGTGTTAGATTTAAGCTTGCTTTCAAAACATTTCTTTATTTTGACCTGTTATTTCTTGCTGAAAAGTCCAAAATCATCTCACATGAACTAATCAAGATTAATCACATTTTTGTTCTTTTCTCCCTTTGAGCCTATTGATGGCATCATTAAACAAGACCCCCCTCTGTTGTTACTTTTTAGGTCAGACTGACTCATATTTTAACTGGAATATTCACTTCAGCAGATGCTAGAGCCTGAAAGTGTGGAGTATATGAAATGTGACTGACGGCATTATTACAGGCTGTTATATAAAGTGCCAGAGCCCATAAGCTGAGTTACTGCCAGGCTCTAATTATAAGTAGATAATTGATCATAATCATAAGAGGATAAGATGGTGGAGGAGGGAAGTTAGCACAAGAACAATCATATGTCTTAAACTCTGGCACTGAAAATGACTACCCTGTGCCAGAACCGCATATCTACCTAGGATGATTTATGCTATTGAAATCAGCGCGGCCTCAATGGTTCACCATGCTTCCTCCTGGAGTGCTTAGTAAGCTAAGCTTCAAGCTAACAAGCACAGTACTGTTGCAGCCAAAAGTGCAGCTGTGGCTGACATTGTTTTGATATGAAATGTATTTTCGGATCCAGACCTTTCACAGTTTATAGTGTACAAGGCTTTATCAATGTTGGCCTAAAAAAGGACAAAGGCTCATTATTTCTACTTGTAAATGAGAACTTCCATGCTATGGATGGCTGTGACATTGTGCCTGCAAGAGTGAGATGTACTTGATGGATTGCTATAATGTTTTCTACATGCTTTAATGTTACATCAGGGATGAACCCTGATGACTTTGGTGATCCTCTGACTTTTCTTCTCGTGTCACCAGCAGATCAAATTTTTAACTTTTCCTCTGAAATGTCTCAACATCTACTTGATGGATTGGCACAAAACATGGCAGCGACATTCATGGGTCCCACAGGATGAATTTTGATGACTTTAGTGATGCGTGGCTTATCCTCTAGTGCAACAATGAGGTTCACATTTATGGTTAGACTGAAATTCTCAGTATCTATGAGATGGATTGCACAGAAATTAAAGGACCACAGCAGTCTACTTTTGACTTCACACCTTTAGCAAAGAATGCCCCCATCTTCTACAAATGTCGTTGTTAGAATTAGCCCATATGTTGCTCTAGTAGATCTCAGACTGCATTTTTAAACCTAATTTACTGCAAGTCATTTTAAAACAGGGTATAGAAACACTACAGGACATGTGAAAGTTGTAAGGTTTAGGTAACTCACCCTTTTAAAGAGAATATCTATGTTAATTTGGTCAAAAAACAACCAAAAAAAACAAAAAGAGAAAGGGGAGCCGGGAGCTGTTAAGCCGAAAGTTATTACGACTGGAAAAATCTCGCAGAAAAATAGTTCCTCACAGGTGCTGCCTTTTTATGCTCAAATATTAGTGTGATGAAGGCTTTTGACACAGGACCATGACATGTAGAAACACCAGTAAGGTTCTATAAGTAAATAATATTCCTTTTTCATCTAGCATTAGCATCAGCAGGTCATAATTTCAACTAGTCCAGTACTTTGGTTTGACGGGAAAAAAAGATAAAAGAAAATATTCCCACACTTGACACATCATTTTAACAAGGAATAACGAAGCTTGAGGGAATTACATCCAACACACCACATAATCAGCAAAATAACAACAACAAGGCCGTCAAACCCGATATATCCATCCACGGTGGTTTTCCTCTCCATCTGTTCCATCTGTTCTCTGCTCACTTCCTAATGTTATTCATTAATACTAAGAAGTTTCTTCCAGTTCTGCTGCTAAACACAGAGGATAATAATCTTATTTCTTATTAAATGGCCTTACTGATTCGGGGTCAGGAGGACTGGGGGGGTTGAGACTTTTCAACAGTAAGCCTGTGACCCACCAGACAGTCGCATGTGCAAACTGAAATGTAATGAGATTAGCCCTCAGAAGGGGAACAATGCAGGCATATTGAAAAAATAAATAAATACATAAATAAAAAATTACAAATTGGCTTAAACACACGCACGTGCACACACACACACAAGGCTTAAACAGATTGGAGATGGTGTGTAAGTGAAATTGGGACTAAAATAGTTTTTTTCTTAGTTTGGTGTTTACATGATGTAATCTAATGGTCACACAAGATGCCTTTCTTCTTCTTGCAGAAAAACAATCATGTACAAATCCTCGAGAACATCACCGGTCTGATATTAGACATGCCATTAATGGACAAGTTGGCCTCCCAACCATGAGTCACTGGGAGCGAGTACAGGCCTACACTCAGCTGATAATGACTCCTGTGTCAGACACAAACTGATCTTTTTTTACCCATCTTTCCCCAATGCTCAGCCTCTGCTGTTCTGCTTTTTGCACGTTGAACCGTAGCAGCTAAGGTCCAGCAAGAGGAGGAAATGGACTCCTATTTTCCCATCCGCTCACAACTTTGCAGAGCAGCCTGGCTGTTTCTGCTCCCGGGACTCCTGAGGTTCACATCTGGAGTGAATCTCATAACAAACAGTCAAACTGTGCACACAGGCCAGCAGAGAACCTGCTTTCAGCTGTGAGGTTCTCTGTTTTGTATTTGTCTTCACACATTAGTACTGTCACAAAGCCAGATGTTTAACTAAAAAAACAAACATCAATACTACAATGGTACCATGATAAATATACTGTAAATTATCGCACAGTGCAGGGCTATGCTGGTTCTATAGAAAACTTTATTGAATTTTTTTTTTTTAACTTTATCAAACTAAACAGCTGTAAACAATGTTAAGAGGAATAAAATCCACTTCTTAACAAAGTGGTTTGTTTGACTTTTCCTGTGCCATTACTGCAGTCTGCTCAGTTGCTCCCTCTAGAGGCCACATATTCAGCTTGCAGAACACATTTAAAGCAGTAATATGAAAAAAGTGACTAAATTTGATAGAGTAGAACTTCTGCAGTCTAGTATGTTAAACAGCACTGTGTTTTAACAAAGAGTTACAGTAATGGTGTAGCAGAAGGTGCTGAGTCTCACTGCTTTGCTCCTTTGTGATAGAGAACGCTGTCATCCAGCCAGGAAGCACCTTCATTATAGCAATCATCTCAGAGGCAGCCATGACACAAATCTCCTGCACCCAAGGGTGCAGAGATTGGCTCTCATAACATACTGACTCACTCACACTGTCACCTTATCGCTGATAATGACTGCAGGTCGTTCTTGTGCGGGACATCCTTCAGCCGTGATGGGATCTGTTTCCCCTTCCACACAGCAGCACAGAGACGAGCATTCGAGGTTAAGAAAAAATACACAGCGGGGGGAAAAAATAAAGAGTGGACCTCTTGTTTAAATGCGCACACACTCACGCATACATGCAGAGGAACTGAAGGGAATCAAGAAGCAAAACAGAGGGGGCTTTTAATGTCGTCCACACACATCTTTTCAAAGTCTATATGTGCACACTGTGGGCTTTTAACACTGTTTCATACAGGCAGCATTGAGAGCTTAACGACCCATACAGAGAGCTGCTCACACACACACGCACACACACACTGCTTCACGGAGCGTAACATACAGAGAGCACTTTACAACAAACCTTGCTATCCTCTGTACAGTTGCTCATAAAGTGGAGACATTCAGTGCTCAGAGTGGGACAGAGGGGACGGTATGGAGTCTCAAACACACACACAAAAACACACATACGCGCACAGTGCAGAGCCAGTGTATTCTCAGACCAATCAATAATCCATTATGAACAAACTGCTCTTCACCTCACACCCTGCTCTGAACCGGCAGACAAAGAGGTCTGCTGCAAGCTCTATGATGACGGAGGGGGGGGGATTCAGCACAGCTGGATGCACACCCACACACACCTACAGGCTGTTTGCAAAACACACTCGCTGCAGCTTTAGGACTTTTTTAGGTTGACAGCTGTGGAAAGAAAAAAAAAAGCATCTTGCCAACTTTGTGGGTGACAGACGAGGTTCTGCTTCAACTGCTGTTAAGTACTGTAGATTCAGTTACATCCCATATATCGCGTATATAAAATCTGTCTGCAGCCGAAAGTGGAAACCTCACATAAAAGTTTTCTTCCTCTTTTTTCACTGCATTGGTATAAGAAATCTATGAACATTACAAAAGGAGACTTTTAAGAACACTGAACATGCAGTTATGTTAATGAAATACTTTAATGCTCAGCCCGTGTGTTCAAAGACTTTTGCTGTGTACATTATTCCTGCATTGTTGTTACTGCACTGTTAAAATGCATGGGCTCATTCCAGGTTGCACTTACATTACTTACATTCTTGGACTAAACCACATCTGGTCATGTATGTATTTGTGTGTGTGCAAGCTAGCAAGGACAACCCTTTAGAGACTAAACACAGATGGATGTGGTGCAGCTGAGCGTTTAGTCAGCTTCGGTCCAGTTTTTCACTGGAAGCTCCCTAAATTTGCTCCATTATCTCTTTTGATTTTGTCCAAAAGTGGCTCCAGCTTGACTAAATTGGCAGCTTACCAGGTTTGACTCAAGTTTGACCCTTTTTTTATTCTATTTAAACTTCAGTTTTGGCTTGAGTTTGACCTCATTTGGTCTAGTCTTGCTCAGTAGTGCTAATTTGAGTCATTTTGATTGGCTCTATAGGTGAAAAAAAAATGCACATTTGGCACAACACTGGATCTAATCAGGTCTATTTTCCCAAACAACACAAAGCAGGTATCAGGATCGAGAGGAAATTTGTCATAGTTGACTGAAATTTGGCATTTTGGCTCAAGTTTGAAGACGTCACTAGTTTGACTCAAAATTGACTTCAGTTTCAGTCTGATCTGGCACCAACTTATGCTCACTCAACAACAGATTTGGAAGCAGTTTGGGCTGAGTAGTTATAGTTTTGGTCCAGTTTCCCTCACATTGGGGTCTGTCTCTGGTCTGTCAGAGCAGGTCATGCTCATAAGCAGGAAGAGCAGTGGGGGGCTTGGTGGCATTGTTGGGGTCTCCAATTCCCATTCTATCCCTAGTTCCATCCCTGCCCCCCCATCTCTTAAACCCAACCAGAACAATAGAGGGGGTCCACGCTGTCTGTCCCTTCTCAAACCCCCCTTCTGATAAATAGGCTGAGAGGGGATCCTGCCTGCCTACTCTATTTGCGTGAGAGGGGCTTTTGGATAGAAAAGAGTCCACTGGGTCTGTGTGTGTGTGTGTGTGTGTGTGTGTTTGTGTACGTGTGTGTGTGTGTATATGTGTGTGTGTGTGTGTGTGTGTGTTTAGGATGTAGCAGGTGTTTGGGTCAATACTGTCATGTCACATTTTGGTGACCGGTCCATGCTAGTGGGATTATTGGATGGGTTAGGAGGACAAGGCGACTGTTCTCAGCCCTATAGAGTCCACTACAGAGTACATTACACACCAATCAAACACTCGGGAGTAAATGATGGACTTTTAATTGATAAGCACCTATAAGTTTCTCTGTGACTGTTGCATTTCCTAATATCTTTTTGGGATTTTTGAACTCCATAAAAGCACAATCTTTTACCATTTCCAGATCTAAACTTTTCATTCATCTGTTGATGATGAGGACTTTAGAATTTTGCATTTTCCATTTTCTTTCTTTCTTTGTTTTCTCTAAAATACTAAACTGATCAACACGGAGTAATTGTGGTGCTGCAATTTAGCTCACTTAAAAGCCATCAAGAGCTGCCTGCTCCCATGGGCCTGACCATGTTCTCCAGCTTCCTTTGGGGCTCTGTGTCAGTGTGTGTGTGTGTGTGCGCGTGTGTGTGTGTGTGTGTGTGTGTGTGTGTGGGTGAGTGTGTGTGAGTGTGTGTGTGCGTGCTTCCCTCCCCCCTGCTTCTCAAACTCTGCCTGTTTTTCTCACACCGCTCGTTAACCCCTCGGTGCTCCTGCCCATAGAGCCCCCACACCCCTCGTCCCCCTCCTCACACCACCACAGCAGCATTGCTAAGACACACACACACACACACAATAAGATCTAGTGTCACTATGCAAAGCAGACTAAACTATCATTGCATGATCTAAACTCCCTAGAGTTCACAAAGGATAAATGCATAGATGCAAACTCTTCTTGAACTGGATTCTTGCCTTTAATGGTTTACCTCCAACATCTAAACCTGTCACAGACCTCAAAGGTGGAGTGAGTTGTTCTGGAGAAAGACTGATGATATAGGAACTAAAAGGCCCTACAAACACAACTCTTCCCCTCAGTGGCTATGCCTCCATAACGCAAGGATACCAAGGCAATGCCACTGTTTTTTTTCACCTTACACACAGGAAGAAGAGCCGGCATGCTATAAGTGGACAATTAACCACACCCTGAACTACTACAGTAAATGTAATTATGATCTAAACGTGCTTTAAAGAATAGACATTACAGCACACTCAAACATTCGTAAACAGGTCATTTAGAAAGTTACAACTCAGTTCGGTCAAAAATGAAACCGATTATTTCTCTCTGGATCCATATCGATGACTGTTGCCTGCTACCAGTTCCTTCACATGTACATTAAAGGCATGGAGACTACACAGAGACTCCGCCCCAGCGCCACGTTGAAGGCTCGCCAATGATCTGCCCTCTATTAATTGACACAGATCCGAGCAGTGCCGTCTTTACGCCGCTCCAGTCTGTCATGTATACAGCCAGCTGGGGTTGCAGATTTCAAAAGAGACTGGACCAGTGTGATGTCTAACAGCATCACTATCAGCTTCCTCTGTTAAGAAAAATGCCTGATGTGCCACAAACAGTTAAATAAGTGATTTAACTACATAAAAACTGTTGGATAACTCGGGCAATAATAATATAACAGTCAAAAAAATCCATCTAGTGTAGAGCTACTTCTGTTGATTTCCTTTAAGCTTGATATGGCCTCTGTTAAGAAGAAAGCCCGACATGAACCACAAAATAAGGATGTGTAGGCTATGCAGAAATCTCAAGGCTACATGTTTACACAGCGGTGCGCAGTCACCAGAAAATGACAGTGAAACTGTCCATCAGCTTATTCTTTTAATTCTTTAACACTTTGGAGTTTAATCTGACATTTGTGTTTGAGGTTCATGCGGAAAAAAAATAAATCTGCTTATCTGTTAATCTGTTATTGATTTTCCCTATATGTTTATGCACAAACAGTTAAAGAAGTGATTACACTGCGTAAAAATGACAGAAAAACTAGTCATAAAGATAGTCATAAAAAAATAGTCATAAATGTCCATTCTGTCATAATTCAGTTGAGTTCCTTTGAGTTAGTCTCTCCACTGTTAAGGTAAATGCCGGCCCCTGACCAGGCCTGCTGGCTTACCCATTTACACAAACGCCCACTCGTTTCTGATACTGCCTCCAAGGGCGGTTATTGGTGGAGCAACTTGTTCCCCCGCTCCGTGCTGAACAGTGAGGCAGGTTAAAGGCACATTAAATCCACTGCGAACAGGTTATGTAAAAGGGGCTGAAGAAAGCTGGAGCAGGATGCAGCAGAAACAGACCAGGAGCAGAAGTAAAACAAACTGCAACCTGTTGGTGACATAGCGGCGAAAGCAGAAGAGGCCCTCCTGTTAATAGGATTCGATTTGAAACTAAACTGAAACTCCTCCATCACTTTTTTTACTCCATGCCCAGCTGTCCACTCCTCTCACAACTCTCCCTGCCTTCTTATTCCTCTTCCGCTGCACTCCTCCATCCATCTGAAGCCCCGAACAACCTCTGAAACGGAACCTAAATCAGTCTCTCTGAAGTGTAATTAGACCGCTGACCTCAAAGCTGGCCACCAGTCTTTCACACTGTCACACTTTCTGATATCACCATTTTATTTTGCCCCTCGCTGCGACACACACACACACACACATGCAGGTAAGCAACATGATAGAACGAATCCCCTTGTTGCAGTTACTACCTGTCAATGTGTTCTTCAGCGAGAAAGAGCAAACATTTCCAAATTATCACACTGTTTTTCATAAATGTGCCTCTTTCATCAAGACAGCAGCACCAACAGAGCGCATAAATAAAAGAACAGCCAAGAGTTTTGTTTTGTAATTTGGCTGACTCACAAAATGGACATTAATAAGCTTGAGCTGATAAAAATCTACTGCAGACAGTTGTCATTTCACACAACAGCACTGATCTGAGAAGCCTGTGTCCTATTCTCACTGCACCAGCTGGCGACCAGAGAGAGAAAAGAGAATTTCAACCTTTGCAGCTTCAGTTAATAGGAAGCTGATGTGACAGTCACCCCCGATACCAAAATCAGCTGCATCACATTAGAATTTCTAAAATTTAGCTTTAGAACTGTTCTCCTTGCTTTATCTCAAATGGAAACGCAACTATTACTGTGCTTGCAATTCAACATTGGCCTTTGGTCGGCCGTCTGATTCCTTAATAGCTAAATGTCCATCAATGCATGCATTTAGGGACAAGAGTTCACACTAAGGTGTTGCACTGGCACTTTCCACAGCCACATCCTTACTGGAGACCTGATTTGCTCAACTCATGCAGAAATGTGGCCCTGCCTTATCGGCCAGGCATTAGGACCTGACCTGCACACATGCTCGGTACTGATCAAGCAAGATGTAAAGAATGAGTAGTGACAACACTTGCTTTGTTCTGTAAATACATAAACTGAGGCTCTCTGAATTTTCTTTGACTGCTCATTTACTGCTTGTTTTTGTTTCTTGTTGTTTGCTTTGTTTTCAAGTCTGTCTTTACCTTGAGGCAAAATCTGAAGAACACATCTTGTAAGAGCTGTCAAGATGAGATATGAGAATGTAACAGGGCAACAGATCTGATTTTTACTCTTTCTTTAACGCCTTCACACAAACACACACACACACACACACACACACACACACACACACACACACAGGCAGGATGGGATGGTTTCCACAGAATTCTCCTGATGGCTCTACTACAGAGAGAA
>JAQLOL010000025.1:18961329-18971439 GCA_029783665.1 Naso thynnoides
ATCTCTGTGTGTTTGTGTGTGTGTGTGTGTGTGTGTGTGTGCGTGTGTGTGTGTGTGTGTGTGTGTGTGTGTGTAGAAGGGTGGAGTAGGTAAAAGCTGCATATCCACATCAAAGTGAAACCAAAGTGAAAATGAAAGGTTGCAAATATTTGCAAATAAATTTAAAGTAGCAATTCATTACCTCCATTTTACTTTTCTTTTTTAAATTTCCACATGAAGTCGCTGAACAGACAAATCCAGGTTAACTCTACTTGTGAATTTTGAGCACCCAGTGTGACACTAAGCTCAATCTTTTTTCTCTATGTTTTAAAACAGCAGCAAACAAAGCATGCTTCTTCTGTAACACAGTTTTTCCGACAGAAATAACCTTTAAAAGCCCTTTAATTTGTATAATTTCAGAAATTCCTTTTCTTTCCAATTTAGGGTGTGTTTATTAACTAGAACAAAATGGTGAATGCTAAAAAGGAGCCTCTTTGCTTAGGAAACTGTTCACCCAACCCCCACCCACCCTTAATGCCCTCTGGGCTGCTGTGAGTTTGGATTAAGTTTGGGTGCCATGTCCCCTCCCTGCCGAGCTCCGTCGTCACTCCTGCAAAACATACTCGCGTCTGAGTTTGCGTGGCCCATCAAATATGTAGAAGACCATTAGGGACGCCACAGTGCAAAGAGATAAGCAGACAAGACAGACAAGATAGAAAGAAAGCAGGAAAAAATCTTTTTCACAAATGATGAGGAAAACATTCCTGATTCAACTGGTCTACACATCCATTGATTATTGCTTTATTATTACATGTCATATCTCTCGTCAATCAGAGTGCTTTGTATGAACCTGGTTAAAACAATCCAGTATATTGAGACATTTATGTTTTGAAAGTAATGGATGATTAAAGCTAAAAGGTGTTACAGAATTGATAGCTTCCTTTTTAAATTCCTGTTTTAATGCTATCTAATTAATTCATTAATGCACTCAGCATGTGTGTGTGTGTGTGTGTTTGTTTGTGCTGTGGTAAGCAGGATGTGTGTGTATGTGTCTGTGTGTTGAGCAATGAATCAATAATGGTAGTCCACTACAGTGACATCTGGGCTGGACAAAGAGTGCTGTTCCTTCCCCCGGCAGCTCTCCCCTTCTCTCGCTCAATCCCTGATCACAGCCACGTGGTTCTCTGGGCTATTTCTCCCAGCTAAGCTTATTTCTCTTCTTTAATCCCACAGCAATCACAGCAACAATGCCAAGCGTCGGTGCACAGACGCCAGCAGAAATCTATTAACTATGATCACTATGTTAGCTGAACCTGATAAGCACCGCTAACGAATCCAGCACATTGGGCTCGTCAGCGTGCTAGTGAGTGTTATTTCATCGGATCATCAATTATGTGTAAGATGGAAAATCAACATGAGTGATGGTGATGGATAATACGGCGTGTGGTAATGTACACGGGCTTCCAGTTCAACTGACTGGAGTTTTTACTTGCTGTAAAACCTCGAAACATCTGACTCATTTCAAGGGCTGAAATCCATCCACTGACAAGGAGCTCTGAGGCTGCTTGCATCACTGCAGGCCTGCACTGCTGTGAGCGTCCTCAGTTAATACAAACAGAGCTGCACTGATAAATCAGGTCGATATCCAACTCTGATTATCCGATTACCAGCCCCTCGGTGAGGTTCACCTCTAATTTAAGTGCTGGATTCAGCCTCTGCACAGCTGTTGAAATTATTACTTCTTAGTAGAGCTTCTAGCAGTCATAGTCTAATCAGGCAAATTGTCAGCGGGGTAATTTACTGAATGGAAAAGTGTTTAAACAACAAATACTGCACGACTCCTCCCTATTTGTGTGAGGTAAGGACAATAACAGAAAACTCCAGCATAGACACAAAAAGTCAAAACACACTTCCATCATTGGAGAGTTGTGAATTTCACGTGCAAGTAGTAGTTTACCTACATTTTGTAGTAGTTTGCTGGTAATTCAACTACATTCATATTCGTATAGCAATTCAAGCAGGGTTTTTTTGCCATTTTTTATGTCCTTAATAACTGAAACTACAAACTACAAACATTTTTGTACTTTTTTTGTACATTTTCCGCTTTAACTTTACCATTGCTTCTCTAACTGAACCACTGTTGACAAGCCCCGTCCCCTTTTTCTTTCATGATTATTGTTTATATTGTTTTTTGTTGTTGTTATTTTAATTATTTATTTATTAACAAATGTTATTTGGATTTTATTTTTTGTCTTACATATGATCTGTGAAGAACAAACTGGCTCTATTTAGTTTCTGCAGTAAACTCTTTCTTACTAGCCCGTGACTTTTCTGTATTATATTTTGTTTTAATTTCATATTCGAGGACCCCCTCGGAAATGAGAAGAGTCTTCTCAAGGGACTTACCTTAATAAAGAATTTGAATTTGATACCTCGTTTGTCATGTCAAGTTGATCATTTTCTATAAAGGAGTTCAAACTACTTTTTCCAAGCAGCTTTAGTTAACCAAACTAGATTTCTCCTTAGGGTAACTTTGCTGTAGTTTAACTCCTTCCAGTGTGAAGTAATTGGTAATTTGCAAAGCTATGCTTCCCCAACACTGCACACTTCCACTGTGTTTAGAAAAGCTTCACACCAACATTTTGATATCAGTTACAAATAAACGGCTTCATTTGTGGCAACAAGAAGTATTCGTACCAGAGTTAAGTAGCAGTAAAACGCATTTGTTAAATTACTCGTACTCAGCCAGCACTGAATCAAAACACGTTGGCCTTTCTCAGTTGTTCACATAGCTTCACATTTCAGAGAGGGTAATCTTCTTTCATCAGTGAAATATTTAAAAAACTGTGCTCATCACTTGGAGTGACCTCAACATCAAATGAGTTGAAATGCTTTCTATACACACTGTGATGCCTATTATTGGAAAGCACCCTTTGCTTTTGAAGTGGAGACCTTATTGTTATTAAGTGTGTCTCTATTTACATTGATTTTAATAATGTAGCCCCTACTTTGAATTTTTATTTAGTAGTTCTTAAACTTATACTGTTGCCTTTTGTAATGTAAAATGAAAAAAAACAAACAAACAGCAATATAGCTCCAACTACAGTAATTAGTGTGGGTTGTTTCCACACCCACATTCAGCTGTTGTTGCTTTGGGGAATGACAGGACCTGTATAAATAACACTGCCATCTTTTTATTAGTAACCCTGATAAAGGCAGAGTGCATCAGTATAAAGCCATATTTAATAAGCACAGTAAACAAATTGTGTTTTCTTTTCCATTCGTTGACTTGTTTTTATTATATCTCCAAGACCCTGTTTGTGCTTATAACTTCACTGTTTTCAAGTTTGTCTTTCAGAGAATTTCCTTTTAAAACCATTTTGTACTTGAAGAACAGCTGATGTTGTCATTATGATTATATAAAAAAATCCATGTCAGATGGCTTTAAGTGGAGCTCCATATGAAGGCAAGCAGTCTCAGAGGGTTTTTTTTTCCCCACATAGCAACAATGACCTTATGGTGAAAAAGGAAATCTTTCTCATGATGTTATAGCTTGATGAGAACAATATCTGCAGAAAATATCAAGTATCAGCAGCTTTTGTGGAAAAGTATCAGCATGTGCAACAGTTGAGTCCTATGCGACAGAACCACCACGTTCCTCTCCCCCCTCCCCACCAGCATGGGCAAAGGCTAAAATGGCCCTGTGCCTAAATCCCCCCACCAGCACCTCCCCTACCCCCCACCGACTCTAACCCCTCTCCTATCTTAATCCTCCGATTACTACATCATTTTCTTCGGGTCTAATGCAAACAGCTATCAGGCTTCACACTTTGCTACCTGGACAGTGCTGCTTCTGTTGACAGAGACTCTATTGATCCATATGGTTGGGGAGGATGCAGGTGTAACCCAAATAAGGGATTAAAAACCCACCTGTTAATAAACTTTCAGGAAAACAGGCAACCAAGAATGTTTTTGGTCATATCTGTACACTGGATGTGTCGCATGACAGTGGCAGGAAATGTAAATTCCTCCTGAGCAAGCAGTATGTTTCCCATGGAGGGCTCATTTATAATTTAATCCAGGAGCTCGGTGTTTCTAGGCTAACACAGAGAGATTGCCCTTTCAGAGTGGATACCCCCACCATGCAGCAGGGAATCAATGCCGCCACCACAGAACAGACACTAGACCTCGTATTAAAAAGATGTGAGAGTCTGGACCACCAGCAAAGGCAGCTGCACTGCCTCCCTAAAAAAAGAACAGCTGCTAAAACAGGTATGCAGTTGCTGTTTGCTCGCCAAAATTCAACCTTGATATGTCACAGAAAGTTCTTTAAACCCGTGAAGCCAGGAAGAATTGATACGATCTGAAGCAAAACAAGAAAGAGTTGAGAGAAAGAGCAGACTTCAGCCTAACTGACTCAGGAGGAAAACATGTCTGTCTTGTGACTTGATGTCTTTACTTTTTTCATAATCATTTCAGTTCAAAGCCATGCAACATTAACAGGAGTTTGGACAGATATGGAGTCCATCCAGTAGCAGTAACACTCATAAAAGAACTGAATGGATTCAATCTATGACATATGTAGTCCAGATACATGAGCAGTCCCACTAGGACTCTTCCAAATGTGAATTCAGGTGCTGCAAACCACCCACAGAGACGGTGGTTCACACTAACAGTTCGCAATCTTACATTAAAAAACATGCCTTTACCACTTCAGAGGGTTACATTGGAAGAACTTGACACTGAAACCACTGTCACTCTTGTGAACAGTACAGGCACAACAACAGGGAGATGCACCTGATAACAAGAGTAAATAAAATGTCTAACGGCAAGCAGACGGATGATTTTTCCATCCGATACCGCAAACACAGTATACTTTACTTACACCTGCATGAAAGAGATTTTGCCACCAGAAGAAACAAGCTGTAAACACAACACTGACATATTATCACCTTCTCATTTAAAATGGCAAATGTGTCAGCAAACAGTGGCTCATTTGCATATCCAGCAGTTTCAGCAGCATTAGCAGCCACTGGAGTGGTGGCCACCTGATGGCTTTCGGTCCAATATTTACTCTCCTTTTACCTCTGATGAAGTCTGTATCAACTCCTGAGGGAAATATATAAATGCTCCAATATGTTAGCCACACACTTTGTCTTTCTGATGCTTAGCTCCGAGCAGGCAGGCGGGATAGTTAGAGCTTCTCTGCTGCTCTGTGAGAGTATTGAAAGTGAATCGAGACCGCGAATGTGCAGGTCAGAGGACACAGTAACGAGTTTAAAGTCACTTTAAGTCGAGCAAAAGGGAAGTGCAAAGTTGGGTGATAAATCACTGTGGGTTTAACACTTTTCACACTACACATAGGGTACTGATTTGATCCACTGTTAATAGATATGTTGTGATTATAGGAGCGTTAATATTAATGCAAACAAGATTTAGCAGAGCAAGCTTTAATCTATAATAAGAGAAGGTCTGCCTGAAATCTTGCTGAGGGACATTTCCTGAAAACATCTTCTATGGCGGAGTCTTTTAAGTGTTGAACCCCCCTCGCAGTCGGTGGAGGTAAATGACTATGTCCGTGGTGAAAAAGCACAAGGCAGTAATGAGTAATGAAAACAGCCGAGTTAGTGCTGCCATTCAGTAAAGGGCCTGCTGCTGTGGAATGTGAGGCGCCATTCATTCACATGGGTTAAAAATGCATTTCTGCCACCACAAAGCCCTGCCTTGTCCTCATTGTTTTTTCCCCACACCAATAAAACACTTCCACATTCTGAGGGGAAAGCACAAAAAATGAAATTGCTAATTTTATTCCCACAGATACGGGGGGAAAAAAATGAAACGGTGGGATGGGGGGGGGGGTAGAACCTCGCAAAAACAGACGAGTCTTTGGGGGAGATAAAGAGTCACGGTAGAGTTGAAAGTTTGATCACGATAAGCACGGGGATGGAAAAGTAAGCACACAAGCTGCTTACAAAAGACAAACAGTCCTATTGACAAAAGCTGAATGTATGA
The DNA here is from genome assembly GCA_029783665.1 of Naso thynnoides. Taxonomy (NCBI): domain Eukaryota; kingdom Metazoa; phylum Chordata; class Actinopteri; order Acanthuriformes; family Acanthuridae; genus Naso; species Naso thynnoides. The sequence goes on from JAQLOL010000025.1 coordinate 18,967,321, forward strand.
AGCATTTATTCAGTGTATGAAAAGAGGCACAATGGTGGAAGGCAATCGAACACAAAAAGCTTCACCCGAGTCATTTGTGAGCTCTTGAGGGATCAGTTGTGAATATGAGGCATCTGTGACAGGCTCTCCCCCCCAAAAAAATAAAACAATAAAAATCTAATTTTCCTCTACAGGCACTTTTGAAACTGCGGCAGAAACTTGATTCAACATGAATCACATTTGTAAGAGTCAACTGACGGCCACAATATGTCACACTTAAACACAGCTCATGTTCCTCTTTTGCCTCTCTCGACAGTGCTCAACAAGTGACCTCAGACATGACGGTGTTTACACACTCGCATGACATAACTATGAAAAACAGATTTAGATTTAAGCCTTCAGGTTTACAGCTTTCCCTTATAAATAAACAATTACGACCTACAGTCTGCCAGTACTGACATTACGCAGAAGTCAACAGAAATGTTTGGAGGAGGTTTTCTTTACATTTCCCCTAATGCTTCTCTGACTGAATCTGCTAACCCTCAAATCTATTCCAGGCACCATTCACGGGTGAGAGAGCAGGTGAGTATTTATAAGGACTGTTTCTGATCTAAAAGTCCATTTGGGGAAGTTAGTTAGAACGTTTATTGTTGTGTTGCAGAGTGTTCTATTCACTTGTATGACCTCAAAGGAAGAGGTGTAGACTTTAGGAGAAATGTTTAACATAACGTCTGAAATCTGACAATGGGGAGACAATGTAATCCTGTCTGCAAAACAACGCTCTGTGTCCCTCCCTCCCTCCTGTTTTTTTTTTTTTTACCTCACTCTGTATGTGTGTGTGTGTGTGTGTGTGCGTGTGTGTGTTTGACCTGACACATGGGAAACTACTGTATCTTTAAACCACCAGGGAGAAAACGCAGCACACCGCAGAAAGTCAATATCAAAGGAGAGGAGGAAAAAAAAAAATAAGGGGGAGAGAAAAACTCCAGTTGATGATCCCATGCGTTTGTGACACATTATTGAAACGCTAAAGAAAAAAAAAAACATACAGCTCAGATGGGCAAAGGCAGACTTTAATAGAAGTTGAAAAACACCACACACTACACACAAGTGTGTGTGTGTGTGTGTGTGCGTGTGTGTGTGTGTGTTTGCATTCCACCGGCACACAGTCCACATGCTATTTGAAGTCAAAATTACAACAACACCAACTAAGACAACGCCTCTTTTTTTTTTGGTCCTTTATAATTTGTATTCCTATAGCCTACACAACATTGGGAATGAGGCTGTTTTGACGCACGCGCACGCGCGCACACGTGCACGCGCCCCCTCTCTCTTCAGCAAACTATGTGCTTTTACGTAACTATCTCCTCTGATAACTACTCCTGCCTGCCCCTGAGGGAGGATCACTATGTATGACAATCCTATAATCATCCTGTAATGTGGCTATCATGGGTGGGCTGTCTCTAATGTTTAATAGCTTCTATCATCACCTTGTCTTTACCTTTATGGATTTTTCCCCCCACCCTCCCATCATCACATATGATTGACTATAACTTCGCTGTAATTTTCGCTTCGGGACTCCAAGTGCTGCTTAGGAAGTTTATAGCTCTTTTATGCGACTTTACAACACCGCTGTATCGCCTTTAAAATCACTATAAAATACATCTAATAAGTTCATTTTTTCCTAATATTTGCTCGGCACGCTTCCTGAACGCATCACAGGATCACCGGGGCTCTTTTTTTTCTCGCAAGGTTGCTCCCTATCAGTCAAGCATTCCTCAAAATGACCCTTATCTCCGATGCAGCACATGTTCTTTTGCTGGCCGTTTCTTAATCAGTCCTCTCTACACTCTTAAAGGAAATGACCGGGACTAGCTTCAAAACTACGGAGTGTATCGTAGCCAAAGCTTCGACAGCAGCGGCGGCCCGACGAACGCACCCTCCAAATAACAAACAATAGTAATGATATACAGTGACTTCCTTACCAGTTTAAACACCGCTGAGCTCAAACACTCACACCCAAGAAAAGAGACGAACCGGTGCAGCTCCCCAAGAGCAAATGTAAAGAGTCCAGATCCAGCAGAGACAAGAGGAGACACACTATCTTCCAGTGCAGCGACTGACAGTTGCGACCTGAGCTTCAACTCTGGAAAAAATCGCCAAGAAATATTAACCTATTATCTCTGGCGAATTCCTGTCTCCCTGTGTTGTACAACAGTACAGGTTCCTCTCTCTCTCTCTCTCTCTCTCTCTCTCTCTGTCTCTCTCTCTCGTCTCTTGTCGTTTCACGGCGCTGCCTTCACGTGCTGTCTGAAGTGTCGTTATTCAAGAATACAATTGGAAAAACTTCGGAATTCCGCATAAATTCCTCAAAAAAAAAAAAAAATCTAAAATACAAGCAAAGTGAAAAGGAAACTTTGATTTCATGTAGGGCTAAGCTGCTCTGCATTGATTATTTTGTTGCAACATTTGTTCAATTGATAAGTAGGCTAATTGAAGGAAAATGAACCAGAAATTGTTTTAATGAACAATTAAAAATCAATTAGTTTAATTAAGGAATTAATTGGTCATGACAAACGTTTGATGGCTCCAGCATCTGACGCAGCTGTTTGTCATATGTTATTACAGGTTACAGTACTGCTTTTGAATTTGGGACTGTTCGCCTGAGAAGATATCCAAGGCTCTCGGAAATGTTTGTAAATTAATACAAAATAATTGTTAGCTAAGATAAAACCTTTGTGACGTTTTTTCTTTAAGCAAAATGCAACATTTACTGGTAAACAACTTGCTTCACAAATAAATATGATATGCTTCATGTTTGAAGTAAATGCCATTGTTTGGGACTAATTTCCAATTCATTTCCCATAATTTACACTGTCGAGAAGGAAGTGACCGGTGAGCTAAGATCGACGGTCTTGTGATGAAACACGTGTTCTTATCCAACATCCCCTTGTCAGAGCCGGGAGCGCAGCAGCCTTTCCCCTGCTAAAATAATAAGGTTCTAGTCAAAGTCGTGCCATTTATGGAAATGACGGAGCCTTTGGGGGCACTTGAACGCACCGTCAATGGAAAGAAGCCCTGTGTGTGAAACACCGAGGACGAGATAGAGGGCGAAAAAGGAGAAGCAGAAAAGTTTATCCTCGTGGTGGAGTCCCTGTCACCACACCTCAGTCCAAACACACACACACAGACACACACACACACACACACACACACACAACACACACACCAGTGTGTGTCTTTGTTTCTTTTACGTCTCCATCGCTTCCTACCGGCAGGATCAGTTGCTGTGTGTGTGTGTGTGTGTGTGTGTGTGTGTGTGTGTGTTTAGTCTAAAAGTTCCGGATAAGAGAAGAGGCGACACTGCACAATTGTCTCCGGCTCACCAGCAGCCCGGACACCCTACATGCGCAATCTGTTTTTGTGCGTAAAGGACGTTGATGCCACAGGCGATGGCGCGATCAGTGCTCGGGCTGCATGTACAAGGCCTACTAACTGTTGCCCACATACCCACATCTTGGTCACGGTCACCTGTGTGAGCACGTCAGAAGAACCCAAAAATCGTCATTAATGTTGGATTGTTTCGCATTGACCCCCCTCCCAGTCTCAGTTCCATTGTGTCCCTTTGCCACAACAGCAGGTTCACATCCTCTAGGTGCATCATCATCATTTGGGGGGGAGAAAAAGTTGCATGAACCTCCAGTCACACACACGAAACACCCCCACCTTCCCTCTTTGACACGTTTCAACCCCCCAACCCCCGAAAGCACACACACACATACACACACACACACACACACACACACACCGCATGCAGATGAGGAGTGAGCCCGGATTGGCGCAGAGATTGAAAGAAGAAGAAACGCGACACACCAGAGATCTTCCAGCGGTTTCACATCCTCATTTAAATGACAAGAGTTGTTCCGGCTGCTGTCACCTGTGCCTTGCTCAGTGGCAGTCGCGCCATGTCTATAATGTAGGACACGACTTCCTAATATGGATGTCCACCCCCCACCCCACCCCCTTACCCCTCCCTAACGTCCACCTCAACCGTGCGTGTCTCCGTGTGAATCAAACAATCTATCAAACAATAAATAAGTGTTCTTTCTTCTCCCGGGTGCTTTTTTTTTTTTTTTTTTT
>JAQLOL010000025.1:18998109-19013407 GCA_029783665.1 Naso thynnoides
TCTACGATTTGGAAGCACGGCACTTATTATTAACATGGTTAATATGACCGTTATGGTCCTACAGTCCGATCTACAAAATATAAAGAGTAAAAAAAAGGAAAAAAATCCATTCAGTATATCCACTGAAAAACGACATAATAATCAACCAATCCAGCGCCTGACGGGATCGTGGAACACTGAGGGGAGGGGTGAGCGAGGGGGGCGGCAGGTTGGGCAGGATGTGTTTTTCAAATCTGTCTCAACAGCCAAACTGGTTTTCAGATCGTAGACTATAGCTTTAAGTTGGAGCTTAGCTGGATTGTGTGGTTTTTAAAGAAATGAAAGGATGTGTAAAATGGGCCTATGCAACCTGGGAGGAACAAGATGAATCTGCTTTGCCCATGGTTTATTCTTCAGTTGCCAGGCAGTGTTTAAGCTAAAATTCAAATAAGTGGTAAATGAACTGTATTTATTTTGGGCTTTTCTGGACTTTTTAACTACTCAAAGCGCTTTTACAACACATGTCAGCATTCATCCATTCACACATACAGTCACACTCTATGGGCAGGTGACTTTCTCTACAAAGAGCCAACCTGCTCATCAGGAACTCACAATCACACATTCAATTTGGGGTTCAGTGTCTTGCTCAAGGACACTTCCACATGTAGACAACAGGAGGATTGAACCAACAACCTTCCGCTTGTTGGACGACCCAATCTACCTACTGAGCCGAAACTATTTTTTTTTACTATTTCTCTTTTCGGAGTAAGTGGTGAGCAATATCAGTGGAGCAGGGTGAAATCTGAGTTGAGCGCTTAGCGATACTGAGCAGAGAGGTGGGGGGGCTCTCAGTGACTGAGCGGTTGGAACAGACAGCTTTGCGAGCAATGAGCGGAAATTTTACTGCTCAGCTCGACTCACGTGGTCTGGCCTGTGACCACCGGGCATTTTTTTCTGAGCATCAGTGTCTTTTTTCAGTTGTTCTGAATGAGGAGACAGCATCTGCAGCAGCAGGTGGCCAACTGGAGAAAAAGCGCACTACCGGTGTCTTTTTTCTGAGCGCTCTGCCCCTTTGGCCTTTTCCATCAACATGGAACTGGTGCTGTATCGGTTCCTGATTTTGAATCACTTGAGCATTTTGACAAAAAAATTGTCTGGAATCCAAAAAGTTGCTCCCTAGCTGGGACCAAAAAGTAGCAGGTTTTCTTTGGGTGCCAAAGTTGGGTGTCAAATCCCACAGGTCATTCTGCATTGTGCTCTGCCTTCTGTTAAATATGTACCCTTGATAACAAGGGTTTTGTTCAAATCCAGTGAAAACCTGGGATGGTTCACACCTTGTCTTCCCTCTAACAATCCTGAAAGGAACCAGTTCAAGCATCAGAGCTAAGAGAAAACACTCAGGGGGACAACAGGTCTGGGACCCATCAAGCAACAGGAACTTATAACTTCTTATATCAATTTTTGATTACAATATTACAATATTTTAATGTAATATTACTGCGTATTTTATAAATAACTGTTATTCACTGTGATGAGCAAAAAATTATTTTCCTTGTTACACACTCACTGTCCTGTCTGTGTCTGACTGTTACAATATTCTAATATTCTCATGAATGTTTTAAGCTTTTAAAACTTATTGACGGGTACTTTGCCATAAAAGTGTGTTTATCAGAGTGTGTGCGCACTCTGTGTGGCCAAAACTTTTACCACAAATTCATCAGTTTATAAGGTGTGAAGCAGTTTTACTGAAGTTGTATTGAACCTTTTTCACAAACAAAGAACGGCCAGTTTACACTATCCGATTTTTTTTTTTAAATCATCATCACCTCCAAATCATTCCTCATCACCCACTGTAGTTTAGATGAGAGCAAAACAGCAACAAGAGAAGTCTTGTTGTTGAGTCCCCACTACAGCAGCAGCTCCAGGTTCAAGGCTAAGACCTCAATATATTCTGGTTTGTGAGATGAAAAACAAATTTTGGTCCTTGTTGAAATTTCATAGAGGCATCTCAGAAAAACTTGTTTTGCCGCCCAGATTTTCTTTGACAGTAAGTGTTGGGGTTTGACGAGATAATTCCATCAGATGAGGGGCAGCTTCTGGTCCAACAGATTCTGCCACTCGCCTCCAGAAATAAAGCAAGGCTGCACCGTGCGTAACACAATAAATTGCCCCACCAGATGCAGGGTGTGTAACGCAATTAACGCCCTTTCAGAAATCCCCACTGTGCCTCTGCCTGCGACTGGGATTACAAAGTCTCACCTCCAGATGAGATTAAGTCACGTCGCCTCAGGCACCCAGACCATAAAATAATAATCATCCATCTGTGGCGATTAAAGCAGAAAAAAAGAATAACGCAATGAAATGAAAATTTCATCTTTTTACTCGTTCTCTCCCTCCTCCTTTTAGGGGAAATCCTATTAGATTCCAGCAGTGTGCTGCAAAAAGCTGAGTTATTTTGTTTGTTTCTAGCCTCCACCCAGTCCATCACTCAGTCTTTCCTCCCTCTCTCACCTTGTCATCATTGCTTTTTAACCCCCTTGCATCCTCCAACTTTGTCCCCCATTATTTTCCCTTTGGCAAGATCCAAAATCACATTTCCCATCACCACTGTAGTTCAAGCAAAAAAATATTAAGAGGCCAAAAGAGTGGACACAGTTTGCCTGGTAATATTTATCAGCCCAAACCAAACAATATTTAAACAAATAAAAAGTGAAATAAGACACCCACATTTTTAAAATTGTAGATAAAATCTGGATTCATTTCATTCATATGGCAGAAGCATTTGCTGAAAGCAGAAAGTTTCCTTTTTAAAGGATCATTTTAAAAGGGGAGCCAAAGATCAACTAACCTGTTCAACCTTTAGAGCTACAGGTGACTGACTCATAAACGAGTACCTCCTCATACCATATGCTGCACAGTCATATGCCACCGACTTTGTTTCTTGTTTGTTTGTAATTATAATTAGTGAGTGCCTCTGATTGGCATTGCAGGGAACAAACCAATGAACTGGAGATTGAGATCTTCAGGTAACAGCTGCCTCATGTCTGAGGCTCACTTCCAAATACTTAAAGACTTAATTCACTGACGTTACACTACAGTCACGTTAAGTCATTTATCCATGTTCTTTAAAATGTTATCATGTCACAATGGTTCAAATGTAATGTTGAATTGTACTTTACTGTTTTTCTCATTATTAAAAGAAAAGCAGTAGAAGGTCTTTGAGTAAATGTCAGATATGGTCCCATCGAGGCTGTACATTAATCAAGATTTAATTAAATCACAATATGTCTTGACCTATATCATATTCTACAGACTTCAAAAAACATCTCTGGTACATTTCCTTGCACAAATCACACCATAATCATTTCAATATATTTTTCAATAAAAATGAGAACACTGATATAAAAATGATATTACTGGCCGAGTCACATTCCAATCCATTGTGGAATACTCTACAAACAGACACGTGACTGCACTGCAACAGTATAACTGCGCCAGCCAAAAAAGTTGTTTCAATATTTCAGATTTTGTAGTTAACATTAAATTAGCTACTGGGAGGGCTAAGCCTGGATAAGTGATGGAAAGAGATGGACAGGATGGAGGAGGATGAAAAAAAAAGAAAGGAGACATGCTGAAATTAAAGAGAGAGACATTGAGGAGCTGGAAAAGTCAAGTAACTTTTAGCTGCTCTAAATTCACTGTAAATCATAACCTCTTTGGGCTTATTGCTTAAGTTCCCTCTTATACCACAAAACATATCATAATTGTAATATCAGTCCAAGTAATCGCAATTAGATATTTCTTTAAAATGTGCAACCCTAACTTCCACCTACATAAACAGATACTGAAACATCAGTTAGATCACTAAAAAGGTGGGAGGCACTGTCATTAAACCAAAGTATGGAAAATGTAACAGTTTCCTGTTTGGTTTCTAATGATGTTGACACAGTTGTACTGAAAAAAAAATTATTATTCAGTTTTAGCTGGACTTTGTTACTAAATAATATTTTGCAATGTTATGGAGCCTTGAGCCCTGACCACAACATTCCTGCCATCACCACATCTCTGGCCAATCAGAGCTCCTGATGCTGCTCCGTGGGTTGGATTTTTGGGTGGCACACTGTTTCAGTGCATGGACTCGGAAGCTGTAAACATCACAGCAGCACACACGTGAAATGTGAAAAGGGAGATGATAGGCAGCTTTTTTCAACTAACTGTCTAATGAAATTTATAATGTATCTATAATAAATAATTTGCTAGTTTCATATGTTCTTTAAATGTTTACATTAAAAAAATACTGTTTTTAATGATCATTAAATGCATATGTAAGTTAAAGAGTAACTTAAGCCCTAAACCACTTTTTTCCGCTGAAAATCGAGGCTAAGAAGTATTCAGAAGTGTTTCTGATTGATTCAGGTCTTAATCTTGACATTTTTGTGCAAATTAACTGATTTCTTCATATTCCGTTATAAATGTGTGTAGTGACTGCCATCTACTGGTTGGAACACTGCTATTGCAAGGCAATTTTCTGATTCATTTTAATTGGATAATAAGGTGAAACGTGATGTCACTAGTGCCAAGACACTACCTTCAGGCTGAGACCAGTTGCCAGGCAACCAGAGGATTCAAGATGTATTTTTTAAAATTTCACGAATGAAGCACTTCAGCCAGAACTCTGGGGGTTTAGTTACACTTAAATATAGGCGTCATTTCTGCCTCATGGGGAAATCAATTTTATGTTGTCTGCTACTATTCCGTACTTGTACTTCGACTTCCCGTTTCTCCCTCTCTCTCAAACTAAAAGCAAAGGTTATCCACCACACATAAAACATAATTGATTAGGTATCTGGATAAGATTTGTGTGAACACACGTTACTTTGCAGAATTCCAATAATTGTTATAAAGTGGGACAAGGGGAGAGTATAAGGGGCAGCTTTCCGTGATTGTTTGTAAGTCAGTTAAGGTAGGGCCCTGGTCAATACTTCTATTTCCACCACGAATGAGAATTCCATAAGGCTAACCAAATCTAGAGTGCAGAGGGAGCTCATTTACCCTCACATTATTCAAGTCTTTCTTTTCCTTTTCATCCTTTATCGTCTCTCGCCTGCAGCCTCATCGATGTGACCAGTGCCCACAGACCTTTAATGTGGAATTCAACCTCACACTCCACAAGTCCACACACACGACCTCTGACTTCACCTGCCCGGTTTGCAATAAAAAGTTCTCCCGAATCGCCAGCCTCAAATCTAATATCATGCTCCACGAGAAGGAGGAGGTAGGCCAGCTGACCAATCAAACATAGAACCTTCACTGATTTGTCTGTGCTACTTGTTTAAAAAAATTCATTTCTCTGTTTTTTTTTTCCGTGCTACCCCACCCTGCAGAATTTAATCTGTTCAGAGTGCGGAGATGAGTTTGTTCTTCAGAGCCAGCTCTCTCTGCACCTGGACGAGCACCGTAAAGAGCTGTCGGGCATCAGAGTCTATACGTGCAAGACCTGCGACAAGGAGTTCAAGACGTTCGCACATCATAAGGAGCACATGAAGAGTCACGTCAAGATGAGGTCAGAGGGGGTTACGGATGCTGATGTATTTAGTTGAACAGAGGCTGGTGGAAAGAAAAAGGGAATCAACCAGCTGCCTAAAGCAACCTTGAGAATCTCGTTCTAAGCAGCGTATAGTTGAAAGGATTCAGTGTATAAGAGTCATGAAGACCTAACAGCATCTAAAACAAAAGTCAGACCAACAAGACACAGTAACACTTTTTGTAAGTGATGCTTAAGGATTTAGTAAAATCCCTCATTATAAATACCATTGCAATTACTGTTATCAACATGGGAGAGGACAAATATGCGCAAATGTATGTTTATTATTACTGCAACGATCCAAAACAATGACAGTTACTGTCCAGAATACTTACCCGTTTAGCTAACGCTGTTGAAAGTTTGTTGCCTGTGGAGCTGTCCATGCATCTCTGCTGCAAACTGTCCAGCGTGGTCCGCCTTTGGCAAGGGGGAAGAGGTGTCTCTGCATTGGCTTGAAAAATTGGCCAGCAAGTGGTATTTGAGACACAACGTACTCATATGGTAACTCAGTTCACATGGAAAGTAAATGCAAATAGCTTTGATCTCGACGAGAGATCCATTAACAACATCACTGCTGCATCCCTTCCTGATTCCCCAAACTACAGGGCGGACCGAGGGTCATAATCGCAGAGCGCCGCCCAATCCCCTTTTTAAAAAATACGGGCCATTTTGAGGAATTTGCATTGACAAAGATATGTTATAGAAGCAGGATATCTTACATTTCAACATTCAACAAACTGTATTCCAAATAGTGCGTAGGACAATAAACAATTCACTTATTAGTTACTAAATAAATGACTAACCTCTGCTGGACTGTGTAATTGCACCATTTTAAATCACTAGCCCAAACTTAAAAAACAACAACAAAAACGTTAAATATCGACACATATCGAGGGACAAATGCACTGATACCGATATATCTGCGATAGGCCAATATTGGCATATAATTTTGGCAAACCCATGTCATGGTCTGGCCCTAATAAGGACATACATGGTCTGGTCGTGACATATAACAAACAAAAAGAGGCAGCTTTGTACATTCTCATTCACTCTTACGAATTGACTGCACATGGCAAGCAGTTTTATATTAGAACATGTAAAAGCCCCAAAAAATCCTGCTCAAGTGCAGTGGTCCTCTGTGGGTTTTTTTTAACAAACTCTGTAAACAAGCTTTGGAACCAAGGTCAAAAACGAGCCTTGCAGCTGTAACAACAAAAGCTTATCACTTGTGTTTTTAATGCTTTATCAGCTAAGAGCTGCACGAGTGGAAAGTAAAGATGTGGTTTGATTGAGAACTAGAAGCCAAAAGATATCTGTTACTTAGGGACCAGCGAGGTTCAGCAGACAATATCTATCTAACAACTGGCATGATCAATAGCCACAGAGCCATAGAATACCAATGAGGTAATTAACAATATGTTGTGGCAGCAAATACTGCAATGTGCAAAGAATGTTAAAACACCAAAGGTTCTACTTTTCGATTGAACTGTTATCTTTATTAAGTGACAACAAAGTCTTGAAAGCCTAAATGTTTACATTTCCATTTTACTCCCAAAATTGTAAACTTTTTTGTTGCCGCAGCATCTGTTGCAACTTCTTGCTAATTCGTTGAGAAAAAAAATTGTTACAAAACATGAAAAGCATTTGGTTATTAGTGGTTCCAGTCAAGGGAACAGTTTGTCTTTACTTACAGAACTAACATTTTTAAACAAGACAACAACATTTATCCTACAAGTGTTTAAAGCAGCAAAGCGAAACAATAATGAATATCTACAGTGTGGTCATTTTAAAGTCAGTTACAGAGCCATTTTAATATCTTTTACAGTGCCCAGGGATTTTTTTGTCCTTGTGTCTTTTAAGTTTTTTAAAGCACTTTGTATTCCCTTGTAACTGAAAGGTGATATACAAATAAGCTTGTCTTGTCTCGTCTAAAACCAAAGTGTAACATTTTTTTATGTTCACGCCCTCCACAGGCCGCTCAGCTCCACATCCAGAAACTACAAGAAAAACATCGACCGCAGTGGGTTCGCAAACAGCTGCCATCACTGTGGAAAGGCTTTCAAAAAGCCCAGCCAACTTGTCAGGCACATACGAATACACACAGGTGAGTGAAAAGGACAGAGAAGAGCTTCACTTGGTCATGTTATACAGATTTAAAGCCCATGTAATGATGTGGACAGTGCTGTTCTACAAATCCTGAAGTGAATGTTTTTCTAAGGTGTGGGTGGTGACTGTCAGAGGGGTCTCGGATACAGCAGGAGACTGTGCATCTGTGTGGGCAGTGGTGGCACAAACACAAGAGTTAGCACTTTTGTTTTAGTTTGAGTTTTACACTTAAATTTAATCAGAGGCAGTATTATATTACTGAAGTCTCTCATTCATCTATGGAAACTCGACCTCTCGTGATTAAGTTTTCCTCGATTAAGATAACCAAGACGTAGCTCCACCAACACTGGAGAAACTTAATGTGCTCACCCTCCAGCTGTGGGGGTTTGTTCACCCAGCTCGGCTCGTCGCTCAGCTGTCACACAGAGTTGCTGTGTGTCAGTATTGCTGTATGGATGTGCGCCTGTTCAGCTGGTCTGGGTTCAGGTTGTGTAGCCAGCAGCTTCCACCCACATGTTGTTTGCACGTCATCGGATTGTTAATTGGTCGGGCTGGCTGACTAATGGTGGATGCAGTTGATTCCACTGTGCCTCAAATCTCTGACAGCCCCTAAGCTGATGAGCTGAAAGGTTGCTTTGGGAGAATACGCACACGAAAACGCATTATGCCTCATTCTTTCACTTGGTCTCATGCACAGAGGAGTGGGTAACAGTACACAAGTCAAGTCTTTAAATAATAATAATATAGAAGGCCTTATGTTGGTGCCATGGAGACCAACATTATTACGTAGTCACACTGGTACAAAATAAGGTGTTTTCATATCTCATTGTTACTAAAGGAAGAATTTCTATAAAAACAGACTTAAGGTGGATTTGTTGAGTATTTTATGTCCTAGAGATGGCCAAACATGGTAATATAGGCCTAAATTTCATGTTTAAGATTTATAGTACGTTAATAAATTATTTTAATTTTATTTTTTTTGTTGTTGTTTTTTTTTTTTGGGGGGGTGTTGAATTTTGTTGAAGCATTAATGAGAAAGAAGCACCAGTTTTAGTAATTAACAAACCTCTGAGTATCTTTTATCTTAATTTACTGCTCCACATTTCAAATATGCAGCGTTGTATTCACCCTCAAAGGCTGCTTGAAGTAATGTGATTTAGGATATCCTAAAGAAGCCCCCAGTATTTACACCCAGCCTTCATTGTTTACCCTTTATTTACAAGTTGTTTGTTTAGATTCTTGAAATCGCGATTTAGTTTAATTGCTTCAGTGTTCCCAGCAACCTCATGACCTGTGTCCGACCTTCCCTTCAGGTGAGAGGCCCTACAAGTGCACACATTGCGGTAAGGCTTTCAACCAGAAGGTGGTGCTGCAGACCCACATGGCGAGACACACCGGAGAGAAGCCTCACCTCTGCATGTTCTGCCCTGCTTCCTTCTCCCAGAAGGGAAATCTGCACTCCCACGTTCAGAGAGTTCACTCTGAGGTAAGAGCAAAGTGCTACAGCTCTGCACGTGAACTACTCAAACACTCATACTGACTCCCTCAAATGTACGGGAAAATATCTGCATGCGATCTGTATCAACTGTGAACAGGCAGGTGTGTATCACGGCAAAAAAATAAAGTACCTAAAATGACAGTGTTTGTACAAGTGTAAAGGGTTTTGAGTTTTCTCACTGAAAACATTTTTTTTTACATCCAGTTAAAACTTTGTGCAAGTTTTCACCATGGGGACACATCAACCATGGAGCGCATCAACATGTAGATGTTGTGACCCATTGGTACTCGGCAAATGTTACTGCAACATTACATGAATTCTTAGTATCGTAGGCTGGAGCACACTAGTTTTTAATCTTGGCCTTCATTTTGTTCAAAACCATTTTATTTAGACATGCTCTGATACCATTTTTCCCTCCCGATAAAGGTTCTGATACCCAAACTTCCATATCGGCTAATACTAAGTATTGATCTGATACCAGTGCACAAAAAACAATTCTTTACACATCTCCTTTGACTTTTCCTGTGTAAAATATTGCCCTGTGCAGCCATTTTGCTGGCTCTTGCCTTTCTATTCCATGGCTCTTAAAAATAGTAGTTGCCAGTGACAACACACCATTACTCCCTGAGGACTGTTGATTGAGTGGCAAAGAAAAATTGTTTTCAGGTATGTAATATCAGTCAGAGCTAACTGAACTAATAAGAAAAGTAGCTGAATACTGTTTTGTAGCTAATAAATTACCAGGTAGCTGATTGATGCACAGACTGGGGTACTCGCTGATACCGATTGCAGCATTTTCGGCAGTATCGGTGGCATTCCCGATGCTGTTATCAGTATTGGAACAACTCTAATTTTATTAGAGGGAAATGCACTCATTTTTGTTTTGAGTTTTATACAGTCTTTATACAAGGTGGATAAACTGAGATTTTGCTCATCATGCAGAAAAATATCAGTCACTTTAACTAAATTTCAATGCTGTTTACCAGGGCACGTTAATTCAGGTTTTCTTTTATTCTGGTTGTTTTTGTGCCCCTCCTTTACTCACAAACTGGGTTACCAGCTCTCCCGCTCACAGCTCATTACATTCAATGCAGCAGGGCACCTGGTCATCTTGTGTGTCTGTTGGAGATGGAATAAAGTGAAACTGCAGCTCGCTGTTCTCATCTGGTTCTTCTCTTTTGTAAGCACTTCACAGCAGCCAGTTTGAAATGGCCCTCCTGATTTGTCCGCCTGGACTTTGGTCTCTTGTGGTGCTCTGTGAGTTGTTACACATAACAGCCCTCCCCAGGTGCACACATGTCCATGTTGATGGATAATGAATCCTCCAGTGTGTGGGTGTCTTTTATGTTGTTTTTTTTTTTAATAAAGCCCATTAATGGGTGGAGTGATAGTGATAGATGTAGCTTTTAGTTGAAGACTGCTTCCAATAATGTGGCTACAGTTTGGATTGGGTCAGCTCTCTGGCAGCCTGATTGTAAAGCAACACAATGGTCTCCATCACTGGAAGTGGGTCTCTCATCAGTAGACATGCCACAATTCTTGGTGCTGGTGTGTTCTATCCAACAAGTGACAGAGCCTTGAAGTGTAAAAGATGCTTTGTGGGTGATTACCTTCTTAAAAACAACCTGAAATTGCTGTAATTTTGGTCCATATGTCTGGTTGAGTAAATAGTCTTAATAATTTGATTATGAATAAATGTTTGCAGAGCTAATGACCTTCCCATCAGCATCAGCTCTACCGTGTGTCCAGTGCAAATTAGCACATGTTGTCCTGCTAAGTTGTAAACTAAGATGAATGTGTTTAACATTATGCCAACATGCTAGCATAGTTGATGTGCATCATTAATGTTAGTATTCAGCTTCATAAACGAAAAATGTAATCTGAGCTACAAGAAACAACTTCAAAACACAAGGACTTCCGGGCACAAGGAGACCGATACTGGGAAAGCCTTTTACAAAAAATTAACCAATCAAAGTCAGGACATTTGAGCTGCATTTAAGTCCTTTAAAGATATTTTTGATGAAAATTTTGTATGTTTATTATTATTATTATCATTATCATTATTATTATTTTTACTACTACTACTATTATCACTACTACTACTACTAATAATATTATAGGCAATGTGAAAAAGTGGCACTCCCTTACTGTACATCCCAAATTGTCATAAGTTATGGACAGTAAATAGAAATCAGAAGTTGACTTTGCATACTGTACTTTATATTTCTCTATGTATTAACACCACATACAGACAACATCCACTAGTCAGACTTAAAGGAAAAATGCACTTTTTTGGCAATTTAGCTTATTCCTCCAAAATCCTGATGTAGGACAGGAACATAGATGCCTTTTTTACCTTCTCTGTGCTTTCAGTAGGTCACTAGATACTAACCCCACACAAGCAGTTTTGCACATTCAATGGAAGTGATAGGGAGATGCCTTTGTGGTCGTCTAAAACCCTCTATAATACATCCAAAGATCTCCAACACGCTTCATTTGAATGTCGTGACCGTGTGCATTCACCATGCAGTCTCGCGATACCAGACAATCGGAGATCTCTGCCTGCCGATTGTCTGGGGATGTCAAAATGCAAGGCAGTTGCTGGGACGGCGGCGAGAACCACTGCAGACAAAGCAACACCCCTTACGTTTTGAAAGGGAGACCTCTACCTGGAAATATTGCGCTCCCCCTTTTCTTCTCCGTAGGAAAACAGACCAGAGATATAGTGAATCATTTTGTCACACGGAGAGAACTTTTTAAAAACATTGAAAACAGATGCCCAGAGCAACATTAGATTATCTGATTCTGTTTTATCAAATGTGTGCTCCGTATGAGCTCCGCATCTGCTTTGCTACGTCCATAGCGTCACAAAAGCGTGCAACAGCTCCCACATAGCGCTTTTGGTAGTCCGTCTCCTGGTGTAACTTGTCCTGTAATGTCCTCCATAGCCAATGTGAGGTCTGGCCGGACAGATGAATCATCTCTTAATTAAAAATTATGTTTGTTTTTAACGGATGAAAATGTTTCACTGCAAACGCAACAAACATCAACAAACTTTGAGGGAGTTTTCTTTAGTGACCACGACTGAGCCATCCCATGGTACACGTGTTGCTGGTCAGACAGTGTTCACAAGCACAGGACCTCAACAAGTCACCAGCCCCAAAATGAAGGACCGCCCTAAAGATTTAGGATTGGTTAGCAATGCAGGGTTTTTTTTTAAACTCTGTAATTGTCTCCACCCAGTTCAGCAAAGAAAGCTGGGGGCATGTGATCGGTCTGTAGTTAAGCAAACCGTCTAGAGGCTGACTCATGAGTCTGTTCACTATGCAACAGAGACATTAGACATTGTCATTAAATGGGCGAAAATACAGAGGAACTAGTATTCTCGGTTTTGCGACAGCGCCTGGAGCACAGCGCAGTTATGCTCCAAAAATGACGAAAATAATTGTGTGTCATAGCGTAGTGAATGTGCACCGTCACAACATGTAATTGAGTGTGTTAAAGATCTTTGGATATGTTGTAGAGGGCTTTAGACGGCGGTTAAGGCGTCTCCCTATCACCTCCAGCACTTTTCCTTTAAATAGAGACAATATACAAAATGCAATTTAATCGTAGACCACAAAGGACTGCGTCTCTCAGTTTGATATCCAAATTTGCAATGACTTTCTAATTATCTGTACTTACACAAAATATCCAACCTAGTGACCAAATTGTACCCCTTAAAAAGATGCACAAGAAATAGGTTCAACTGTTCAAACATATCACTCGCCTTTTTTCGTTTGTATAAAGCTGGTGATTCTTTTAGGATGATTTAAGTCTAAATAAAAGGCTTCACACTAAATCCACTCTGATGAGCAATCAGGTTGAATTATGCCTTCAGGGACATCTTTGATGACTGGTTTTGTTCTGTTACAGCCCACCTGGGAAAAGTGTTTATACATATTAGTGAAATGTGGTCTACTTTGTCAAACAACACTTTTTTAGTACATGTTCTTATTTTTCTTTCTCTCCATATTTATATCTTTTTTAAAAAACAAATATGTTCAGACTAATTGAATCATAGATTTTTTTTTTCCTCTCCTGCTCACATTGTTGTGATTTCATTGCTGTGATGGGGTCAGTTGATTACTTCTGGAAAGCCAAACAAGGAGACCATTTGAATAATACATCTAATCTTCACGAGTGTTCTTCAGCCATCCAGTTTCACATCGAGTTTGCCATTAAGATTGAACGACTTTATTAATAAATTATGGTCAGGTGTTATTTGCAGTAGATGGCACAAGCAGAGGCATAGTAAGGAGCCAGGGAAGATTCATGGTTTAATCCAGTACACTGTGTGATCATGTGGGCTTTAAGCATGTTCAGACAAAACACTGTCCTCAGACTGTGCAGGTAAACTGGAATCTTAAGTTTGCTCAGCACAGATTCTTGTGCCTCAGTTCAGAAAAAAAGTTGTTTTTGTGTTCATCTGTGATCCAGAATCAACAACAAAATTAAATCAAAAAACATGAATCAAAAAATCGAGCTCTTGTCCATTTATTTAAATGACAGGGTTTGATATATGTAGATTCATAAAATAACAGTTCACAGTATGAATTTAAAGGCCCACTTAGGGTGAATTTCTGGCATTTCAATATGAATATCGTAAAAATGATAAACCATTAATCCTTAGAGAAAGTGATTTGCAAACACTGCTTGCTGCTTTCTGGAGTTTAACCACCTCTTCTCAAAAACTGTTTTTGACCACTGACAATGATTTCACCAGTTCACCGGTTCAAGCAACTGTCGTTGCCCCCCCACCCCACCCCCACCTCTTTTGTTTGTTTGTTTGTTTTTGTTTTAGCATCAAAACCACTTCAGTTATAGATATCCTCTCAGTTGTTCAAGTTTTGAGATATTTTTCCCCGGTCCAGTCAAATCCAGTCAAACTTTGCCATACCTGCTCTGGACGAGAGCACTCAAAAAGAAAATTCAATAAACTCTCAACATTGTTCTCAGTCCAAAGGTCAACGCTGCTTTGTTTTCAGGTTTAGCGGCTGCTGGCTATCAGCTACAATACTACAATACTGATATACTACTGATACAATGGAAACCATTAGGTTGATCACATCTGTGAAGGTCAAATTGATCAAGCAAATTATTATTATTTTTGCTTAATTTCTTTGTTTTCCATGCAGATTATTATCTAAAGAAATCTGTTTATTTATTGCATCGATATAATTGATGAAACAAACTGTTTTGCTATTTAATGAATTTCATTGGCTGTTGTAAAATAGAATTAAGGACCTGCTCAAAGGGGGCATTACATGACTGGAGTTACATCTCAGGGCATGATCAGCTAAATTGACAAAGGTGCCTTCAGCCACCGGAGCTTTGCCTGTGCTCACTTATTTTGTGCCTTGCAGCCACAACTGTTTCTCATTTTTTTGAGTAGACTGCACAAGACTACATGTGGAAGCAGACAAGTTTGTAGAACTAAAGTCGAATTACTGTAGATTTGTTTTTTTTCTACGTATGTTGTCATGTATAATTTTTTTTTTTTTTTTTAAAGACCTAAACTGAACACTGGCAGTGAGTGGCTGCCTTGCATTGTTTACATCATAATACTATAAATCAGGAGCCCTCAGGAGATGATTTTTACAAGAAAACAGTTCCTTACTCCTTCAGTGTTTTCTTAGATGGTTATGAATATTTTCCTAAGAGGTTTAAGCAATCATAATTTATGCCTAAATGAATGTGCACACTCTTGAGCAGTCCTTGAGGAACTTGCATTTGACTGGACAGTTTAAATAACAAAATACAAGGACAAAAGGCAAATAAAGCTAAGAAATATTTTTATTCTTAATCACCCCATGCGTAAATTATTGTAAAGCCTCTATGCCAAGGTTAGTAAACTATGCCTGGCATCTTTTGTTCACAGCTTTAACTACAACGTAATGTTTGCAGTTCATTTGTTATTTACTACATTTTGCATATTATCATACATATTTATCTAAAATATGATATGCTAAGATTTTCAGTGCCTGTAGGAGTTTTAACATCCAAACATTGTCACAGCAGCCATAAGGATAATGTCTTGTGTGTTTTTATGTTGTCTTACAGGCCAAAGGCGTTCCGCTGTTCCCATGCAT